>ULGS01000003.1:1917953-2278304 GCA_900519055.1 Yarrowia galli
ACTGTTCCTGTTGGTAGCTCCTCACTGGTCTTGCCAGTGATGCCGGCCTCCATCCACCTGGACCCACCACACAAGGCTCACGTACTTGTACTGTACAAACAGAGGATCATTAATCAATGGTAATTAGAAGAGAAGACGAAAACAAGAACCGGGGTTTCGTGTCAGAGACGAGAACACTTGATAGGCAAGAGCTGAGCCTAGAGTGACGGAGACAACAGACCAATCTGCTTCTTGAAAAGAACAGTCGCCATGACACCATGCTGAGATGTCACGATACCTGAGTTAATGTAGTAGTGTAGATTGGTCTGTCAGAGACAATGCCATTCCGGCCAAACGAAGTCGATCAAGAAGCACAGGCTCTCCAGAGCATCGGGATGATGGCGAGCGCTGACGGTACCCATTAGAAGGGACCTCATTGACAAGAGGGCATGGTCTCAGACAGAGAGGGGGAAGCAGAGATGTACTCACGGTAAGAGGAGGGCGGCTAAAGTGGTAGGTCGAGCCGGACTGTTGAAGAAGAAGAGAAGAAGAAGAAGGGGGTATGGGGCCTCTATATAGACAGAAGGGTCTACTTGTGTAACTCATGCACTCTTTAATCAAGACAAGCTATCATAACAAACGGACGATGGGTAAGTGATTAAGGGTCGTTTGTGAAGAGCCTGTGATCCAAGGAGCCCATTCGTGTGTCTGACTATCCCGACTATCTAGTGCTGTTGGCTGTACTCACTGGTCTGGTTCTATAATGTGAGACGTGAACATGGTGTTCGTACGATACTTACCGGCCTCACTGGTCCACTTACTAATGTACTCATTCCAGAACGATGTGGCCTGGTCCACATCCAGGTAGGCTTTACCTATTCTGGTTGATAATCTGATAACCTTTTGTGGGATTTTCTTCCTATTTGGGAGGAGTCCAACTAACTCTCCGGGGGGGGTACGAAGTGACCACCACGACAGTATATAAACAAGACCAGTCCCCAGAACATCTAAACTAGCTGTAGCTACAGTACAAGTACAAGTAGGGGCACAAACATTTGCGCCCTGAACGGTCACCGGCAGTCTCCAGGGTATGTCCACTGTTCCTACTTTAACCGATTAGTAAGCAGACAGTTGCCACCAGAGCACCCATAATCCTCTTCTCTTAGTCATCACAATGTGAATTCTGTGATACGCGTTCTGGGACGAGTGACATTGTCTTACTCGCACATCAACAACAACTCCAACTTGAACTTCCGATTATCTCCCCGCCTCAGTCATAATTACTTTTGCTGGGTCATGCACTCCACCACAGGTCTGCAACTTAATACAGAGTGCTGGTAACCACAACTAGTTCTTCACCTTCAGGCACAGTTCCAGTACTTGTTCTTCTACCTACTTCGATGAACCTGCGCAAAGATAAAGTCGTCCAATCCACGGACGGAGACGCGCTATCGTCCAAGTACTCGGCGGTACAGAAAGGGTACCTTCAGGACGAGTTCATCGATCTGTTTGTGGCCGGAGCCAAACAAGCAGCTTCTTCACAAGGACCCGGATCGGCACGCAAAACCCAGGCTCAATTCCAGCCCAAACTGCCTCTCATCAACCGAGGCACGTTTGTACGACACCATGCGATCGACGTGCTGGTTGACCGGTTTCTGGCCACCAAAAAACCGGGCCAGAGAGTCCAGATCATTTCTCTGGGTGCAGGATCAGACACCAGACCGTTCAGTCTATGGACCAGCAAGCCGGAGTACAAGGACGAGATTCTGTATCATGAGATTGATTTCGCCGTGTCCGTCAGTCGCAAGAAGGAGATCATCATGCAAGACTCGACTCTGAGAGAATTGGTGGGTGAAATTGAGAACGAAAAGAGCGACGGAGAGAGCGAGGCAAAGAACACAAACGAAATCCACACCAAAAGATACCATCTGCATGGCATTGACTTGCGTTCAATTGGCCCGGACTTTGTCCTGCCCGGATCAGACCCCAGCTTGGCCACTCTAATCATCAGTGAATGCTGTCTATGCTATCTGGAGCCGGACCAGGCTAAACAGGTCATTTCATGGATCACCGCCGAATTCAGCGATTCAACCATCGTCATGTACGAGCCTCTTTCTGGCCGAGACCAGTTTGGACAAGTGATGATCGAAAACCTCGCTTCCAGGGGTATTTCCATCCCCAGCATGACCAAGTTCCCGTCCTTGGAGTCTCAGATCGAGCGGTTCAAAGCAGCAGGATACACTGAGGTTCTGGCCACCTCTATGGACGTGATTCACGACGAGTGGTTGAGTCCCGACGAACAGCAGCGTATTCATGGTTTGGAGTTTCTGGACGAGCGAGAAGAGCTGTTGTTGCTGCTGAAGCATTACTGTGTGGTCTGGGCCAGTAAGCTGAGCCGATAACAAGGCCACGACGACCCATGTTTGCCACTTTATTTATTTGTAAACTACAATCTCACTGTATCATTTCAATCATTCTAACTATATACAACCCCTGGTCTCTCTACAACTCCACGACCTTGGGCTCAGTGTCCTTAGGATCCTTTTCGGGCTTCTGATGGGGCTCCTTGAGATCCTTGGGCTCCGGAATAGGGAATCCCACGGGGTAGCCATGGCTGGAGTGGGTCAAGAAGAAGGCCTTGTAGATCTTGCCCATTCCATTGACTCCAATGTCCACAAGTCGCTTGTACTGCGACTCGATACGCTTCTTGATGTACTCCTCCTTGCCCTCCATGAGTTTCTCCGTTCGCATCTCAATGCCCATGTTCTTGAGCCAGGTGGCCTGGTTGATGGGTCCGAACGCAGACACGTTCTCCTTGTTCTTGGATCGCGAAGCAATACCAATGGCAGTAAAGTCCACGTCAGCAGAAAGATCCACCTTACCGGGCTCTTCGAACGGAGAGCAGATCTTATGATCTCGAATACCTCGGAGAGTGTTGACGGGCACTCCGGGCTTGACCGAGTAATCGACAATGAAGGCAGCTCCTCCCTTGGCCACCAGACGACCCATTTGATTGGCCACATCCCAGGCATCGGGACAAACCTCAATCTTGGACCACTCGGGCAGATTTCGGTACCGTTTGTGGCTCTCGGGAATGACCTTGGAGGCCACTGTCCATGTTGGAGCCGTCACCAGATGGAAGGTCTTCTTCTTATCCTTGTTGAGATCCGAAGACTTGATGTGGGTCTGTCCGGGCAGCAAAATCGACGACTCCTTGGTCTTGTTCTCCACTCCATAGTTGACCATGAGTTCTCGCCAGCCCTTGTCCGTCTTTTCAAACTGGTAGATGGGCAGAGCGTCAAAGAACTCGTGGGCCACAATGTAGTTGTGCAGAGGGTCGTCAGAAGACGCCAGCTTGTCCAGCATCTTGGAGTCCTCGTACCACCGGATCGGCACGCCGTACTTGGTCGTAGACGTGATAGACCCGTCGGCCTCCTCGACAAACTGGGACTCTTCTCCACACAGCTTTTTTCGCTGCGCATCTCTCAGCACGGGAGAAGCCTCCACCAGCAGCACCTCCTTGAGGGCTTCCTTCGCACCGGTACTTTTGGCGGCCACCAGAGCTCGTAAACTGTCGTCCATGAGTGTTCCTCGGCCAGGACCGTACTCAATCACTCGGAAGGGCTGTTTCTGTCCGTAGTACAGCCATTGGGCTGCCACCCACAGTCCCACCAGCTCTCCAAACATTTGTGAAATCTCCGGCGACGTGGTGAAATCTCCCTTGGCACCCAGAGGGTCCTTATCGATGTAGTAGCCGCCCGAGGGATTGGTCAGACAGTGTTTCATGAAGGTGGCCACGGACATGGGGCCCTGCTGTTCAATGGCCATAGCCAGAGTCGAGGTGAGCTCAGGAGAAGGGGTGGCGGGAGGAGGGGTAGTCAGGTGACGACTCAGAGTGCCCGTGATCCGCACATTGAAAGCTGAAGGCCGCACGGCCCGCAGATATGCAGTTCTGGCGGGTCTAATAGTTTTGAGCATGGTGTGAAGATCAAGATTTGGATATGCAGGCGGAAAGCATCAAGTGTATTTTTGATGATCTAGGAGAAGCACGCAGTATGACTTAGATACTTGGGCTTCAAACATTATGTACATCTCAATTTTTGTCTATATAAATACAGCTGTGTCCACCGAGTGGACTATTGCCCAATTCAATCCGTCACTTCTTACCAGCAATAACCCACCAGTTGTCCTTCTCATAACCAGTCTCAAGAACCTCTCCTCCAACAGCCTCCACATCAGAAGTCACCTCACCCTCCCGGTACAAGTGATAGTACCGGTATTTGACCTCCTCCACACCGTCCACCTTCTTGACCCACGGCACCATCACGTCCTGGTCCATACCTTCATGCCAGCCACGTCTACTGGTCTTTTGTTCCAGAGCCCAAACGTAGATGAGAGCCCGTCCCTCGGGCCGTAGAGTGTTGAGAATGGCCCGCACGGCTTCCTGGCGTCGCTCGGGGGTCGAGAAGTGGTGAATCACGGCGATGCTGATGGCGAAATCAAACCGGCCCTTGGGATGGGCGTTGTCGATCGCATCACACACAACCACCTCTCTGGAAGTGTCCATTTCACGGGCCAGTTTGACCAGCTCATCCGAACGGTCGGAGCCGACGATGAACAGCTTCTTGTTGACGCCCATGTACTTGCCGTTACCACAGCCAATATCCACGCCCACAGAGTGGTCTCTTTGGCCCAGGAGAAACTTTTCCACAATGGGCCATGGCTTGTAACGAGTGTTGGAGAAGTGCGAGGCGATCTGGTTGTAGACCTCGTGCACGTGTTGCTGCTCGTTGTCCTGCGGCTCAGAGCCAGTGAACCGCTCTTTGCTGGGCACCGATTCCACCACCATTTGACTGGGATCGAGACTGACGAAAAAGTGCGATTTTTTAGATAGACAGGAAGTTAGATCTGATGCACGGAAGTGTGTGTATACATACAAGGTGGAAGAGGTGAAAGGAAAGAGGTGGCTCGAAAAGACAGTGCTTAAAAGCTGTTCAGAAACGTGTTTGTGGACGTGGACTATGCAAGGATAAGATCTGCTTGTAAATACTACAAGTACTAGTATCAACGTGTACTTGTATTCATGTAAACAGGGGCAGATCGAAGATCGTACTCGCATCGGTAAATACAAGACGACGAACATGATGATCCAGTTGATGTTTTCACACCGTGGCTCTCTCCAGTCATTCTACACACACCCCTACTGGTACCTTTTGCACAATAACGGCCACCTCCTCTCCCCTCAGTCTAAGTAAACATGTTGATTCTATAGTTAATGTACATTAATAATGCTACCCCTCAGTTGTCAAGAGGGGGATGTGAGTGAGTAAGTGAGTGAGCAAGTGAGCGAGTAAGCGATCGAGCAGGTGCAGCCATCTTTTATCCTTAAGCCTCCTCCTCCTGCTCCTCCTTCTCTTCCTTCTCTTCCTCCTCCTGCTCCTTGTTGTTGTCACCTCCGGTAGTAGTGGTGGTGGCTGTGTCCTTATCATCACTCTCCTTCTCCATCTCCAACGGAGGAAGACCCCGCAGGTCTCGCTGGACCCGTCGCAGCTGCTGGATCATGGCGTGGTTTCGCGACACCACGGAAGGCATGTTGTCGTTGGACATGTTGAGCAGCTGATCCGTGCTCTCGGTGGTGGCCTCAATGTACTGTGTGACGATCTCCTCGGCCTCTCCGTTGGGGATCGCCTTGGACGAATGCACTTCTATGGCCGTGGGCCCGGGCGCTTTGTAGGACGACATGCTGCTGGTGTTTTTGTGTGGAGTAGTGGGTCCGGATCAGATCCCAAACGGCGATAGTTTTTCTTTCTGACGGCGTGATCCCAGGAAGCGCACTGAAGGCAAATAAAATTGAGCTTGCATCTGCATGTGGAAGGTTGGGGTTAGGGCTCCCCGTTGGGACCTTTCTCTCCAGTATGTGAAGTGAAAATATGCGAGACAATTGCACCACGGTTCAAGGAAGTTTCAGCAACAGCACCAACACACAACAACTGTTCAGCCCAGAGATGCTCCGAATCATCACTAGAGCAGCCCACACCGCCAAGGTGGCACAAAGAACCCCTCTGATGGCCCGAAACATTGCCACTCTCGGAGGAAACGTCAACCCTCTGACCGCCATCAAACAGCGATCCGCCACCATGATCCAGCCCAACTCGGTGCCCTCGTGTATCCCCGCTTCTTCCGGCGTGGCCTCTGCCCTTGCCCAGGGCTCCACCGCTACCCTGCCCTTCCTCACGCCCTTTTCCGGCGCCTCCCAGCGACGATACGTGCGAGGTATCGACTACCAGCCCTCGGTGCGAAAGCGAAAGCGATCTCTTGGATTTCTGGCTCGATCGCGATCCCGAACTGGCCGAAAGATCATCAAGCGACGAACTCTCAAGGGCCGATGGTTCCTTACTCACTAGATGCGGAGAACTTGAGAACTTGAGAGCTTGAGAGAGGGACATGGATGGTCTCATCATCGAGAAGGACAACTAATGTATATAGCAAAAGACGATTGATATGGTACGATGGGGGACGTCATATCGAGTGAAATATGGCTCACATAACTTCCCACATCTGTTGTAGCGTTTGTACCTGTAGCTCTGAGATTCACTTGTGGTGAGAAGGTGATGCAGAAGACGGGTATATGTCTACTCATGGGCAAATGAATGAGATGAATGTAGTTGCGAATAACAACGGCACCCAAGAACAGCTCTTGAATGTCTTCGTACCTCCCAGATCTGATATTGACCCTTGTTCTAGTCATAATCTTAGTGTCTCGTGTTTCAAACGCAGCAAAACGCTTCCAAAACTCGTAAGAGAGATGTTTGACGAGAAAAAAAGGCAAGTTCGGGTTCGGCAACATCGAACCTACCCTCATATAGCCTCCTTCAATCCACCAACCACCGGGATCATTCTTTTCTTGCCATATCTACAGTCTCTCCACATGCACTCATAAGGTGTGGACAAAACCGAATAGTGGTCAGACCTGGAGTCTGAAAAAGCCTCCAGGGTGGTCAAAGACGGATTTGTAAGATGGCTCTACACCACAGTTCAAAAATAGCCGCCTTTGCCCTCGTTTATACACTTTCGACCCACTCACACCTCATCCCACTAGTTCTCCGCAAATTGACTCTGGACAGGAAAAAGTCCCAAATGCTCACATCAAATTTCACAGCTTAATTTTTCACCGCATCACACTACCACACCAACCACTCACAACCATGCTCAGACTCACACACTCGGCCAAGCTGACGGCCGGTGTCGTTGCCCAGAGCGTGCGGCCGCTGTCGACCTCGGCTGTGGCACTCGGCAAGAAGAAAAAAGACACCGATGGAGCCGTCAACCAGCCCAGTTACAAGGAGCTGGTGATCCGACGAGAGAAGGAACGACTCAGAGAAATCACCCAGCGAAAGGAGCGAGCCAAGTTTGCTCAGCAGATGCGAAAGGCTCGAGACCGTCTCTCGCACCCGCTGCTCATGGACTTCCCCCTGGCCCTGCGATACATCCGAGCCATGGAGGTGGGATGGCCCTCTGATTCCACATCGATAGTTGTGTCGTGGTCCATTGTGGCCAAGAAGGGAACCAACGGAATCACCGGCACCGTGCGACTGCCCAAGGCTATTGGAAGTGACACCATCTGCGTCATCACCTCCAACGAGGCCCAGGCTCAGGCTGCCAAGGAGGCCGGAGCCACTCTGGTTGGCGGAGAAGAGCTCATTGCCGACCTGCTGTCTGGCAAGCAGCCTCTCGACTTCAACAAGTGCTACGCCACTCCCGAGATCATCGGCAAAATGGGCCGACTCGGTCGAGTGCTGGGTCCCAAGGGAATGATGCCCTCGGCCAAGAAGGGCACTGTTGGACCCGATGTGGCTGAGATCATCGCCTCCACCTCCGGAGTCATGCCCTTCCGAGAGTCCAGTGGCTGTCTGTCCATCAAGGTCGGAGACGCCTCTTTCACCGACACGGAGATTGTGCAGAACATTGCTGCCGCTTCTCGAGCTGTGCGAGAGCAGATTGCAAAGACCCGAGACACCGCCAAGCCCTCTTCTCTTGCCCGAACCACTCTGCGGTCCTTCCACTCTCCCGCCATTACCATTGATGCGTAATTTGTATATATGATAGATTGGATAAGATATGTTCATGTTGTAGCTACCTGTAGTTGGGGTGGAAGTAGTTGCAAGTGTAAAGTCATTGGGGGAAACACAAGTATCAGACGTGTTGTCTTGGTGACAAACTCACAAATAGACAGGGAGGTCATGGCTTATAACAGATCTGTGAAGAATTCAACCTCTTTTCACACAAACATGTCGTTTTATCACTGTCTGAAATGACCCAGACCCAGCCCTTTACTTTGTCTCCATCCGAACCTACCCCAAGTAATAAACTCTGCATACACGTATGCACGCTTCCAACATCAGCTCGTGTCACCTCTCTCACTACAAACCCACACAAAACCCCCATGGTCCTCATTCCAAAAGAACCCAAGGAGCACGTGGAGCGTCGCGCCAACATTCTGGTCGCGTACATTCTCACCTTTGTGCTCCTCGGAATGCCTCTATGGCTCTACACCACCTCAGTCGAGCGAAGTCCTCTTCCTCATGACGAGATGGCCTATTACGACAACACTGTCACCTCCGAGATCCACATCAAGGTGCCTGTGGTCTTCTCGGGGATCGACTCCGAAACCGCCACCGAGATTGAGACCGAATTGGCCCAACAACTGGCCTCCCAGAACATCTACGGTTGGGGTATCATTCCGTCCACAGAAGGAGTTCAGATCCACATTGCCGAAGCAGACTCGCCCACTTACACTGTCGACACAAAGGGCCAGGATATCAAGATCACGTCGCCCAAGAACGATCTGGTCAAGGCCACGGTGGCGTCCATTCTCTCCGTATACAAGCCCGAGATCCAGGACTTTCTGCGACTCATTGGAAAACACAAGTCCAAGGACGATCTCGCCGTCATTTACTCGCCCCAATACTACATCACCTTCTCTCTGTTCCATGGAGGAGGAGTGCCCGTGTCTTGGGACATTCAGCCGGCTCTGAAAGAGTACTTTGACCCTCTTCTGAACGAACTACAACATGTGGCCACCTTCAATGTTGACACCCAGGTGGAACATCATGCGGAACTGTCCCGAAAGCCCGAAGAGATTGAGGACAACCAGTACGTTCTGACCCCCGGTGATCTGTCAACTTTCATCAACTCCGCCTCTTGGGGTCTCTCTTCTGTGCATAAGGACCCCACCCTGCACTTCATCCTCTACGTGCCCGACATTGAAGATCTGCCCATGCACATCCAGGGCTCCGAGTCAGACTCGTTTGTGGTGCCTCAATGGGGAGGTGTCAAGCTCATCAACGGACAGACTCATTTTACCAAGGAGCAGCTCAAGCCTATCCTGGAGACTTTCTCTACTCAGCTGCTCACTCTGCTGGGTGCTCCTGCTGAGCCCTCTTCTCCGGCTATGCGGATCTCTGCTCTTTCGCGTCTTTTCACTGTCAAGGCTCTGCTCATCTCTTCCCAAACCCTGGGTTCTCTCTCCCGACTCACAAAGTCGCTGCCTTCCATCGCAGTGCCCATTTCCACCATGAACGGCGTCCAGAAGGCCATTGAAGACCTCAAGACCAGTATCGAGAGCTTGGAGCTCGGCAAGAACTGGAAGGCCGTGTACTTTGCCGCCGAGTCCATGAAGAAGGCCCAGGAGGGATTCTTCGAGAAGATGATGGTGCAGCAGATGTACTTCCCCGACGAGCACAAGGTGGCTGTGTACCTGCCTCTTCTTGGCCCCATATTTGTGGTCATTCTGACAGGATTCGGACGAGTCATGCGAGAGAGAAAGGCTCGAATGGGAGAGGAGGAGGCCGCCAAGGAGGCTCTCAAGGGTCTGTCTGAGGAGGACCGAAAGAAGAAGAAGGTCACCGTTGTGGCTGGAGATGTGCCTATTTGAACAGATGGGCGCTAATTAACTTGTTACGATCATGTACGTCTTATTTACGATAATATAGAATATGAAAATGTGTACTTATACTGTAGCTATTACTTCTTCTTGGGCTTGCCCTTACCATCCTTCTTTTGGATCCACTGGGGCTTGACTCCTCGCTTGACCAGCAGATTTACCACATTGTCATATTGAGGTCCCTGGACCATGACCTCCATTTCGGGCGAGCCTTCCTTGATAGGAGTGATTGTAGCTGAGCCAGCACAAGCAATTTTCAGGTCATCGGCCAACGAGTACATGTCGATTCGGAAATGTTCCAGGCCGGTGATAACCGTGGCCATCTTGTTTCTGTTTCGTTTCTCCTGAGTGACTGTGATGCTAGGAGGCAGTCCCTTTTGAAGAGAGACAGAAGTAGGATCCTCTCCGTCCTTGGTGACGGTATGGAAGGGCTGGCAGTTTGTCTGGAGCATCTGAGTGAGGTTGGCTCGAGGCACACTTGTCTGCTGACCCACTCCTCCCAGAGATGCTCTCAGAGTATAGTCAATGATCACATTCTTGGGTTTCTTGGGGTCCGCAATCTTCTCCTTGGCAATGTACTCCTGGATGAGTTTAGTGAGATCTGAGCCCTGGTAATAGGCACTCATGGGCTGTCCCATGACCTTGAAGAAGTCGCCAGCCGCAGACTTGGGCTTCCAGAACTGTGTCACTGTGAGTGTAGTTCCAGAAGATGATGCATTTTCGGAAGAGTCCGTCTTCTTGTCAGCAGGCTTCTTCGCGACCTTGAAGGGCTCGAATCGAGCAATGGCCTCGTTTTCTGATCCAGCCAAACTGATGATAGACACATCGCCTCCCTTCTCCTTCACCTTCATGAGCTTCTCCTTCTCCATGGTCTTGAGGAACTTTGACGCCTTTTTCCACGACGTCTTTTTGATGTTCACGTTAGGATGGTAGATGGGGAGGTTGTTGAGGACGTACTCAGACATAAATGTGGACGAGGGGATGGGCAGATCAATGGGCGCCTTGGAGATCTTGTACAGAGACTGCATGAGAGCTCGTTTGAAGGCATGGTCGATATCTTCAGTAGTTAGAGACGTCTCCGGCTCTTCAGTAGCAGCAGCAGCAGGAGCCGGAGTCTCACTGGACTCGGTATCCTCCAGCTTGGTCTCTTCGAACTGCTCAGTCACCTGTTTAATATCTTCGGGGCCTGGGGTTCCCTCACGGGAGAATCTATCATTGAGATCCTCCTCCTCAATCTTGACAGCGACTGGCTCAACAGAACCCTCAGGTTCGCCGTCAATGGTGTCAGTCTGGACTGCAGACTCCTCTGTAGGCTCCTCCTTTGGCTCTTCCTTGGGCTCCTCGTAAGGAATCTCCATCTGCTCTGTGAGATCAGTGGGAATCTGAACCTCGTGTTTGCCCAGATGGAAGATTTCGTCCTCGATCACGGTGTCCATCAGGACAGCCTTTCCTGTACGTCCACGGACCACCTCAATCTCAAACAGTGGCAGAATGCACTGGCCCACGCCCAAAGGAACTGTGGGGTTCTCTGCATCCACCACGGCCACCAGAGATCCCTTTCGAGCGTCTTGTGGGAAGGGCGGCACCGTTCCTGGCAACATGAGATCAGCTCCTCCCATGAGCTTGGCCAGCACGGGTTTCCAGGTGGCGATGCGGGGCAGCAAGTAGGGCGCCTTCCATAATGTAAAAACAGTCGGGATCATTAGATCGGTCTTATCTTTGGCGGATCTGATGGTGAACCACAAGGGTGCCCCATCAAGGTCAATGTACATGATGCCCTTTTCGCCAGTGTGGGCCTGAAACTTGCACGTTCGCACATTCTTGGGCAGCAGGTTCTCCTTGCCTGCAGTCGAAAGCCGCGTGTAGTCGAGATTGTGGACGGCACAGAGATCCTGTAACAGTTTGGATCTCTGGCTTGATTTGACCGAGTTTGGGGGGTTGATCTGGTTAGAGAGCGGTGGGGGTGGTTGTAATGTCGCAGGGTCGTCCGGTAGTACTCACTGTTGGTTTCTTTTGAAACATGGCCTGGTTGTTGTGTCTGTATTTACTCGTAGTCGTGAAAAGTGTGTTGAAAGAGTGACTACAAGAGGAGCAAGGCTGTCTGTAGATATATTGGAACAAGTTGCAGGTCGAGAGATGCGATGGTCCAACTCTAATAAATTCTTGTACCTAGAATCGGCGGATAAGAAGAGAGACCAGTCATACATGCTTGGAGGGTGGGCTATGAAAGAGGGGACTTTGAGAGCAGCTGTTGAGACGGTGTGAAAGCTGAGCTTTGGCTTTTTGAGATGCTTCCGGTGAAGTTGTTGGTTTCGGAGGTTCACGGGGTCCTTTCTTCTCTCACCTAAAGCTAACAATTACAGTTGACAGAATTGCAGCTCTATACTTGACCTGCAGCCCTATGAACACACCCTATTTTGTGGACGCGTCACGCACGAGCAGATCCAGAACTCACCACAGCATGACACAGGAAGGCAAGTCGTTCGAGCCGTCGCACAATGGCATTCTGCCGGCGAAAATCAACCCGGCGTTGACTTCCTGGTGCCCCACCATGGACCTGGTGGCGTTTTCAGACAGCTCCGGAGCCATGTTGTTTGTCTACAGAATGAACGCCCAGGTGATCTGGAAACACAAACAGCCATCGGCTTCCGCCAACATCTCCAATCTCTCCTGGAGCAAGGACGGTCGTCTGCTCGCCATTGGATACTCAGACGGTACCTGTAACGTCCACGACTCGAACACAGGCAAGCTGATCCACCATGTCATCATTCCAGGCTCAGAAGCGACCCAGCCACCGCCAGAACTGTCGTGTGTCAAGTGGATCAACCAGTCGCTGAAAGTTCAACAGCAACCGACGGCCGTCCCCGAGGCCCAGCGGCTATTCGACAAGTTTCTTGATCTTGACGCCTTCTACCAGTTCCCCAAACTGTCGTCCCTAGCATCCTCCAAGGCGTCTGTTTTCTCGTCTCGATTCGCCATCGAACAGATGATCCAGGTGGCCCGCAAACTCGACGGCGACATCATCACCGAAGGAAGCGTCAACCCCGAAAAAACGACGCTGCAGAAAGGGGGACCTGTCACACAAGATATGGACATTCTCTGCTCAGTCACAAAACAGGGCTTTCTGAGGTTTGATCTGTTCGGACTATTCACAGTAGACAACATTGAGCTGGGAGTCGCTCACGATATCCTCAAGATTGGCCATAGAGCAACTTCGCCCACTTACCATATCATCATGCAGAAAGGAGACCAGCTCACCTATCTGCCTATCGAGCTCAGATTCCTGCAAAAGTTTGGCACATACCTCGTTGATGTGGCTCTGACAAGTAGTCGTATCCTGGCCCTTCTAGGATACATGCGGGAGGCCTTTGAACTACTTCAGGCAGAAATGGCCGCCTCTCAGAAACTCGCTGCTGCCAACTTTGCAAAACTCTTCTCGGTATACGAACCTACGGGATGGGACCAAAAGCGCATCTGTTCGGAGATCTTCGACATTCTGCTGACTGGAGCACCCGACCAGTACTTTCAAAACTGGCTCTGCGACTTGCTGGGAGACAAGGCTCTCAAAAAGTGGAGAAAACAGGCGTCCGTGTGCTACGATGCTTGTTTCAAGCTCATTGTCACCAACATGATTCCTGTCTGCGAGCGTATTGTGGTACTTTTGTCTTCTCTCAAGGGTCTTGGTGAATGGACCGAGCGAGGACTTGTTCTGGGCCTGGACCCAGAGCCGTACAAACGAGCCATTTCTCAGACGATTGATCTCATGAAAACGCTTCGTCAGCTGTTGCGTGAGTTCAGTTGTCGAAGCAAATACTTTCTGGCTTTCCTGGTATGGCTACAGCAGTTCTGTGAACAGCTCAACGAGGTAGAACCCAACCAGGGAGACGAGACCCTTGTGCCCATCAAAACGGAGGACGTGGCTAACTACCTGTGTAACCACTTTTACGAGGAAGGAAGCAGCCAGCCTCTTGTCGACAACATTGATTCTCGTCTTGAAGAGCTTTGGGGAATGTGCGATGTCGCCTCGAAACGTGCATGTGGAGCGATTCACAGTCTGGTGGATGTGGGCCAAAGTCAGCCCATGACCACTGGAAAGCTCTGGGACGTGTTCAGTTCCGAAACGGCCACCTATGTGGCTACCACCGATGTTCCTGGCACCACTCTCAATCTGTTCAGAATTTCCGAGGGCCAATCCAGTGTCTATCGAGTGAAGTTGAACGGTTCGCCCAAGCAGCTTCAGCTTGTGGATGCTGATTCTCTTATGGTGCTCAATGGAGACACTCTAGAGAGAGTCGAGTTTACCGACGACGACTTTGTGGGTCTTTCCGCCGGTCTGGAACAAGTCTCCGTGGTTTCCGTTGCACCTGTTCAGAAGCGTGATGCTCAGCTGGCCACCTTTTCTGTCAATGGAGCTCGGTCCATTGGATGCATGGTTGCTCCGGATCTACAACGGTTTCAGGTGTTTGATCTGATAGATGAAGATGACGATGACGAGGCGGAGGTCAAAGACAAAGAGAAGGAATGAGTGATCGAGTAGGAACTCAAGGTGATTATTTATATTCAATGCATTTATTCTATAGCTGTGTGGGGCTTATAGCTGTGTGTGTGTAAGTGTGGGTTCTATTTACAAGATTGTGAGACTGGTAGTAGTCGTCGCTGGTCGTCTCTATCTCACTCCATGGACGATTGGCTTTCTAACGGGAGGAGGGGCAGTTCTTTTGGGACGCTCGATCTGCGACACATGAAATTGTCCAGGCTTAAGGGTCTTGCTGAGTCGAGGTTTGTATGCTTTGCAAATCAGTTTGCCCTCCGGAGACACTTCCACTCCCACATACCCGTCAAGAACCTGTTGTACTCGCATGGCTCCAAACTTGTCGTTTTCAATGTCATTTGCCACACGCGAGAGATGATTGAAGGTGGCCATGTCCAGCACTGGAGGAAGACTGGTATACGCCCTCCTCCAAACCTTTGTCCACATCGAGCCCTCCTTGGTCTTGTAGAACCGTCCGAACATTGGCGGGTAGATTTTGGAGTCTTTCAGATGTATGATCTTCTTGGCGGCTGGCACCTTGCTTCCAGCTTCCGAGGTGTTGCACCACGTCATGTATTGCAGGCCCAGAGAGGCCATGGAAGTGCCCTTTTCCAGCTCGAGCAGCTCCAAATGATGCTCGTAGTTCCTGACAACGGGCATGGATTTTGTCTCGAGAAAACGCTTCCATTTGCGCACAAAATGAAGGGAGGGGGAAGTTTCGATGGATGGATCATTGATGAAACTTTGGTATAGTGGCGACGATGGGATCAGTCCCTGAGCCTCCAAAAACTCCTGAATGTGGTCGTTAGTGTAAATTCGTCGGTAAATGTCTCTGCTGTTCTGCTGGGCTTGAACTAGACCTCCTGCTGATCTATCCAAGCTGTTGACAACGCACTTGAGAGGTTCCAGCAGAAAGAAACGGCCCTCAAACTCCAGCACTTCGATGGATTTGAGGTCGGAAATGTGTTTGTTCTTGTGAAAGGCGTTCCAGATGGCGAATCGCAGCGCATCCCGTGAAGTAGCGTCCTTCAGTTGTCTGTACCCAGGGATGTCTTTGGTGAACTTGTGTGTGTATCTCATGATCTGACGATACTGAGAGAGAATGCGGGGTCTGGTTTGTGGCACCTGAAACGACGGTGTGTGTGACTGTCTGACGACTTCGCGGGCCTTGATGGCCGCGTTTCTGTAGTTCATGGAGTGTGTGTAGTTGTGATGTTGAGACTGGTCTGACGGAAATAAAATGTGAGATCATGCATGAGCCTGTCAGGAAGAAAGTTAACTGACTGGACGTGATTAGTTGACATTACGGTTGGGAGTTAGTTGAGTTATATGAATAGGGAGAGCACCGCACAACTGCCTGGTCGTGCCACTGGTCATTCGTATTGTACTTTCTCAAATGCCCATCTCACTGTTCGATAATCAGGGCGAAAACGCGTCTCGCCTTTCAATGACGTCATCGCTCATACGAACGCAGCTTTTATACTCCAATCTCACACTCTGGCTATATACACTCCATTCAATAAACAAAATCATTCATTCTCATAGTCATTCTATTTTTAGTCAATCCACCTTGTGCTCCACTCTAAAGCTTGGTGATGGCGGGTCCGATTCGAACCAGACAGCTTCGGTTGATCTCGGCCACGGTCTTGGTGCCGGCCAATGCCATGGTCAGCTTAAGATCGTCCTCAATGATCTGCTCCATGAGCTCAACTCCGGCCTGGCCGTCGTACTTGAGACCCCAGATGGCGGGTCGGCCCAGCCACACAAAGTCGGCGCCCAGAGCAAGACACTTGAACACGTCTCCTCCTCGTCGGATACCTCCGTCAATGTGGACGGGGATTCGGCCGGCAGCGGCCTCGACAACCTCGGGAAGAGCGTCGATGGTGGCCAGACCGGAGTCCAGCTGTCGACCTCCGTGGTTGGAAACCCAGATACCGTCCACACCGGCCTCGATAGCGGCGTGGGTGTCCTCAGCAGTCACGATACCCTTAACCCAGATCTGCATGTTGGTGATAGATCGCAGCCAAGGGATGGTCTCGGCCCAGTTGATATCGGGGTCGACCACGTTGGCGTCGGGAGGGCACTCCTCTCCGTTGAAGATCTTTCGGGCCCACGAGTCGGCCTCGGCAGCGTTATCAATGGGCAGATCGGTGGTTCCCTCAAAGTTTCGGGCAGACAGGTGCGATGGCAGCTTGAAGTTGTTTCGCACGTCGGCGTATCGGTTGCCCAGGTAGGGGGTATCGACGGTCAGAGCAATGGCCTTGAAGCCGGCTCGCTCGGCCTTCTTGACCAGGTTCTCGGACGTCTTCTTGTTCTTGAACACGTAGAGCTGGAAGAAGAGGGCTGCGTCGGGGCCAGCCTGTCGCACCTCCTCCAGAGGCTTGTTGGAGTAGGACGACAGACCCATGGGCCAGTTTCGGGCCTGGCAGGCGGCGGCAGTGCCACACTCTCCAGAGTCATCTGCCATCTGGTGGTAAGCGGAGGGAGCCACTCCGATGGGGGCTCGGAACTTCTTGCCAAACAGCTCCACCTTGGGCGAGATGTCAATGGTACCGACTCCTCGCATAGCTCGGGCTCGGATCTTGAGGTAGTCGAAAGCCTTCTGGTTCTCAGCCAGAGTCAGCAGATCGTTGGAACCGGTCTCCCAGTAGTCTCTGGGGGCCTTTTCGGTGTAGGGCATGGCAGCGGCCTCGAGGTCGCTGAGCGACAGGATTTTCTGGGTGATAGGCATTGTATGTGTGTGTCTCTGTGTTGTATGTGTGTGTGTTTGCAAGTGGTTGGAGATCCGGGAAGACGAGCAGTATATATACACTTCTCTCTTTTCAATAAGCTGCGCGTTTCGGAGTAAGTTGAGCGGGGTAGATCAGAGGTGCACTCTTGCTGTAGGCCTGCTTGTTGTAACTGAGCTAAGCTATATTGGGGGTTGTGTTATGTATGAGGTATAAGCTGATTGGGGGCCAATACAACGGGGTTGACGCGGGGAAAAGGGCCAGCTGCGCGTGGAATTTGTTTTTGCTCATATGTGCCGCTCCAGAGTCACGCCATTTCCACCCCCAAACGCTCTGCCAGCCCCCCCTTGGTCCGATGTATGGTATGTTTTATTTGCCTCTGGCTCTGCAGTGTGGGGGTCATTTGTGGGGGGGTTCACAGTTGTCAACTATCGATAACTTGTTAGTGAGCTCAATAATATGGCTACCAAAGTAGGTTTTAGCGAGAGCGAAAAAGAAGAGTATAGAATTTAATACATGTGGTTCAGACGTGGCAACTGACATGTTCCTCGTCTTCTCCCCCGGATCGAGGACCTGTCATACTGCCCCGGTTATGCAATACAATCCAACTAGTCTCGATTCTGCATCTATAGCCGCTACAGTACGATGATAGACAACCGTGGATATATGCGACAAGATCTTGGCCCAGGTATTTAGGGTTCCGCAACCGTCTTATATTTCCGTGGGGGAAAGATTGTGGGGGTCACTTGGAGAGAGAGAGAAAGAGACACGCCTAAATGCTCAACATTTGCAAGTGCCGGAAAATATGGGGTGGTTGTACAACATGTGGACAAACGGACAAGTTGGGTCTGGTTGCAAGCTGCTAATTCAACAGACCAAAACACGCGCCAGTAAAGCACTGTATTTCTTGGCGCTATAAGCCAATGGGATTCTCTGGGTGCCATTGTGTGCCCCAGTGTATAGCTATCACCCGGCTGCCTATAAAACCTCAACCTCATAAAACCTCATATTGTCGACCGATAGTGGACCACGGAAAAACCACCCTGGGCCACGCTTAAAGCGCTCAGAAGCGGGGAAATAGATCGAAAGCCTGATGTGGGAGCGTCAAAAGTAAATAAGAGGAGACCCCCCCGGCCAACGCGTCCCCTCAGGCACATATCTACGGAGTACTTGGATTGTGCTTTTACTTGTACATTCCCAAGACCAGGGTCGCGTGGGGGTGACTTAATACCTCTCGCAGTATCCAAGCATGATTAATACTTCGGATTAACGATTCTGCGACATTTGTGTGTATATATGGGGTCGATGGGAGAGCAGGTCTAAGATAGAAAATCCACGGATCTACTATGGGGATGACGACAGCTATGGATGTTTGTGATGAGATTGTGATCAGATGGTAGTATGGGAACAGATTGAATCTGTCTAGACCACACCCGTTGGCGTCCTTGAACTGGTGCAGTTATATTCGTGTTGCAATCACCTCGATGAGACATTCACAGTGATGACATCTACAATACTTACAAGCAGCTATCAGTTCTGTTATCATAAGTCTTGACCGATGCTCGATCTATTGCCGAGCAATCTTGTTACGAGTTTTGGCTGTTCGATGATAGTTAAGACGCGGCCAAAAGTGTTCAATTGAGAGTGGTTGTAGTTGCTACCTGTTCGATAGTGAAAACTGTCTCTATTAATGGCAAATAACTTATCCTGAACGAACCCCAAGCTCTTTACAGCACAGTAGAGGTCACGCAGGAACACACCATGAACTGAATCGAGCAAGTTCAAAGGGGACACCGTTTGACCTACTGTGCAACAAGTGCACTCAACCACACCCAGCAGGACCATCTCCAAAGCTTCCATATGAGGGACCTAAGGGTATATCGCCACTTGTAGGAGCCATTTAAAAGAGAAAGGCGTGTGCTTTAGGCAAGATATTGTAAGAATGTAAGAACGTTCTGTACGAAGTCTCCACATCTGCACTGTTGACAAGGTAGGGTCAGCTTCTGTTGCTGTTTCTGACAGGCAAGTGCATTTGGAGGCAGAGACCACGTCCAACGTACTCTCGGCACTCTCAAACGGCGTACATCCTGTACACACTCACTTCCCAGTCAGTCTTGAGTTGCACAGGATACGCACGTTCGGACATTGATAAAGGCCGCCTTCCGTGTCTACACCGTTTGAGTCATAGAACACACTAGCCTCAGGTGTGGCTCGAGTTCCGTAGCAATGTCGGCACGTAAACTCGGTCCAGCTACAATGCGCTTGTATCATACGTGTGGTTTGGTACCGCGTCTTGCATCTCGTCGGAGGCTCTGTCGGAGGAGTTTGACTCAATGTTGGAAACTTCGGTGTAGTGCAAATTTGTGCGATATCGGCGTGGTTCTGTGCACTTGTATCTGGACCACACCGTCTACACAAAACTCTTTCTATTCAGCCCGCCCCTTCTTACAAAACCGGTACTTGAACTTCTCAATCCTGAACACGTGATATGTACATGGAATCGGCTTGTTGAAACGGCTCCTGACCCATGGCCGGTTCCGTTACGTTCCGATGCATGGTTTGTTTTTGTAGATCGATAAAGCGGAGACCGTATGAGGAGTATGAGCTTCATTTCATTCATCTTGGAGGTGGCAACGTTTACATGGTTGAAGATCGAACGTCTGATCCGGCAGACAAAGGCAGTCAGGGGTAGGTGGGGGCCGTTGTAGTGAATGTACGATATGATAACGGGGATGTACAGCACAAGGTAGCGGTTGTACGTGGGAGCCACTTGTTCTCAAGCCGTACTCGCAAGGTCCATCCGGCTAAACTGCAGAGAAGTCACGTCTTAGACGTGTGTGCAGACGCCAAACGGCCTTCTGTGAGTGGGCGAGATAGGCAAGTGTCTGGGCCGAGGTTCGAACCTCCAACGGACATAGGCAGACCCACGTATCCAACGTCTGTGCTGTGAGTTGAGATGCTTCTCTTGACCTGGATCAATCTCCTCCTGAAGCGCAGTAGATGCAGAGGTGTACAGAGGGAAGGCGTTCTTCTCCTTGGCTTCCATGTGATTGTTTGTGGTAATATTCCATCTTCACGTGCTACTCGATTCAGCGGTTTATTCAATCTACAGAACATTCATTTCATTCCGTAGAATAGCTGATCTGATACAAGACCGAATCTCGTAAACCTCTTGCTCGCCCAAAACCATATTGGCTCAGGGCAAGAATGATAGTCCAACCTTGTGTCGGAAAAATCTTCGAGTCTGGCTTGTCAGGCCCCCCTGGAGAAAGATCCAGAACGCGCCCCTCCATGATTGGTTCTTGGCCATCTCCGAGCCCACATATTTCCCCTCGTAGGTTAAGCCTTTTCCGCCGGGTTTGCAGTTGCTGACATATAGAGAGGAGTATGATAACCGCTACAGGTTGGTATAGGGTGTTTGGACAAAGAAGAGACGAGCAAAATGGCATGGACAAGGTTTGAGTCTGGCCCAGAAGCAAGAGGAAGAAGCAAAGGGAAGAAGCAAAACTCCGAAAGCAAAACGAGGCAATTGTTGGAATAGTCTATGGTGTTCCTGGTCAACACGGTGAAACACAACGGCTCATCACGTGTCATATAATAGCCCATTATCCGCTAGCCGTGTACCATTCTCGTCTACCAACTGACACTTGTCGTATTCTCCGCCAAGACTTCAAAATAGTGCTATTTATCCGTTGTTCAGCTGGACTTGTAATTACGTCTACATACACTGTGCCCGCCCGTCTTACCAAGCCGCTACCCCACTCTTTACAGCAGAAATCTCAGGTCATTTTTTTGACGTTTAAGCGATGATACCAATCTGGTCGGCCTAGGTCAAAGGATACAAAGAAAGCCGTTTTGCGTGTTTGGGCGCAATTCACGTGACTGGGTCCAAGGTTTTTTCGTACTGTAGCGAATCTACAACAATCGAACAGTCTCTCGAAGGCCATTGTTTAGCCACTTTTTTGTAGACTCTCTCTCTTCTTACAATGACTCACTTGATCTAACTCTCTGGTCCAACTCTAAGCTCAAGATTTGCACCCGTGTCTGTCAGATTGAAGATGGAGACGAAACGGGTACAGGAGCAAAAACGATTATCGAACCTGTCGAAACGTCATTTGAAGAGGGGAAACGGGGGAACAGAGTCATTGTTTGACTCACTTTCGAAAAGTGGCGAGATCCATGCATTTGGCGCGCGTTATACATGTTGGTATCTGTGGTGTTTCGTGTCAGGAATGAGATGGTCAGAAATTGTGTAGACAGAGGTATTCGAGTGCTCAATATACTGTTCCACTAGTGATGCCGTACGCTGTTTGTAGGGCACGTAACTACCAGCAGCATAGTTCATATCCCGTCTCATCGCACACAACATCTCCAAATCCCCCCAGATTCACCACCCCACGAGTTGTACTCACCGTCCGTCCCATCTACGCCTTTTCGAACTCTTCAAAGGTCGTAATCGACAAGGCTCTTGCAGGTCCAGTGCGTTTCCAAGGTGCAGCAGTTACAGTTTCATCCCAGGGCAGGGTGGAAAGTGGATGTGCAGGAAACAAGGGCAAAGGCTAAAGAGAGCTCGATAGACCAGACAAGTGATTTTCCGAAGGAACAAAGCGGTTAGGGTAGCGGGCCTTACCAAGACGTGAGGGATGGTTCTATGTCTATGTGTGTGTGCCTGTGGGAGAGTGCTTTGAAAGTGAGCTGCTGTGCGGTAAGTCAAACTAAAATCCCCCAAACCTAGTTGAAGCCTGCTGCCATGCGTGTGAGCAGGGTCACCGCACACTCCATCGCCAAAAACAACTAACTTATTAGAGCCACCACACATCTCCGACTGAGGTCTACCTCTTGCCAAAACCACGGACGAAAAAAACTCAACTTGTTCCGACACCACGCAACGACACGACACAAATGTCTTCCAAGGTCAAAGAGGAGGAAGGCGCCACTCCGGGCGGCTCGGGAGCAGGCAGCAACGCCAAATTTGGCTACCGACGGGCAAAGCCTCGCGCTTCGAGGGCTTGTGAGGTGTGAGTGTGGGGAAGAAAAAGAGGGGATAGAGGAGGCGATGGACGATGGGCGACAGAAGTGACATAACGACGTGACCTGCCGGCAGTGATTGTGTCGCGACAAGAATGTCCAGAGAACCGACATCACGATCATTCAACTAACTCAGATGCCATGCCAGAAAAGTCCGATGTGACGTTACAGAACGAATGCCGTGTACTGTGAGTATAGAGTGCTGAGGAGGAGCAGGAGAGGAGAAGAGAGGAAATGGCAACGTGCCGGCCAACGAACACGTTCATTAACACAGAACTGCCAAGCGTTTGGATGCGAATGCAAGATACCCGAGGTGAAGCGGAAGAAGAACGACAAAAAGGCGGCGACGGAAAAAGTGGCGGACAAGAGCGCCAAGGACCGCAAACGACGAAAAACAGACGGCGGCGAGGAATCCGACGAAGGCTCCGTGCCGCCCCAGGCGCCCTCCAACGCGTCGTCCTCCACAGCGTCGTCGCCCAACACAGCCCCCACGGCCCAGCAACGACTCATGCACTTTCAGCAAGAAACCAAACAGCAGCAATACCAGTCGCACGAGGGCGGAGAGCCCAAACCCGACGCCAACCCCAACCTCAGCGACTCGTCCAACACGTGGCTCAAGATGCTGGACTCCAAGGTGGTCAAGCAGAGCGGCCGGGTGGCGTTTCTGGGCTCCTCGTCCAACCTCAATCTGCTGCTGGACGCCAACCCAGACAATGAGGCCTATCATTACCCTCTTCCGGCCGAGATCACCGGCGGAAACCCCGTGTTCCACGAACTCGATCCTGAGGAGATTGAGATTCTCAAGCTGAGAGGAGCGTTTCTGCTACCTCCCAGAGAGCTGTGTGACGACATTGTGGAAAGCTACTTTGACAAGATCCACCCGGTGATTCCCATCGTCAACCGAACTCAGTTCATGCGACGCTACAACGACCCCGTCAACACCCCGTCGTTGCTGCTACTGCAAGCCGTTCTTTTGGCCGGCTCGCGAGTGTGCAGAAACCCAGCTCTGCTGGACGCCAACGGCTCATCCGACCAGGCGTCGCTCACCTTCTACAAGCGAGCTAAGGCGCTGTACGACTCCAACTACGAAAACGACCGTATCTCCATTGTGCAGTCGCTGGCGCTCATGGGCTGGTGGTGGGAAGGACCCGAGGACGTGACGAAAAACGTCTTCTACTGGTCCCGAGTGGGGCTGTGTGTGGCACAGGGCTTTGGTCTGCACCGATCGGTGGAAAACTCGTCGCTGTCGGTGGCCGAAAAGCGAATGTGGAAACGAGTGTGGTGGGTCATCTTTTTCCGAGACAGAGCTATTGCCGTGTCTCTGGGACGTCCGGTCATGATCAACCTGGAGGACTCGGACGTGCCCATGCTCACAGAAGACGACTTCATCGAGGACGAGCCGGACTACCCGTCCCCTTACCCTGTCAACAGACTGCACTCTCTGTACTTTATCCACGCCGTCAAGCTGTCAGAAATCATGGGGCTTGTTCTGCGACAACAATTCAGTGTGGGCGCAGAGCACTCGCATCGACTCAATAGAATCCCTGTTGTGTCGCATTGCGATATGGCCATGGGCTCGTGGATGAACAACCTGCCTCCGGAGCTCAAGTACTCCGTCAAGGACATGGGCTCCCACAACTTCTACAAGGCCCTGCTCCACTCACAATACTACACAATTCTGTGTCTGGTGCACCGAAGCAACATTCTGCAGCGACGGACCTCGGAGGCCAACGAGAGTGCCTACCCGTCCTGGGGCATTGCCTTCCAGGCTGCTCACATGATTGCCAAGATTATGGAAAACATGCTGGCTTACAACGAACTACGAGACACGCCGGCTTTCATGGTGTACACTCTCTTCTCCGCCATGATCATGCTCGTGTATCAGACCGAGTCCAAGTCGCCGTCGGTGGTTGAGTCCGCCAACCGGTCTCTGGACGTGTGCATGAAGGCTCTGGAGGAGTGTGGTAAGACGTGGGTGGTGGCGCGAATGGTGCTCAAGCTCTTCAAGCATATGAACGAGTCACAACCCATTCGAAACCACATGGCTAAGACGATTCGTCGTCATGCTCGAGGTGTCAGCAAACCTGATGCTGCCAAACAGCAACAGATGCCTCAAGCACAGCACCAAGCACCGCCGCACGCCCAGCAGCATCATGGCCAGCAGCAGCACCATGCCCAGCAGCAACAGCAGCAGCAGCAACAACAGCATGCTCGTCAGCAGCAACAGCAGCAGCAACAACACACACAACAACAACAACAGCAACACACACAACAGCAGCAGCAGACGCATCAACCCCAGCCAGAACGGAAGTTCAACAACCATGCGTTTGACCAGCAACAGCAGCAATCACAGTCACAGTCGCAGCAGGAAGGAGAAGAGTATCTGGGTGATAGACAACCCCCCACCAACCCTGGGACACCCTTCAATGGCACTCTGCCCTCCAAGCCCGGCACCCCCCATCCGGACTTTTACTTTGTCACTAACACCCCGCCGGCCTCAAACACCTTCTTTGAGTCGTTCCAGCCCATGCAGCTCTTCCCCGACGTGACTGGCGACATGTCTAACCTGCAGTCGCAGCTGCAGGAGCCGGCCACCAGCGCTCTCCCTCCGGATATGTTTGGCCATGCCGATAGCTCCAGTCACACCGAAGGCGGCACTTACAAGTCGTCGCCTGAGGACGAGCCCACCGCGGCCAATGGCTTTGGGTACGCGCCCCAGTCGCTTAATATTGGCGATTGGTACCAGTACCTGATGATGAACGGCGAGGGTGGTGGTGCTGGCGGAGCTGGCGGAGCTTCTGGTGCGCCTCCTGGTGCTCCTGGCTCTGTTCCTCCTGGCGCCCCTGCTGAGGCTCATCCCGAGGCTGCGGCTTCCAACACATGGAACGAGTCTCATTAGTGAGAGGTTTGAAGCGAAACAAAAGAGGTACCCCGAACAAAGAGGTCCGCAAAAACAACGAGAGGGACTCGAAGTATTATAATATATATTGGTTTATGGAGTGATGTAGGTGAAAAAAAAGTGTTGACGTGTTTGTATGGTGTTCTACCATAAAGGAGCACGCTACGACGTGTATTGAATGTACAGTAACAGTGTGTACTTGTACTTCTCCAAACACGGAGGGAGTGAAATAAGCAGTAGCTAATGGTGGTTTATAGTATTACATACTCTACCAGGTGCGAGTACTTCCACGGAGAAACTGCGTCCTTACTATAATATACACACAGTTGCATACATCCACTGTATTGTATACACCAGCCACAAATCCAATCAACTTCAATACTTATACTATATACATTACTTTCGCTGCTCCTTGTATCGAGGTCGATCCTTGAGCTTGTTGGGGTTCTGGTGCTTGCCTCGTCGGGTCTTGTATCGCTTGGCCAGCACGCCCCAGATGGATCGCGACGTCACGTTACCCTTGGACTTACCTCGTCCACCACCATGGGGATGGTCGCAGGCGTTCATGGCCACACCTCGCACGGTGGGCCGGATTCCTCTCCATCGCGATCGGCCGGCCTTTCCGAACGACTCGTTCTGGTGGTCGGGGGCAGACACAACACCAATGGTGGCGGAGGCCTTGAGATGCACGTATCGCTCTTCTCCACTCTGCATTCGCACAATGGCCTTGTTTTTAGAGGGCTCCTTTCCAATGAGACGACCGTAGGTTCCGGCGGCTCGGCAGAACTTGGCCCGGCCCAGAGGCTCGGTGGAAATGGCGTGGATCACGGTTCCCACGGGGATCATCCACATGGGCAGACAGTTACCCTTTCGACACAGTCGGTAGGCCAACATGGCGGGATCGGTCTGGCCGTGGAACTCGTCGATAATGTTCTGGGGGATTCCGTTGAGGAAGGACTGCACATTGTCTCCGGCTCGGGTTCCCTCGGGAGCGGTGATGTAAGAGTAGTTGCCAGTCTCCTTGTTCTTGAGCAGCGCAATATGGCCACTTCGGTTGGGGTCTCGCTCGATTCGCACAACCTCACATTCTCCGTCCTCCTTTCGGAAGAAATCAATGAGTCGCACTCGTCGTCGATGTCCTCCACCCTGGTGTCTGGTAATGACTCGGCCAGTGTTGCTACATCGTCCGTTTCGGGCCTTTCGAGCCACAGTCAGAGCTCGGTGAGGCTTACCCTTCCACAGGTAAGGGTAGATGGCAGCCTTGTACCATCGCATGGAGGGCGAGATGGGAGTCATGGTCTTGAACTTGACGGCAGCCTTGGTGATCTTTCGCTGACTCTTCATGTAGATATCCTGCTTCTCCAGAGCAGTCAGATCAACCGTGTCGGGAACCAGAGTAATGTCGCTGACACTGGTGTTTCGGGCGAACATGGCGGCCTCCGAGTCCACAAAGGGCTTCATTCGCGAAGGACGAACTCGCTGTCGCTTGGGAGTGGCGCCCTTGATCTCCTCCTCGATGAAAGAGTCCTCGGCCGCGGGGGGCTGCTGTTCCTGGCAGAGGCGAGGAAAGGTCGAAAAGGACCGCAGGGGCCGCAAGGGAGCCACCGTGAGAGCCGGCTGGATCACTCCAATACGTCCAATTCGGGCCGACAGGTGTCGGGAGACGAGTCGGTTCATTTTGGCGTGTTTGGTGCGACTGTATGGAGGTTTAGTACTTTGCGTCTTGCTCGCCCTGTGCTCGATGATATGATTTGAAATTTCGCAGTTTCGCCAACCTAACCCTGATTTGCCGTGTTGGGATTCCTCCCAACCGGTACCACATGTTCGGGGCTTGTAGTGGGAGATCGTGCTGCAAAATACGCATACCTCCCAGCGTGCACGCCCATTGGCCCAAACCGAAAAATGGTGCGCTCCGTTTTCCTCCCCCCGTGTACATATCGACACAGTTGAGCTCATAGACACAACAACACCACACCTCAAGATGTTCGCTTCCCGAGCCATTCGAATGATGTCTGTGCGGCCCATGGCCCGAACCATGGCCACCAAGGCCGCCCCCGTCAAGGTCCCCGTTCAGCTTTTCGGCCTCGACGGTACTTACGCTACTGCTCTGGTGGGTATTATTTGTGGATGAGGAGGAGAGGAGAAAAGAGATGAGGCAAGAGGCTGTATTTTGCAATTGGAACGACAAGGAATTGAGGAGATTGGAATTGGCATTTGGGAGACCCGACTTGACCAGTGTGATACCCTTGACACGTGGATGGATGGAAACGAAGCATGGCATAGTAGAGGACAGCACAGGACTGCACAATCAACAACAGCAACAACGACACGGTGCAGGTAATGGGGAAGAGGTGGGGGAGGCCTCAATGTGAGGGGACGGAGAGATACACACGGTCGATTGAACCAATGGCGGATCTGTGGGGACATTTCGCGGAATTGACTCTGACGAGGATTGACTGCCCCGGAACTTTCGTGTGTAGCCTCAATGCCGAAGGAATCAACCATTGCAAGGATATCCTATCTCGAACCGCTGAACCATTGCCAACGTCAAACACGCCCAGTCCTTTTATTGCTTCCAATTGCACACACGCGCCAAATCATTACTCTCTCTCTCACTATTGCTATTTTGGAACATACTAACTCAGTACACCGCCGCTGCCAAGGAGTCTGACCTCTCCAAGACCGAGGGCTCTCTTGCCAAGCTGCAGGAGGTGTTCGCCACCCAGCCCGAGGTTGCCCAGATTGTCTCTAACCCCACCCTCTCTGCTGAGGACAAGCAGACCGTCGTTGACGTTCTGTCCCAGGCCGTTGGTGGTGACAAGACCCTCACCAACTTCCTGTCCGTCATCTCCGACAACAACCGACTGGCTCTTATCCCTGGCATCATTGAGAAGTTTGAGACTCTCATCAACGCATCCAAGGGTCTCGTTGAGGCTACCGTCACCTCTGCTACCGAGCTTGACAAGAAGACCGTCAACCGAATCCAGTCCGCCATTGCCGCCTCTTCTTTTGTCGGTGAGGGTGAGCTCAAGCTGAACCTCAAGGTCAACCCCGATATTCTCGGTGGTCTCATTGTTGAGGTTGCTGAGCGAACCGTTGACGTCTCTGTCGCTTCCAAGATTGCTCGACTCAACCACGTCCTTAGCGAGCCCATCTAAATAGACATGATTTAAATGATTGAATGTTATACGCTTACTTCGACATACTGTAGATATATATATATATATATTGTGATTACTTATTGTCGGTTTGGGGCTGATCACCAGCTTTCTTTTTTCTTAGACCTCTTGACGGGTTTGAAACCATCGGCAATCACTCTTTTCTTGCGACTCTTTGGCACAGACATACCCTCAAAGTGTACAAGCAGATGCTCAGTCTCTGTGGGAGGAACCACATCGATATACAGAGGCACGGGTTTATCGTAAAAGGCCACTTCGTCGGTTGTTCCCTTGTGTAGACTCTCCATTGATGTCAGATCGTAGTTGACAATCTTTTCTCGAAGCTGGTCATCGTCAGCCATGTCTTTCGTAGTCTCGCCATTGGTTTCTGCAATCTCATTTCGACGCAGATAAATCTCCTCCTCCAACGTATCTTTCAGAACCAGCGTCTCCACATGTACCTCTGACTTTTGGCCGATTCGATGGGCTCGTTTAATAGCCTGAGCTTCAATGTCTCGTCTCCATACAGGTGAGAGAAAGAAGACCCAAGACGCAGCAGTAATGTTGAGACCATGAGCAGCAGAATTGATACTCATGAGAAGCACCGGGAAATGGTCTGTAGCCTGGAAAGTGGCCAGGTACTGAGCTCGTCTTTCTTTTGTAACAGTGTCTGTGGTGTAAATGAGATGTTTGATTCCAGCAGCTTCAAATGCCTCCGCAACGCTGTATCCAGAGTCTGGGTCTTCATAGAAGACAATGACCTTGTGTCTGTCAATGAGAGACAGCGTTTTGGAAACCAGATACGAGAGCTTTGACGAGCCTGTACCCACAATGGTCGGCATTTCTTCACTCGATGGCGGCTCAAGTTGATTCTGAGGCTGTCCTGAATGAGCTCCTTCGTATGACAATCCCATTTCTTTCAGAAACTCCTCCGGGTGAATCTTTTCCTTGAAAGAATGAAATCCAGCCGGTGCCGGCGGATTCTTCTTCTCGTTCCGCTTTCTCTTCGTCTCCGCGTCGATACTGTTCTTCTTCCAGAACCGTTTAGAGAACAAAGGATCATCAGCCAGCTCCTCCACAACACCGTCCGGGGGAGTTCCAGATCTCTTTTTCGTTTCCGCCCACAAGTCAAACTTGGACTCCAGACTGGCAGCCTTTTGAAGATACGTCAGCTGAGCACCTCCAAGAATCCCGTACTCAAGCGAGGAGGTGGTGATAGACCGAGCAATCTGGAAAGGACGGGCTAATCGAGTCTTATCCTCGACGAAGTAGGGCATTTCGTGAGTTCCAGCAATTGCAAGCCAGTTACCCGATGTAGCAGCGTAATGCAACGCTTGAAACACCTTTCTCACCATCAAAGCATCCTTCTTATTGGTTGGATCGGTGAGAGACTCCTTGTGTTCATGGATAAAGATGCCTAGAGCATTGACAAAGAATGGAATGTCTGTTGTCTCATAGTTTGTAGACGTCAAAGCTGCTCCTCTGACTCGACGAAGAAGATTCTTGATGTTGAATTTCTTTGGGTCAATCAGAGTCATCAAAGCAATATTGGAGACGTAGAGATTGCTGATGATTCGGTCGTAGAATGAAGGCTTCAAGAAGACGACATTGTTGTGAAGAGGTGGCAGCCGAGTACTTCGTTCCACATCTTTAATGTGATGACGAACCAAAACTCCAGACAAGACTCTGACAGCATGTTCAAAGCCGTCGTATCTTCCAGCTAGCAGCGGATCCATTACGTAGCTTCGCCACGAGACTGGATTTGAGCACCACGGTTCAATCTTGAGAAACTCGCCCATGATTCTGCCCAATTTCAGAAGATCGACTTTATGGTCAAACGGGCTTTTGGAGTCAAGACGAGTCAATCCAGCTGTGGGGGTTCCTGAAACCAGCCATCGACATTCTGCAATCCACTCTTGGCCACAGATATCTAGAATGGAGTTGTTATTTCCCACAATATGTCCCTCGTCCACAATCAGACGTTTCCATCTGATATCTTGAATATGAGCACAGGATGGGTTGGAAAACACCGCCTTCAGTACACTGTTGGTGATGATGACCAAATCAGCGTCCAAAACTGTGTCTAGATTAGGAACCAAGTCCACAGAGCGGATATGTACCACCTTAAGGTTCTCTGTATGCTTCTTAGTCTCAGTGAGCCATTGAAAGGGCAACGAATTAGGACAAACCAAAAGTGTGGCAGCCGACAAGTGGATCCGTCTGGGAGGCTTTTGGTCACGAGCAGCAGCAGTTCGTCTACTCACTCGTACCTTGGACGTGTCAGGCATGAGAAAGGTGCATCGAATAGAAGACAGAACTGAGACACACCAAGGAGACAAACGGTCTGTATAGAGACCCCAGGGAGCTCCCAATTCAGCTGTTTTCTGAGCAGCCAAAACCTTCAACTGAGGGACTCTGCCACAGTCGCTGTTCGGCAGCTTCATCACTGTTTCAGAAAAGGTATCACTGTATTCTGTAGGCACAGTAGCCATGGATTTACGAGTGGCACAAATCAACGCCAAGCAAATGCATGTTTTACCCAGTCCCATATTCTCGGCCAGGATTCCACCACGGGAAAGACCTGTGATTTCGGGCAACTCTTTACGAGCCACCAGATTCTCGGGATGGAAAAAGAAGCCTCGACCAACCGACAGGTACCTTTCGTTGACGGCTGTTCTCGGGTTCTCTTCCATGTACATCATCTGAGAGACTGTTTCTGCCTGGTAAGGGTACAGCTCTGATTTGAGGTTGTCAACATGACCACTGAAGACCGCATCAACATACGGATCAGAAATATCATACTGGGGAACAAAGTCCACAGACTCGTAGAGACTGCCGAGTAGGCTTTGACCGTCTTCCGCTTTGTTCAACCGTGATTGTTGCTTGATTGGATCGTTGCATAAATGATTTAACCAGGCATTGAGCCGTTCTATCGATGGTACAGCCTTTGAAATTGCCGTCAGATCCGTTTTGAAAAAGGGAATGATGGGTGTCGGTTGGCCTGGAATGTAAAAGTAGGAGATGAGGCGACTCAGTTCCCTTTTCCGCTTATCGGCCTCTTTCTGAATGTCGTAGGAGTAGAGGTAGTATGGGTGGTTTTGTGCTCTTAGTTCTTCCGGCACAATGTGAATCTTGAGTGCTAACAATTGTCTGAAAGAGGTCGAGATGCATGTCACACGGATCACTTTATGGTCATACAGGCGTCTGAGTTCTACCAGAGGCTGGGACAGATCCTTGATACTGAACCAGGTTGAGGGGGGCCAATTCCAGCCGTCTGGAGCCGATTCGCCTTCACAGGGTAGTTTGGGGTGTCCTGTGACAAACAAGACGCCCAGCAGTAGCAAGTTGTTGAGGTTTTCTATCGAGTCGTTCATTAGAGCATTGTGTGACCGGTCAATGGGGCGGAGCTGGTGTTTGTTGTAGGCATCACTTTTTGTCTAGGGCTGTCTGGTACCGAGCGGCGGCTGTTTAGTTCTGAATAGTTTGATATCGCATCTCAAAAGGGAAAACTCTATGCACGGCGCAGGACATGCATACACCTGCAGCGCAACCAAGTACGGAGTACAACCATACGAGAGCCGAAACACACCCAGCTGGACGGATAACTGGCACCAGAAAGAGCAGCTAAAGGTACAGCAGACAAACGAGTGAGTATGGAAGGGTGAGGGAAAACACTTGGTGTGCGTGTGTCACGTGACAAAGTACGGAACAATCTACACTACTACCACCACACACACTAACCCAGATGTCAATGGATGGGTCAACTGCTGCTTCAAATCGGCCGCCCAAAATCGTGCCCGATGACGACAAGGGGCTACCGTTTCTAAAGGGCAAAAGAGCACATCCCATGGAGGGCAAGGTGGATCTTCTGGCGGACTACGAAAACCTAGACTCGGTGCGACAAAAGTACAATGAGTGGGTGTACAATGAGGTACCCCTAAACTCATACACGGTGTTTCGAATGGAGTACTCGACCCCAGACCACATGGACCGGTCCTCACGAGTACAGGTGGTGGGACCCCTAGCAAAGGAGTGGATCGAACAACCTCCAGAAAAGGTCATGAAGAAGTACGCCGGTTCATCTCTGGGCCCCTTCTTTGGCCTCACTTCAAAGGTGTTTCCCGGCAACCCCCTGAATGCGCTGTCAAAGCCCAAAAAGATGCTTGTGTCCAAGCTTAACAAGAACGGCGACGATCTACTGGAGGAGCTCATGGAAATGTACGACTCTAGCGCTTCTGACCTCACTGATTCCGAGCTCGATCCGCCCTCAGACCCTCATTTGCCCCTTGACGCAGGAGATGAGGAGTCCGAAGAGTCTGACGTGGACCCTGATCGGTTTCTGAGCGCCCAGAGACGCAAGAAGAGTTTCTTTGGACGCACAAAGTGGGACGAGGTCGGGTCTGGTTCTCGAGACAAGTCCAAGACCTTCAACAACACTGTCAAGGACCAGGGCTCATTTCAAGGGTCCAGATTTGCACGTGGCAGAACCACTCCTGAACTGCTGCCAAGGAGAGGAACAGGAACCTTTTCAGACCAACTCAACGCCCAACCATCGATTCCCTCACCTGGAAGAAGAGGCACCTTCCGCAGACGAGGAAGATCAAACTCAAAGGGAAAGGGTATCATGACAGACAGTGACTACGAGGAGGAGATGCGACTCCCCGATTGCATGCCTGAGACTATCGACGTGTCCACGCCCATTGTGAAGCTTCCAGGGTTTGGTTCGAGCAAACGGGAACAGCCTCCTACTAGTCCGCAGACAGCTCCACCGGGTATCAAGGTGCGTGATTTCAGTGGCGGCGATCAGAAACATCACGTGAGCGATGGATACGAGTCAGATGGCACCTCCTACAAAGCTCCTGTAGGTGTCATGTCTCAACAGCCTCGTGGCTCAGCTCTCAACTCTTTACGGAAGTACTCTGGTCCTAACCATGAGGTTGTTGATGCCAAAAAAGAAACAGACATTGGTCCTCTGGAGACCCCCCGAAAACTACAACGTGCATACACTGCACCCTACAATCTTGGCTCTGAGGGAGGTCGCTCTTCCACCTCAGATGTCCCCCTTTTCACCCAGACGTCTTCTCAAACGTCTGACACAACTCATGTCGTCGGTTCAGTCGACACAGTCGACTCTTTTCACTCAGCCGAGTCGAGTCTAGGGTCGCCCAACGATGTGGGCAAGGCCACCAGCATGTCTGATGCCGACAGCATGTCTGAAGAGTTTGATTCAGACCTGGAGACAGACCATGAGCGTACTCTTCGTGGTTACGATGAGTCCAGCAAGGACCCCAAAGGCAAGTCTATTCTGGTGGCTCCCAAACGGTCAGATGTGTTGAAAGGCAAGGGGTTTCAGAACACCCATGGCTCCGGGTCCAAAGTGAAGTTTTCCGGACCTGGAGGTCTCACGGCAGGCCAAAAGTTGCGTTGGAAGGAAGAGCAGAAACTGCCTGAACTTCAGGAGCAGGACAGTTTACCCGAGAACGCAGAGCTCATGGAAGGGTCTGACGATTTCGGCAACAATGGACAAATCTCCAAAGCCACCCAAAAGGTGATTGATGATTCAAAGGTCGCCGAGGCGCCAGACGGTCCTGAAGGTCAGGAACCCGATGAGGTTAAAGAGGACGGAGATCCTACTGTTCCTCATACTGGACTCCGTCATGGTAACGAGCCTCAAGGAGCTGAAGTCATGACACCTGCCACTATTGCCGCTGCCAACGCAGGCCCTTCTCAGAGCGATTACTACGTTCAATTCCAGGAGAATTTTATGCATCGAGCCAAAAACGTGGCTGGCAAGATGAGAGACAAGTCTTCACGAACCAGAGACGCTACAGTCAAAAACTGGAGATTTCTGAGAGAAAGAAGCGCCGGTGAGATTGTGCGAATCGAAAAGATGCTGGTCATGGTCAAGACCAGTCCTGCTCTGCATCTGCCCAAGGATTTCAACGAGACAGAGACGGGCGATACTCGAATGCTGGAACGATGGAGAGAGTACATTGTTGTTGCTCGAAGTACAGGAGATCCTGAGAATCCCATTTCACTGCAATTCTACTCGTCTCGATCAATCAAGGCCGTTGAAAAGGTGGCCAAGGGCAAGACCGGAGCCAAGATGTTTCTCACTCTCGGCAAGCACGTGAGCGTATCCTTGTATTCATCTCTCGATAAGACCATTGCTCTGTGGTACAGTAGCAAGCGTGAGACTGTCATTTACATCCTTCGAGCTCGGTCTGCCTACTCGTCCATTCGATGGTTTGCATTCTTCTCCGAAATTCTCGGTGCTCGACGAGACAAGGACATGCACGTTCGAGTACCTGATTTGGCCGTGGTTGTCACTGTCCGGGTCTCTTGGAGAAAGTTCCGACTCATTGATGAGTATATTTCTCGGAACCTCATGGCTGCCAAGTCCAAGTCTGGTCGAGGTGCTGTTCTAACTGCCAGAGCTCATCAGTACATCACAGAGAAGGCCCTCAAAGCTCTCGCTGAGAACCCTCGATTCAAAAGCACTGTTGACGAGTGGGTGAAGAACAAGCGCGTCGGTCTTGGCTGGCGTCGATACGACCGATTGGAGTGGGTCCAGGGATTTGGAGAGCAGGAACTGCATGGTTCTTGGGCTCTCAACCGCACCCACGATCTGGAACTTCGTGTCAAGGAACATTATGGAGACAAAATCACAATCAAGGGAGAAGAGTTGGTGGAACCTACTCCTATTGAGGGTCACCTGGTTCGTCTCAAGTCCTGGAATGCGCAGCTTGGAGGAGCCTTTTCCAAAAAGAACTCGTTTGGAAAGCTCCTGTACAAGAACCTGTACTTCTCGACCCATGACTACTTTCTCTTTTTTGCCAAACCGGGCAATGCAGTTCTTCCTCTGCCCGATGAGGATCTCAAGTGCCAAGAGGCCTACAATGAGGAACAACGAGAATGGGTCTATGAGATTGCCCCCTTCAAGTCTGAGGAAGGTACCGGTCAGATGAAGGGCACTCCTATCATCAAGTGGCTCAAACCTGGTATCACCGAGGCCGAGTTCCAAAAGAAGGACTCTATTGCTCTGCACAACATGCAAAGACGAGCTGCTCAAATCATCAAGGCCGATGGATTCATCAATCTGCTCGAAGTCACTCAGGTGCGTGCTACCAAACGTCAGGAGGATATCGACGAGAGCATTGGTAGTGAAGACAACAATGTGGATTATGACGGATCCCAAATTCTGCATGGAAACTCCTCCCCCGGACTGGCAGGAGAAGATGGTCAAGTCGACTCTTTTGACGAACACAAGACGTTCGAGTTGGTGATGGAGAACGGGCTCATTGTCCGTCTACAGGCCTACAATTCAAACTGTCGAAACTTGTGGGTCAACAAGCTGCGAGATCTCATTGCCTATTGGAAGGTGGTGGCTCATCATCAACTGCAAGTGTCGGCCGACTTTCGGACCAACAACATGAAACGTCTCTACATTGACGACAAGCTGGATGCTGCTGTTGGAGAGTCGTCTCCCAAATGGGAAACCGCCCGTGCCTCTGCCTCCACCACTCTCTACAATGTGTCTGGCATCTCATGGTCGCGTTCCATCATCATGAAGGGCATGTTGTACCACAAGACCCGAACCCACGGCTCCTTCAAGCTGTACTACGCCGTTCTCTGCCATGGACATCTCATTCTCTACGATGTCTACAGACGAACTCTGGGGGGCATCCCCATGGACAAGGTGGACTACGAGAGATTCAGAGACATTCCTCTGAAAGAAGCCTACGTCTACTCCGGCAACATTGCTGAGTCGGACATTCTCACCCGAGACGAAATGAGCGATCTGGTGTCCGATAAGGTGGTGCCCCGAATCTACAAGGACGGCTGGAAGTCTGCAGAGAGCGAGACTCTACGATGCATCATTCTGTGGTTCCCGCGAAAGAAGGCGGTGACTACAAACTCGGCCACAAAGCTACGAACCGTCAACCGACTGGGTGTCAGTGGCCATCGGTACATTTTTGTGGCCCGATCTCGTCAGGAGAAGGAGCAATGGGTCATGGCTCTATCGCATGAGATTGAAAAGCTGGTGGAGCCTGATTTTGCTGATATCAACATTGTCCACTAAAGGGACAAACTGCACACTCACTCACTCTTTGTTTATACAGTCATCTATTAATACTACTTGTACTAGACCCATGGAAGGAGAATGCTAACATAACCATGGTGTCACTATATATACCTAGCTGTAGTATCATCGAACGTTGATCAAAAAATCTCACCCCCGCTATCTGGTCTCTCTTATGCTGCGTATTCGTACTTGTCCTGCTCGATTCGAGTCAGGTACTCTCGCTCGATCAGATCGTCGATCACCTTCTTGATCTCGCCAATCTTGGGATTGAACCGCTTCTTGGACTGCACAATGGTTTCCTGAACCAGAGCAGTATGCTTGAGAGTCTTTCGGGCCTTCATGACTCGAACAATGGTGGCCTGCAGGAACCACTTTCGATCCTCCTCGATCGCCTTCTTGGTCTCCTCGGCCTCGGCCTTGGCCTCCGTCTTGATGACTCCGTTGATGTTGAATCGAATCTTCTTGGACTTGAACTCCTGGTTGAAGGCAATTCGGGTCTCGGGACTCAGCTCCAAGTCCTTGGGGTCGCCAGACACACCCTCAGCCACCAGAAACTTGGACTTGAGAATCAGTTGCAGAGAGCCCTCGAGGTATGTGTTGCTGAGACCAGTGATCTCTTGCAGATCGGCCACGGACAGCACGTCGGCATCGTTGTACGCCAGCAAAATGGCAATCTGGTAGATGGAGGCGGTGACCGAGTAGCCAATCTTGGAGCCCTTGGTGTGGATCTTGACGTCTCCCTTGGTGAAGTTCCACAGCCACTTGAGCTTCCGGCCCTGGTGCTTGGCCTGGTAGTACTGCGTGAAGGCCTCGTACGTCTTGGTGAGCTCGTTGGGCAATCGGAAGCCATCCTTGACGGAGGGCAGTGGCCAGCATCCCTCGGCAATGATGGTGGGGGAGAAGTCGACCAGGTTGGCCTCCTCTCCGGAGGAAGCGGCATCCTGTCGCTTCTGCTGCACTCGCTCCTTGAACTCCTCCTGCAGCTCTCCAGACACGGAAATGTCCTGGAACATTTTATTCAGCTTACCTGTGTACTCCATACCACACTCGTTCTTGAGCTTGTTGACCATGGATCGCTCAGCATCGTCGGATGCAGACGAGTTGTAGACCAGACGTCGGGCCAGGTTACGGGTGTAATGCTTCTGGAAGGCGTCCTTCTCCTCCAGGAACCGGAAAATGACAATGGCGTTCTCCAGCTTGGCCTCCAGGTCAAAGTCCTCGGTGGTTTTGGTAGTCTTCTTGAGGAGAGTGTTGCAGTAGGAGGCCAGAAGCTCGGGGGTTCGCGAGTCTCGCGACTTGTTGTTGGGCGAGTCTGGAGTGGCAATCACGTTTTTGTTGATGAAGGCCAGGCATGCGGCGTCCAGAACCTTGTGCAAAGACGTGTGGTTGCTGAAGGCAACCTCCACCAGATGCACGTATCGCTCGTAGACGCCAATGAGCGTGTCGACGTAGGTGGAGGCGTCGACGGAGCCAGTGAGGTCCTTGGCAAGCTGCTTGACGGCGTTCTCTCCCTCCTGCTTGACGTAGGACTCGAACACGGGCAGAATGGGGTCCAGGGCGCCGTCCACCTTGCTGAGCAGCACGTGGACACGTCGAATGTCGTCCTCCCGGTAGCCCTGGAGAAGGGAACCAAACTCGGACCGGATGACCTCGGCATGGTCGGCAATCAGACACTCGTGGCAGGTCTCGATCACCCGCTGCTCGGAAGAAGGATGCAGGTAGACGTCGACTCGGCCCTTTTCTTCGGCCAGGCGTTGCTCGGCCTTTCGGTTGTAGTCGACGACGGTGTTCTCCTGGAGGAACAGGGCCGATTCCTTGGTGTAGTAGTCCTTGGTGTGCTGGATGAAGGGATGCAGGAAGGCCTGCTCGTAGACCTGCAGGTTGACTCGCTTGATGTCGAGCTGGTCCAGGCCCAGAGAAACGAGCGAGTAGACCACCTTTCGGATATCGATGGTACCAGTGGACTCGCCGTTTCGCAGCCGGGTGAACTGCTCCAACAGGGCGTCAATGACCTTCTTCTCCAGAGGGTCGAAGAAACATTCCTTCCAGGCACACAGACACATGGTGTTGACGTCCACCACGTTCTTTCGGCCGTCGTCCCGCTCTCGCTTGACCCAGTGTCGGTTGAGGTAGTTGAAAATGTGGTTGATGTACTGTGCTCCCACCGTGTACTTGTCCCAGCACTTGATGTAGTACAGCAGCAAGTTGCCACCGCTCATGGGCTGGGCCTCCGCCTCCAGCGAGCTGAGATGCGATTCCAAAAAGCCCTTGAGCTTGTAGTAGAGGTCCGCGCCAATCAGCTGCGCGCCCCGGGTACTAGAGCCCGCTCCTCCTCGGCTGGCCAGACTCACGCTTCGGTTGCTGTCTCGCGACACGCAGTAGTTGTGGATCGCCGAGTACAAGTTCATGTACATCTGCGACGACAGGCCTGCTCCATGGGCCAGGTCGTCTCGTAGCACCTGGCCCACTCCGTCTTCAATGTACTTCCAGGTGGCGTCGATATCATCGGCGCGGGGAAGTGGTGGTGTGTTTACCATGGTGTGATTTCAGATTCAAAAGTGCGGCGTGTGTGTGTGTGCTGGGGTCTGTTGTCGTGCGTGGCGCTTTTTCGGGTCACTGGCTGTTTTTCTGTCTCCTTCGGTATCTTGCCAGGCTGTCGTGTTTTACTGAGCCTTCTGTTCGATTCGAAATGGGTGATTGTCGCTGGACAGAATTGCCAGATGTAGCGCAGGACAGATGGATGGAGAAAGAGGGTGTGTCTAGGGTAGTGTGCTTTACAGCTTATAGCGTTCCACTTGATGCGTCTGCGTCTGTGTGTGTGTGTGTGTGTGTGTGTGTGTGTGTGCGTATGTGTGTGTGACACCCCAAAAACAGCCAAATAAGCTTCTTCAACCTCCCACAAGAGCTTACTAAGCCTCACGCCACTAGGGGCTACATACTGAACCACCATATAATAGCTGTCCACAACTCGAGTAGTAGTTGGTACGTAGTTGCCATACCGACAAGGGTGCAAAGACGACTGTTACTCCATCAATTGCCGTCTACATTTTATGCCACCCAAAATCAGAGCCCCAACAGAAAACCCCTTTTTCCATTTACCCGGCCGGGCGTGATACCTGTACACCTATCGTACCAGTACACCTGTACCGGGCTGTCTATAAGTGTGAAGCTGGAACCTGTTTCCCATTGACATTTTAAAATGGCCATCTCATGAAGAACTATTATCTATGTATCTGTATTACTGGAATGCTGGTTAGATGGTGTATATAGTGTCGTGTAAAGTGTGTTGTCTGATGCCGACTGTACCGGATAGCGGATCTCATTAGTCTAGCTGATCAATTCTGCTTGTCTCCAGCAACACGCTCCACCAGTCGGAAAATACTAATGCTAAAAGTGGAGACCCACGAAAAGAGAATCATGAGCAGAAACGCCACCAGACCCTTCTGCCGCGAACACATGGCGTAGTTGTAGGGCATGGGGTCCGGGTCGCTGAGATCGTGGTCGGTACGACAGACCCATCGTTTGTCGCACATGGTGTTGAATGCAAGAGCCGTATTTGCGGATGAGAATATAATAAATAGAAGATCCAACATGATGAGTCGGATCTTGGAGCCGGCATCTCGAAGACCCAGCGGCTTGCCCGAGTACTCGTCGTAGGTGATGTACACAATGTACACCAGAGCAATGGACTGCACCACAATGGCCATGATGGTGGACGGCTGCTGCGGAATTGATATCGGCGTGTTATTCTTCGAATGCACAAAGACAGACGCAGATAAGGAGAGCGCGACGCATGACAGAGAGAACATGATGGTTCGGAACGTCAGAGGCACGTAGGGGTCATTGAGAAGAATGACGTAGAACTTTGGTTTCCACGATTGTTGCGTCTTTTCAGACACGAACTCTCGGAAGTTGAGATCCGCGCCTCTCTTGTACTTGTCGTCGTCTTCAACGTTTCGGAACAAGCTGATGAATCCCTTTAGCTTTCGTTTGAGGAACCAGGATGTGGATCCCAATTGGCCCTGGTCATCGCCGCCGTACTTTGTATCAAAGTCGTATTGGCCCTCCAGCTCCGAAATGTCTACAACTTCCTCTTTGCCTAGAACATCTCTTCGAATCACCTTGTTGGCAAACGTGCCCCACTGGTAATGGGGGTTGGTTTCCACGTATCTGTTTTTGGACTCTCCCTGGACGTATTTGAGTCGGTGGTGTCTGAAAATGTGTGTATGCAGTTTGAGCGGGGCCACTAGCACTCCTTGGAGGGGCCGTAGAGCTGTATTTTGCGGGGAAGCAAAGTTGAAGGAGGAGGTGGGCAATCGCCGTCTCCAGTTGAGGGTGGGAGCCGCGCCCTCACCATTGTCCACGTCGGATATCGCCTGGTCCGAGTCTCCCTCCGCAATCTCGGTGATTCGGCCACTGTCCGTCTGGAACGAGTTGTAATTGTTGACCTGTGGAGAGAACTCCTGGTCTCCGATATCCTCGATGAGCCACACGGGGATGGTACTAGCCACGTGTTTGTAGTTGGTTTCGTACTGTTGCGACTTTGACGACGACGACGTGTTTCTTCGCGACGACATAGCCGCCGTGCCCCCCGAAATGGCTCGGTTCCGGGGCTTGGACGGCGACGAGTAGTTTGGAAACGGGATTTCGCCGCCGCCTGCTGACGACGCGCCTGTCGGGCCCGTGGGCATGTGTGATGTCGGATGGGTCTGTGTGTCTGTGTATGTTAATGCCGAGGTGTTGGATTGCGACGAGGTTGGAGCAGAAGTGTATGTAGAGGTGGAGCCTGCTCCCTGTGGGGGGTATTCGAAGGGAGGTCGCTGGTCGTGTATTTGCTGTTCCTGGCTGGTTTTCATTTTCTTGTTGGTGGCCGGAGGAGGAGGTTCATTGGCAGCAGCGGCATCGACAGACGGGGTACCGGCGGTACGGGTGGTATTGATATCAAGGTGATGTTGTTGTTGTTGTTGTTGTATACCGCCGGTACCCAAGTCATCAACTGGAATGTCATGGGGGCCGTAGTCGTGAGATGGCATGGCCGAGAGGGAGGGCGTGTGTAGCAGGCAGGGGGCGGTTGTGGTCGTTGGTTATCAAGTTCCCTTCTTCTTGAATCCCGTCTCTCACCTCTGTGTGTGTCGTGTTTAGGTCTTTAAGCAAAGCCGTCTTCAAGAGGTCGGAGTGTTCCCTTTTTCTCTTGTCACTTCTGCCCTTTTTTACAAACAGCTCGGGTCAGATGTTTGGAAGCGGATTTGGGTTGGAGTTAGAGTGGCTTAAGGTGTTTTTAGCCAAGCTTCCTGCGTTATGTGGAGCAAGAAGGGAGTGTGTAGAAGCGGTTGAAAAGGGTGTTGCGATGAGTGGATCTGGAAGATCGACGGGAGCGGGGATCAGGAGACGTGTACCGGTTCCACGGGTGTTATTTCCCATCCGAAAAACACGTCCCTATACACTGTTCTGTCCTTTACAAGATCTCTGTTGTGGTGCAGCTCTGGCCGCCCCCCTAAGATACATTGTCATTTATGGTCTTCATTGCTGGTGCATTTGACTGGTTGTGCATACACCGCTCCGATTGCGCTACACGGAATAGACAGGTCTGAGTGATTGTGACAATGGTCAGGGTTGCTGACATTACGAGGAGTTGTCTCAGGTGTTTGAAACGTAGACAGAGGGTGTACAAAGCTGTCTTCAGTATCTTGAGCTGTCCAGAGCTGTCTTGACTGTCTTGAGCTGCCTTTCTAAGCTTGGCTCAAAAGCAGCCTCTTCTGCTAATCGTAAGCGAGTATACGAGTGGTGCTACCAGTATCGTACACTGATACTGTATCATATCAACACAGCCCCCACTCTAGGACACTCACATGAGGGAATATGTGCCATGTTCTGGAACTCCACCCAACGCATTAATCTCTCTGTTGCTACAACCATGCATTGGAGTGTTTCCTGACAGCAATGTAAAAGAGTATCATGTCTCTAAGAGCGGTGTGGAACAGGAGAGCTTTTGATTACCTTCCGCTCCGGTGGGTTCGGAACATGCCAAAAGTGCTGCCTTGGATCTATTTATAAGAGCTTCAAAATCGCGTATTCCGCACTAGCACCACCAGTAGCTCCTCATTTCGCCCATAAAAAGACCAATTTGAACATCTCGCTAAATCTCCCCCTGCATTCCATAGTCTAGACAAGGGGAGCACAACCGATACACTCAACCCAACTGGGGAAGATTGGGGAAGAATAACAAGGGCCCACACTGTAGCTACTGTACGATACTGTACGAATACGTCATCTTTTCATCAGCTGAACACATGCCAATGGAACACCTCATAACGGCAGGTGGAATCATTGACAGCTGTCAGTGCTGTGGTAAGCTGGGTGTTGAAAACGTTGAAGTAATAGATATTAGAAGCGAGCTCGCGTGAGTGTAATCGTCGGGCTTAATAGACTTGAGTTTCGCTGAGTGAGGTGGTGAGATCAATCTTGAGGTAATCACCGTTTGACACTGGTCGAGAGGGGGTCACGTGACCACGGCAGTAGAACTGAGTCCTAATCGTTTCGATCACATGTCCACGAGGAAGACACACTAGCAGTGTATTTGTACTCGTACATACCTGTAGCTAGCTCAGTAACTAGTTCTAGAACCTCCATCCACCTCACACTCTACTCATACCTTATTGGGCCAGGAGGGTATGTAAAGTAGATACGAGAACAGTACGTATCAGTGCTGCCGTATCGTACGTGTGGTCACGTGATCAGCTTCTACAAACCGCTCCACCCCCACCGCGATTACATAATCACCGGTTCGCATTCATCTCTCGCTCTCCTCCTGAAAGACCCACCCGTGCATCGGTACATTGCTAAAGGTGCGTGTAGGACGCAGTCATAGTGGCAAACCGATGTTCGAGCCAGGGTCTTGAAACTGAAATCCTCGCCTTGAGACATTGTAGCAATGTTGAGCGGGTTGTTCAGGGGTGTTGATGTTGTGTGATTGGAGACGATTTGACTGAGAAAAACTGGGAACCCTTCCGTTGCCTAGGTTACGGTGTTGAAATTGCCAAAACGACCCCATAGATAACCCCTTATAGACCTCTTCAACCTCACCTATTTGACGCAGCCAATCGTTATTAGCTTTTAGCAATGTGATGCCTTTTTGGAGTCTTAATTGGACATAATTAGGTGGAACATTAGTTAAGACTCGCAGACAGTTAGTTGACATTTACTCATGTCTTTGTTTAGGAAATTAAGGAGCTTTCGAGGTGAAGGTTTAATGAAGTTCGAGATATACTGATTCTGAGATCAGAATCAGCGACCCAGGCAAGTTCAGATGAATAATCTGACATTTTAATTGCCGCCTAAAGCCGCCTACATCCGCTCTATCCGTGTCTCCCGCCACTTTGGCCCACTGGGCTATGCTAACCAGTGGCAAGTCAGCCGTGGGAGAAAACGGTCCCAAAATTTCACGTCAACCTAAAACGGGGGAACAATCGTCGAGTAAAAAAGTCTTAGTCACTTTATCTCGACGAATAGTAGGCGAAAATACTCCTACCCAAGCTGAATCAACTCTCCTCTCTCAGCTCATTCCATCTACACTTCAGATCATCCGAATTCCTCGTCCAATCACAGTTCTAGTCACTACCTAAATCTCGTCCCACCTCAACCATGCACACGTTATTCAGCCTCCTTGGTGCACATGATGTGATACTAACCCCACTGAGGCGCAGGGCTGAGGATCACGGGCTATGAAGAAATCGAAATTGGAGCCACAGACAAACACAAACGGCCCGTCTGCCGGCTCGTACCTATAACCCTACACCGTTGTAAACGCCACCCATTTCTGGCCATCAGCAAAACCACGCGGGCATATAAAGTTACATGTATTTCGCTTAGGTTGAAACCAAAGTGTATATTTTCTGAATCCTTGCGTTTGACCCGTTCTCGTCAAACTCCGTCAACCACCCCCTCAAAAACAGCTTCTGTCTCACCAATGAAGCTCGTGTTCACCCCCCTGACCGCCAGACGGGCCATGGTCTACTGCGTGCAAACGTCAGTGACTCCCCCGGCCTCCACGACCCCTCGACTCGACGACAAGCTGGTCAAGAAGTTTGGCACCGTGTGGAAGGAGTTTGAAACCTCGGAAACGGGCTGGAAAAAGCAGATTGTCTTCTGGACCAACAAGATGCTCGAGCAAATACCCTATGAGGAATGGGGACTCAAGTCGATCCCTCGACAATCGGCTGTGTTGCGTCGGCTCAAGGAGATTGAGGCCCAGGACGAAAAGGAGTTGATGGAGAAGAACGAACAGTTGCCTGTCGCAGAACAGCTGCCCGTGGTCAAGCTCGAAGATATTGCCAAGAAGCATCATGAGGAGTTGCTCAAGGTGCCACTGGTGTTCCCCAAGCATCTGGCCACCCCGGATCAGGTCAAGTCTCAACTACTCAAGCTGGCCACCGATGGAGCCAAGCATCACAGAAAATACATGATCTGGTCGGCCATTGGTGCTCCTCTGACTCTGCCCGTGGCTCTTTTGCCCGTGCTGCCCAACCTGCCCGGATTCTACCTGGTTTTCCGATGCTGGTCGCACTGGAAGGCTCTGGAGGGAGCCAACCATCTCAAGCATCTCATTGAAGACAACCATCTGGAGTTTGTGGCATCAGAAGAGGTCTTTGACGCCTACAACACGGCCGAAGACACCAATGTTCTCAAGAATGTGGCCAGACTCGCCGATGAGGACGGATCTGTGCCCGTTGTGTCTTCTGCAAAGGAGACTGTGGAGAACTCTCTGCTGGTGGACGAGACCAGCATTGATCATATTGTGAAGACGGTGGATCTTCCGGATCTTGCCACCGAGCTCAAACGGGCCCGTCGACAGGTCATCTACAACATTGACAAGGAGAACAAGAAGCAGGAGCAGCACCAGGAGCAGAAATAGACACACATGTTAGATTTTGATATATAGTTATAGATAATTAGAAAAGTACTCACGCTCCGGCTGCTCACATCCTGTTACCAGCAATCCATTTCATCAGTTAATCATTCATTACTTACTCCTACTCTTCTCCCCTAGCTCATGTCAACGTCCCCGTCGGCATCTTTGGCCTTGGCAGCACTTCGTTTCTCCTTGACCCAGTTTTCAATCTCCTGCTTGAGCTCGTCGTTGGGCAGCACATCCTCCAGCTTGAGAGGAGCTCGGTTAAAGGGGTCCTTGGGATCAGACAACAAATGAGACTTGATGGTGGCCAGATCAATGTTGATCTTGGACGACGGCAAAATGACAGGGTTGGTCATCAGTGTGTACATGAGAGGATCGAGATACTCGTCGGGAATGTCACCGAGATCCTGCTCGTCCTCCTCATCCTGAGCAGCAACCTCCGAAGCCTTGTTTCGAAGCACCACAATCTGGTCTAGGTACTCTCTGGGCATGAGGTTGAAGCGAGAAATGAGCTCAATGGCTCGTGTGAAGTTGGCAGGGTCAAACGATCGACCATCTCGAGCAATGGCCTGAATGAACGCGTCCTGCTTGTGCAGATTGTAATAAGCCTTGGACAGCTTCACCAGCAGATCCTTGGGGTCAAAGCCATACTTGAGCATGTTCTTCACCTTGAGATCTCGACATCGGGGGCCCACCAGAGCCTTGAGATTGTGGTTCATCATAGCTGCCAGTCGATCGACGATTTCGGGCGAAACAAACGACCTGGGAACAGCCTGGGTGAACAGATCCAGAAGCTTCATGTTCTTGTTGGTCAGAGGCATCCAGCCCTTGATGTTTCGCTCGGCCGTCTTGAACTTCTTCATGAGCTCCTGAGCATGGGTGGAGGTTTTTTCTTCCTCGGTCATGGTGGCCATCTCGGCCTCAATCTGACGGATCTCAGTGAGACTGCTGACGGACTCGTCCATCAGATAAGTGACATCGTTGAGCAGAAGCGCCACAAACCGCACAAAGAAGTCAATGTTGTCATGGGACTCCTTCTCCAGCCGCTTCTGGTAGTTGACATTGTTCCAGATGGACTCGATGATCTGGGACACGTAGTAACGGATGTTGAACTTGTCGTAGAACTGGGTGTGTGCTCCGGTCTGCTCAAACTCAATGTAAATGTTCATGAGCGAATGCATGAGGGACTCCAGAGCCAGTTTCTGCGAGTTGAATGTCGATACGAGAAAGCCATCATTCTGCTTGTAAATGGGCTGAGTACCACAGAACAGCATCTCCACAATCTTACTCTTCTGATGAGGGTTCTTGATCACGTCCGAGTGTCGCAGGAACACCACTCCAAAGGTGACGAGCGCAGAAACGTCCACCAGAGGAGACATCATTGCCAAAATCGTGTTATGACGACAGATGACGTTGACAATGCCAACGGGACCCTCAATGAGGTACTCGGGAAGGTACTCGATGGGACCAGTGTTCGGTCCAGTGTAGAGAGGAAGCGTAATCTCACCATTCTTGGGGTAGCTGTGAGAAGGATCCAACACCCGAATAAGATAATGCATTTGGAAGATGGCAAACTGCAGCACCTGGACACAGACATCCTGCTCGGAAATGACGGCCAGAATAGCAGCTCGCTGGGCAGCCAGAGAACCCACCATCTTCTCAACCTTTTGCAACTGCATGTTCACAGCTCCTCGTTGAGCTTCGGGAACGTTGGCGTACTGCACTCGAGAGTTGTCCAGGTAGTCTCTAACCTGGTCATGGTGCTCCTTGAGACGAGTCACCTGCTGCTGGGCGCCTCCAAACCCATAATAGAGGTATCCTGCTGTGAGGAAAAACACGTGGGAGATGAAATTGGGCGCCAGGTCTTTCTTGTCCCCGTTCTTTTCGTCGCTGTAGTACTCTGCGGCCTCGTTGGAGTCTGCGTGGATCTTGGTTTCTTCGGAAATGTCAATCACCGCGTTCTTGGTTCGGCTGTAGTAGTCAATGTCGATTTTGTCAATCTTGGAGCATGCATTGTCCACAAACGGGTCCGCCAGTTTGAGCAACACAAAGAAAATGTTGAGCAGAAAGCCGTCGGATGACGTGGTTCCCTCTTGCAGTCGAGTGGCCCGTCGTCGGTGGTTGCACTTGAGAACACGGCCAAAGTACTGCAGAATACAATCACGTGCCTGGGGAGACGCTCGGACAATCTTGTCAACAATCTGGAAGAGCTGGTCCTGCACGATTCGTGACTCGGCTCGCACTCCATTGGCTGCGTTGCCTCGGGGATCCATCATTGGCTCGGGAGTACCAATAGGGAAGAAGGTGAGAGCAGTGGAGCCATGCAAAGGAGAGATGGCAAAGACAGGACCAAGACCGGCCGGGTTCTTCTCAATGTCCGCGGGCTTCTCGTCATTGGAGCCGGATTCGACAAACCCTTCAATCTCAGGCACGGCGGCGGCAAACAGTTTGTTGCTGAACAAGTGGGCGACAAAGTAAAGAGCCGCAGTGGCCGATTGAGAGGCGTCCTGGTTGGCGCTGAGAATGAGTCCGTTGACATCCTGCAGAATCTTGCCGGCCACGGAACCCATGTCTCCATCAGTCTGGGCTCGGGTAAATATCTCATCCATAAACTCCCAGGATAGAGAGCCGTTCTGGGACAGCTTTAGCACCTCCAGAATGCCCTCGGCCTGCTCATACATGTCCGGAACAGACACGTAGAGCAGTCCGTATCGAGTGGTCATCTCCATGATGGTTTTGACCAGCTCCTTTTTGGAGTCCACGTCCACCACCACCGAGTCCTTGTTGTTGTTGTTGTTATCGGCGGCCTTGTTGAGCACTGCCAGGTCCTTCTTGGCCCGCAGAAAGCTTTCCATCAGGTAGTTGAAGACTGATTTGGAGGCTGCGAGGTGGCTGAAGAGTGCGTCTTCGAGATTGTCGCTGGACAGCGCCACGGGTTTGTTTTCCGCAACCAGTTCCTCCTTGACCGATCCGAGCTGCACACATCGCGGTTTCTCCCGCACCGTGATTCGCAGAATGCTTTCAATTGCGTCCTGCTCGTACTGTTGGAAGGGCACGGTCAGAGAGGCCGACGGAGCCGGTGCTGGTCGTGGTGCCACATTCTTGGGTGTAGTTGAAGCTGTGGCTGTGGCTGTAGTAGTCTTGGGCACAATCTTGATCTTTGGTTTGATCACGGGAGACGAGGTTTTGGCGGCGGTGTCGTCCTTCTTGGACTGCTGTTCCTTTTTGGACTGCTGTTCGCTCTTCTCCTCTTTACTCTCCTCCTTCTTCTCCTTCTGAGTCTCCTCACTGGAACTGGAGGGACCAGGAGAAGGACTGGAAGCTGTTCCTCCTCCCAGACGTGCTAGTCGCTTGAGACGAATCTGTGTTAGTCGGGAGCCACACATTTGATTCTCTTCATACTCACTTCTTCTGCTGAAGACATGGTGTGTGTACTTGTGTACTTGTCTGATCCAAGATGGCGAATTATTGCCACACTCCAATATCTGAAAGTTAGGGTCAGTGCACACAGTTGGGACATGCATGAGTGTGTGGACGACCAACCGACCAACCTCCCAGCACGTATACGATTATGTAATCTGAATCTAGGAGTCAAAAGATAGACAGATAGCAATTGAGACACGGAGTACAAGTACCAGGGTACAGGTATACGAGTAATCACGCAGTTGGTACAGGAACTAATTTCGGAGAGTACAACACTCAATTGACTTCCTGCAATTCTAGAATGGCTTTTGCCACCCGCTACAGTCATGGTACAGATTGTGGGGTAGATACTTAGTCCTATCAGTCTCATAGATTGACTGTTAGTTAATCAGTCTACAAGTAGAGGCCTCACGTTGTCACGCTGTCCCACATCAAACAGCCCCAATCTGTACACTGCACTCTCTCGTATCTTACTCAACATGCTGTGCAGCACAAACAAGGGTCCCCCATTATTATCGTCAAGTCAGCTTATCCGGGACCTTAACTTAATGACTTGGAGTTGAAAAGAGCGGAGTCAGTAGAAACGGACAACTCAGAGAACACAACCACTTGTAGGAGAACGGAATGTACATTTCATTGACACCTTCTATCGTTCTGTACAAGCACTCACATCCCTCCAACACACTCACCAATCCCCTCCGCCTCTCTTACCGTACATCTATTACACACACCCTTGTTTCTTTGGGCTGTATCCCTACATGCCGTACCTGACCGCACGTATACACGATCCGTAATTATTAGTCCGTGTCCCTGCTCTTGGTATGTGCATACGAGTATATGGAGATGGGTCTGTCTGTCTGGCGTAATCATGACAGCCTCCATGAGATTGGCATTGTCTATATATACCTCTGTTCCTAGGCCTTGCCATACATCCTCCCCCAACACACATTTACAGACTCCATCGTGATCACCAACTCACCACCTCACCAACTCACTCATCTTCTTCACTCAACCTCTCTCGGCGAAAGTCAGACTTGACAAACTCAACATCATGTCGTGGCCTGAACTCTAATGGATGCTGTTCAGCAAAAGACAATGTTCGGGCTGAAGGGACGGCATAGATCAAGTGAACTGGCGATGCAAACAGAAATACTGCTTCACCAGATTCTTGATCTGTGTCTAGTCGGCAGGACTCTCTTTTCCACTTTTGAAATTCTCCTCTTTTGACCCGCTTTCTGCTCTTTGCAAGTTTTCCCAGACTCACTCTTTTCAATCTCATTCTCGCTCGTAACCACTCACGGAAAAAGCACACAATTGATTGACACGTGACAGATCGATTTCATATCGGTACACCAGTCTCTCTGATTAGTCATAACTGGGGTAACCATTCTTCCGGCGCCCCTATGAACCCTTCCACACCCGCTCCACAACCACAATCCACTTTAGCCGCCCAACGTTCACTTTCCCTTCCACTCTCGTTATACTCTCAGTTTTACACACACACAAACAAAGTCCCCACCACTCCTCACGACTTTAAACTTTGGGGATACCTGAGCTACACCCAATTCTAATTTTCACTTTCATCACCAACAAAAAATGCCCCTCGACGACGCGCTCAAACGGGCTCTGGCCACGCCGCAATCGCGTCTGTTGGTGCTGAAAATCGAGAAGCAGCTGCAGGAATTCCTGGAGACCCAAACCAGAGCCTCGCAGCTGCCCCCGACGGCGCCGGCGCTCCAGCAACAGCAACACAAGCCGCCGTCGCTGACCCTCGACTCCATGAACTCCTTCAACCGGCTGCTCACCCACCGCATCGCCGAGTACTACGGCCTGGATCACGTGGTCGTCGACGGACAGGCCGTCAAAATCTTCTATCGCGAAAAACGGCCCCAGGTCATGGCGTTGGCCGACATTGATGTATCTGGCGTCGACCCCGAGGGCCCTCGTGTCGGCAGAGGAGGCAATGGAGGAGGTTACCATACCAACGTCAACAATTCGGGCGGTATCCCGGGCAACCCCGGCTCCGGTGGACCTCCGGGCTCGGCGGGATCGCTGGGAGGCAATGGTTCGGCGTCGTCGTCCGTGTCGTCGTTGACCAACAACATGTCGGCCTTGTCTCTGGAGCCCGACCAGGCGCTCAAGTCGGCTCTGGCCACCATTTCCGCAAGGAATCACGTGCTCAAAATCGAGCAGTCCATTCTTTCTCTTGTTGCGTCTGACGAGACTGATGAGAAGGGTGCTGATGGAGATGTTGACAAGGAGGCTGACAAAGACTCTTCTGCCAAAGAAGAAGGAGAAGCCGAGACTGAGACACCATCCACCTCGACTGAGACACCATCAACCTCGACCAAGAGCCCATCCACCTCAACCAAGACATCATCTCCATCTCCATCTCCTAATCTACCCTCTCACGTGACCGTGGAAGGCCCCACGCCGTACCATCGGCTGCTCATCTACAAGCTGGTGCAGTACTACAACTTCACCTACGACGTGGACGAAAAGACGCACAAAATCACAATCTACCGCCCCACAATCACGCCCCAGCTGCCACGGCCCATGGAGGCGTTTCTGCAGCAGCCACGTGAGGGCGACTGGCCTCCCATCACCTTGCGCGATGGAGCCGTTGTCTGCGGTCTGCTGCGCAAGTCTCTGATGGAGCACAAGTCGCGAATGCTCATTGTGAGAGTTGAGAACGACATTCTCGCCTACCTTGCTGCCGTCGTTAGCAGCAATGCTGTCAACAGTAAAGGTGATGTTGCTGGTGCTGGTGCTGGTGCTGGTGCTGATGGCGATACAGAAGCAGACTCCGAAGCTGTTGTCGCCCCGGCTAAACCAGCTATTCCTACAGGTCCGGCTTCCGGTCCTGATAGCACGCCCGCTTCTGCTGCTGCTGCTGCTGCTGCTGCTGCTGCTGTTTCGGCACCTCCGCTGATTCTCGCCGGACTCAACTCCTTCAACCGTCTGCTCGCGCACAACGTGGCAGTCTACTACGGCCTCGCGCACACCACTACGTCGCAGGAGGTGATTGTGATTGAGATTGAGACTGGCCGAGAGCCCCGAAGAGCTATTCCTCTGGGCTCCATCCCCATGGAGGAGCTGGCCTGGGCTGGAGCTGCCGCTGCTGCTGCTGCTGCCGCTGCTTCTCACAATGGAGGCCCTTCCAACGGTCCTCCTTTGCGGCTGATGCGTCGAAACTCGCCCCGAAACAACTCGCCTGCCGCCGAGGAGTGGGCCAATGGCTCGGGTCCCAGTCCTGGAGGTTCCGGGTCGCCCGGCCCCGATGCCAGCTCGTCCACGTCGCTGGAGGAACGTGAACAGGCGTACCAAAAGGCGCGAGAACGCATTTTCAAGGACGTGGACGACGAGTATGCGTCTGACGAAACGTACGAGAGCCGTGGTAGCAGCATGAACCGACGGGGAGGCCGAGGAGGCGGACGAGGAGGAAGAGGAGGAAGAGGCAACTACGGAGGCTACAACCGGTACACACATGGAGGAGCTGGAGGACACATGAATGGCGCAGGGGGCGCAGGGGTACCTGGTGGAGCCGCTGGAGGAGCTGGAGGAGCTGGAGCTGGAGGAGCTGGAGCTGGAGCTGGAGGAGCACACAACAACAACAACAACACCAACAACAATGGCGGGATGATGCCGTGGATGATGTACCCACCACCCCATGGAATGCCTCCCATGATGCCACATATGGGCCACATGCCGCCAATGATGCCTCAACATATGGGCCATCATCATCATCCCCAGGCACACATGGCCCACCATATCCCCGCCGCCCAGCACATGCATGGCCAACACATGCCTCCCATGATGCCCCCGCCGCCGGAGTACTACGGGTACCCCATGTATGGCTACCATTCGCCAATGGGCTACAGCCCTATGCATTCGCCCGGCCCCGACGGCTCTTCGGAACGTGAAAATGAAGAAACCGAACCTGTACAAAATGGAGACGCCAAATAGACAAGACAATAGACTAACGAATTATGATGTAATGAGAGGCAGTAGCATTACAAGTGTGTACTTGCAGTTTGTTGAACGAGCGAGTCACTTATGAGAGCAGTGTGTACCAGTATGTACAGTACAAAAGCGAGTACATCTGCGAATATTTGTACTGGAGAAGGTGGATTTTAATACACCATTTTACTCGCCTCGCTCCGCTGGTTCGAATGGTATAATAATACTGACCCCTCTTAGTACAAATATGAGTAGATAAACACGCCTACAGCTCCGTATTCTATAGTGTCGCTTGAGCCTGCTTTGAAGCTAAGAGGTGATTATTGATAAGAAGTGTCAGCAGAGATTGTGTGAGTTTGTAAAGTACAAGTACAAGTACAGTACAAGTACAGAGTGATTGGCAGGACAAATTGTCAAACACTGCCGTCATTGGGTCTGTTTTGAAGTGCTTCATAACCACTTCTCATCCGTGTGGTTCTCGTATAAAGACCAAATGGGACATGCATAGCTGTGGCCATCTCCACAATAATGGCACAGCACGATTCCCCCCAAGTCCACCAATATTGCTCCGATTCTGAGCGAGCTCAGCAGCTTTATACTTGTAATAATCGAGCAAAAATAACGGCATGTTTCTCAGACACTTTTGTTATAGATGTTCTGGGGGATGTGATAGACACTCTGGAAGTCTTTAATGACGATAAGGGTTACGATGATACAACCATGCACACCTTGCAGTCGAGGTCATAAGGGAGGTAAACGTTTGGCGGCCTCTAAAGTCAGATTTTACTATTGGGACATGTAATAAAAATCATATCATTCTATTCAATGTGCCCTGCTCATTCGAACGGTACAGTAAGATCCATCTTTGTCAATACTGATGTTCGGAGATAGACGCTGTTTTCCACTTCGGCTGACTACATCGTGTTTGAGCTGTGGGCACGATTTCTGTACGCCGCTGATCGACCACGACAATGCTCACTGTCTAACTTTCATATTAGCACGGCGAACGTCTTTGTACAACTTGTATCAAGCTCAGTTATATCAATTCGTATATTTGCCTCAGCCATTAGAGTATACAATTTGCACTAGAGCCCCGTGTACTGGTTATGGACAAGGCCAAAACGGGCCTACGGACTAAAACGAGCTAAAACGGTCAGGTGTTTGAGATCGTCGGATAATCCCTCGACGGAAGAGTATTGTTGCTTGCAGAGAGAAGAGAGGGAGGGACAAGCGCGATCGGCTAATTGGGAGATTGAGGGATTTCCGGAGGTGAAACTATCACAATGAAGTGTTTACTATGACGTACCAAGTACATACTTGTAACATCCACTGTCACCCTGTTATAGCCTAGCTCCAAGGGTTACACTCCAACGTCTTTATGCATACTAATAGTTACACTGGAATATGAACGACACCAAGAGGTGGGGAATGTCAACGTCAAAAGCACACCAGTAGAATGACTAACAGGTCAATTGCCGTCATCACGTATCTACAAGTTCTTTCGTCTATTGGCAATGTCTCAGTACCATGGTAGATCAACATGAGACCTTGCTTTTGCCCTTGTTTTGCCCTTGTTTTGCTACAGCCACTCTCACACTTACTCTTTCAATGATCTTACAATAAATACCACCTCGAAACGACTATTTCTTGGTAATCTCGAGACCGTAAGGGTACTCGGCGTGGATGGTTCCATCGGCATCAATGTACTTGGACTGACACAGGTACTTGCCTCGAACCAGGAATCCAGAGGGAGCCTCCTGGATGTCAAACTTCTTGATGTAGAAGGGGTTCTCGGGGGTGTTGGGCTCGTAGTCACCCATCTCCTGCTTTCGGGTCTCGATGGGCACACCCATTCGAGAAATGGACTGCTCGTAGACCATTCCCTTGACGGGGGCATTGACGACAAACTTGACCTCGGCGTAGTACTTGGTCTTTTCCTTCACCTTGACGGTTCCGTTCTTGAGCTCCTCCAGGACCTTGGGGTCGGTCAGGTCCTTGACGATGGGAGCCTCGTCTCCGAGGTAGGTTCTGCTCTCGAGAATTTCAACAGGCTTAGCTTGGTTAGTAGTGGTGGTGGTGGTGGTTGGTGAAGTCGATTCTTGGACAAACAGTAACAGTGAAATGAGGCTCTTTCCGAGTAGCTATTGAAAAGCCGAGTTGGTGAATCAACTGCTCAATGCGTCGTCTTCCGATTCCTCATTAGTCACTCCCTGCTGCTCTTCTCCACTCACCGGACATTGTAGTTGTGTGTTGTGTGTGTATTCGGGTCTACTACACAGGATCACGGTCGTTATATAAATACGGAGTGATAGAGTTCTCGGAACACGCACGCGCCGTTTGACAAGCGCATCTCTCCGAGCCTGTCTCCGCCGCCCTCTCTTTCTCTCTCTCTCTGTCTCCGCCGCGCTTCTCTCTCCCTTGACTCTGTGCTCTACTTTTCAGTGTGTAATGGCCTCCACCAAGACCTCGGTGTAAAGGCTAAATACCTTAGTCCTGCAGCTCATCTTGACCGAGGAAAGACAGACAAGACCCAGTCTAGGTTTGCTTACCCTGCTGCAGTAGTATAGTTCGATAATAGCGCTATTTACGAGTCTTGTCCGGGGTAAGTGACAGACTGTGATTTGAGGGTGGCGGACAGATGATTGAGACTTTGTGTGACAACTTTCAGACGTCAGATGAGTGTTCTACCCACTATCATAGAATCTCTTTTCCAGCTGTAATTTCCCAAAACTCCCCTCTAACCTCCTTACACACTCTTATTACCATTATACATTCCTGCCCGTTAGTTTCCGTATGCGTGTATTATAGCAACCTGCAACCTTGTGGCTACGTAGTCGAGCAACTTTGAAGCTGATCAGGAGGTCACGAGAAACGCTCCATTCTTCGGGGTTATCGGAGTTAGCTGTAGAAGCTGTGGTTGTGCGAACGCCGTATCATCAACTTCCTATTGGCTACATTATTTCAGCTCTGAGAGTACACACTGATCTTGTACTTGTAGCTATGGTGCTCTACACTCTCGGACTACCTGCCTAGGTTCAACCGACGTCCCAATTGATCCGAGCCGAAACAATGGACTACAGTGTATGTAGAGATCAGAAGAGAGTCGAGCCAAAGAGAATGAAGGGCTGCTTGCAGAAGGAGATTTTCACGTGCATGTGCAAAATGCGGGGTTGTGGGGTGGCCCACTGTTTGCTGACTAATTTGATATTGTCTTTGGCTGGCTGGTTGGTGGTATTGACGTGTCGACGAAGTTCTCAGACTGCCTAGAGTGGACCTTTTCAGCTCTCCTCAGGCTACCATTTAAACTCGGAGCGTTGCAAGCCGTTGTTGCCAAAAAATTACGACTAAGACAGCCCGGAAAGACTCGATTGGGTGCACTGCCTCGGGGGAGGGCGGGTGTGAAGACGGGGCTTGAAAACGGGTGTATGGTGGTGAGTTGTGGAATTAAAAGGTACGACTGTACTCGCACGGGCTAGGGGAGTTCGAAACTTCTCTCAAAACCCGAATCGGACCACTACAGAACGACCTGGGTACCCTCAATCCACGCGTTAGAGTTCCATCAATTACCTGGTTCATACAAGGACCTGTGTGTTGCACACCAATGTACAGTAAAATTGGTTTGCGGGGGTTTCCACACACAAGGTTATGACACACACAGCTGTGTACCTTTTCGTGGAGCAGGAGGCTGTCATCGGAGTTAACGTCGGGGTAATGATACGTCATTATACAGAGAATGGAGATGACCATTGTGTACCGGTACGATGATTGTATTGGTCTCTTAGCCTACGAGTACGAGCACCTACTTGACATTGGCTGTGTTGTATTGTACCATCTAATTAGAGCAGGAAGAACCCATTGCCAAGTGTCCCGTTACAGTGATACTAAGAAAGGCCAAGTAGGCAAGAAGGCAAGAAGGCAAGAAGACGCTTAGCTCCACATTCCTGACCATAGACGTGCAGAAGTCTGGAAGAGTTCTTTCTGGTGGAGGCCAAGGGGTCAGCCCAGACAGCCAGAATGGAGCCACCAGTACATACTGTACGTCGAGTGTCCATACTGTAGATACGAAAGTAAAGGTAGGTGGTGAACTGACTCTGGACCCTAGTAATCTGGATACCTGCTAAATGAGAGCTATTGATACTTGTACCATTAGAGATCACATCTCCTGTAATCTAAATACTGCACACGCTTGACATCTACAAATGCACCCTACCTGGTACGAGTGCCGGTACGACGTACTTGTACATACTGTAGCTTCCAGACTATTATAGCTACAGGGTGTAATGACAAGGGTCTTCGTATCGTCTGTACTCGGGTCACATGGCTGAAACTACAGTACAGTACGACTCATAGCAGAGGCTACTTGTACTGGTAGTACGTACTTGTACACTATACAACCACTTGGCGACAAGGGTTCGACATGTTGGAAACTCGACTTGACACGTCAAAGACGGACATTACCCATCTAAAACTAACTAAACACTAGTTGAAGCGTTTCTAAAGAGGTCGGGATATCTTCAAATATCGTACGGTACGAAGGACTTCTGACTTGTTATTAGATACCTAGCAGACCAGTCTCTGTATTTTCACACCCCTTCCATTTCAACCAGATGCTGGGATCACCGATTTTGCACCCCTAAAGGACTTTTCACCATAACAAGTCCCAAGTAAATAACCCAAGTATCTATTTTAACTGTGGGACTGAAACCACGGAAATCGCTCTGAGAAATGTGTGCTTCAAATGTGCGCCTGATGCTACGGATGAAACGCGCCAGTTGGGGCCATCGAGATGATTGGGGCGATCATGGCCACCAGCGATTAAACCCATCGAATCGAATACAGGGCTGCCATCGATGTATCGTACTGTACCGATGTTTAAGTAATTAGTAAAAGAAGTGAACAGAGTCACACAATGGCTGGTAGTTTACGTTTGTAAATATGTCAATATGTCACGTGACTTGGTTTGTTTGCGCGGCTACGACTTCCACGCACAGTCATATCATACATACTCGTACAGTACTCCGTACGTACCTAGGACAGAACACCATGGAAGAAATGTCAACTATTAGCCCCAACTACAGCCCCAACTATCAGCCCCATTTTGCCAGCCCCAAAATCAGGGCACAATGGCAATTGACTTTAACCACTTGTAGAGCGAGCAAATGACCCGTATTCGCATCGCACCAGTTATTCCAGAATCATCAGGCCATTGCGCGAAATTGAAAATGACCATTGTCTCTCATAATAGCCCACAACTCAACTCAACTCATCACTCACTCACTCAATTACCCTGCCGTGGCCAAAGGTCTCTGTGAGCTAACGCAATCACACCACAAGTGTCAACTACGGGCACAAGTATTGCACCATGAAAGAGTGACCCCGTAGTGTGGGCAATGATCGGCCCCCCCCACAAAACGCACTATCCAGCCTTTGCTCGCGATTCCGGGGCTTTCCGAGCCCATCCGACGAGAATGAGCGCATTTCAAACGCACCTCGACCCAGTTTGGAGGCAGTAGGGCCAGGGTAGGTGTCTCAAACAGGGAAGATGGAAACAGGGAGAGAGAGACAGACAGACAAAGTCTCGAACCTTGTTTTCGGTTGGGCCCACTCACCCTCCACGTTTCTGAAATCAGTTGTGTTCTCTCTTCATTGAACTTCACGATCTTCCGTTTATTCAGGTGAGTATGGGCGAGAAGCTGCCAATTGGGGGTCAATTGAGCGCAGCGAGAGCTGACCAGAGGTGCGGACATAAACACAGACACAGACACAGACACAGACTAGGCCAGACCACTACCTGATACTCTCTCTCGGAGCAAGCTGTTATTTGGTCAAGGTCCCAAGCTGTGAAGCTGTGCAAGACAAGACACCAATTGAGGTGAGGTGCATGATAAACAAGACATGGAAGGGTACGGGGGCACAGCTCAGCTTAAGTACTACCGTCGTTACTCACACACGTCATGGCTAATGTGATATTGCTTGGTTGTGTTGCTGTCTGTATGTGTCTGTGTCTGTGTCTGTGTCTGTGTCACTCTACTCAAGTGTCTGACTCTGTGCACGTGTTGAATGACAGCTCCATCACCGGAGCAGTGTCACCACCTACGTCACCACCTCTTCCACTCTCCCCCCTCCCCCTTTCCCCACTAACACAGAATGTCTCTTACCAACAAGCTCTCCATCAAGGATCTCGATCTCAAGAACAAGCGAGTGTTCATCCGAGTCGACTTCAACGTCCCCCTCGACGGCACCACCATCACCAACAACCAGCGAATCGTCGCCGCCCTGCCCTCCATCAAGTATGCCATTGACCAGGGTGCCAAGGCCGTGATCCTTGCCTCTCATCTCGGCCGACCCAACGGCCAGCGAGTCGAGAAGTACTCTCTCAAGCCCGTCCAGGCCGAGCTCTCCAAGCTCCTCGGCAAGCCCGTCACCTTCCTTGACGACTGTGTCGGCCCCAAGGTTGAGGAGGAGGTCTCCAAGGCCAAGGACGGAGAGGTGATTCTCCTGGAGAACCTGCGATTCCACGCCGAGGAGGAGGGATCCCACAAGGATGGCGACGGCAAGAAGGTCAAGGCTGACCCCGCCAAGGTCGAGGAGTTCCGAAAGTCTCTGACTTCTCTCGCCGACGTCTACATCAACGACGCCTTTGGAACCGCCCACCGAGCCCACTCTTCCATGGTTGGAATTGAGCTCCCCGAGCGAGCCTCCGGTTTCCTTGTCGCCAAGGAGCTCGAGTTCTTCGCCAAGGCTCTGGAGCACCCCGAGCGACCCTTCCTGGCCATCCTTGGTGGTGCCAAGGTCTCCGACAAGATCCAGCTCATCGACAACCTGCTTGACAAGGTCAACGCCCTCATCATCGGTGGAGGTATGGCTTTCACCTTCAAGAAGACTCTGGAGAACGTCAAGATTGGAAACTCTCTCTTCGATGAGGACGGATCCAAGATTGTTGCTGGTCTCGTCGAGAAGGCCAAGAAGAACAACGTCAAGCTGGTCTTCCCCACCGACTACGTCACCGCCGACAAGTTCTCCAAGGACGCCCAGGTTGGCCACGCCACCGATGCCGAGGGTATCCCCGACGGATGGCAGGGTCTGGACTGCGGTCCCAAGTCCATTGAGGAGTTCGAGAAGGTCATTGGCGAGTCCAAGACCATTCTCTGGAACGGACCCCCCGGTGTCTTTGAGTTTGACAACTTCGCCAAGGGTACCAAGGCCGTTCTTGACGCCTGTGTCAAGGCCGTCGACAACGGAGCCACCGTCATCATCGGAGGTGGAGATACCGCCACCGTTGCCAAGAAGTACGGCGCTGAGGACAAGCTCTCCCACGTTTCCACCGGTGGAGGAGCTTCTCTTGAGCTTCTCGAGGGTAAGACTCTTCCCGGTGTCGCTGCTCTCTCCGAGAAGAAGTAAGCTATCTACAGCATGTGTAATGAGGAATATAACGTTGTTTGAGTGAGACCGTAAATGTACCGGTCCTGGTAGATGTAGATTGTATGCAAATCAATGCATATAAGAGGCCTGATCATGCAGGCTGTAAACATGACCATAAATACATCGCAATACATTAGTTAGCTAGCTCTGATTAAATATTCCACCAATGCTTCTTCTTCTTCTCATGAAGAATCTCCTCGTACTGCTTGGTGAAGTCCACGACTGATTTCTCAAGACCGATCCACTTGAGATCCAATAGCTCCTGGCGGGTCTTGTCATTGTTGAAGTTGGAGATTCTGGACGCCGCCTCCTTGCCAGTGCCGGGTTTTCCGGTGGCAATCTTGCCTCTGATATCAGGGAAGTCTCTGTTGATGATATCGAGGATGTCCTGGGCCGCAAACTTGCCGTTGCACAGAAGCAGTCGCTGGTTGTCGAGTCGGTGGTCCATGGCCAAAGTGTGTGCCTTAGCGACATCTCGAACGTCCACCCACAAGAATGCAAACTCTGATGCGGGTTCTCCGGGCTGGGTATCGAGAGCCAGGTTGTTGATGACCTCGTTAGATGTGTTGAGGTGTTTGGGGTCAAGTTTTGTGACGTGGGGACCAAACACCGCAGCAGGGTTGACTGTGGTCAGCGTGTATCGGGGCTTGTTTCTCTCCACGTAATCCCAGGCCTCTCGCTCGGCAAATGTCTTGGAGGCCACGTAGGCGAGCTCTCCATCGTTGGACTCTGCGGCCTGTTCCCACGTGATGGGGTTCCAGGTGAATTCTGTTGCGACATAGTTAGGGTCGTTGTTTCTGAAGGGGTCCAGCATGGCGGCGATGGAGGAGGTGAGCACGAACTTTGTGACGTTGGTTCCAGCGACCTGAGTGGCCTGGAGAACTGCCTTGGTACCCTCAACGGAAGGTTCCAGGAGATCCTTCACCACGTTTTTGGAGTTGAAGAAAAACGGAGAGGCGGTATGGATCACGACAGAGATGTCTTTGTGTTTCTCGAAGATGCGCTTCAGCTCGTCTTCGTGGCGAATGTCGGTCAGTGTCTCAAAAAGTAGCTGGCTGGAGGCGTTGGCCTCGGGGAAGGCCTCCATGAGTTTGACTGCCTTGTCCAGGTGTCGGATGGTGCCTATGACTTTGTGTCCAGCCGCCAGCAGATCGCCAACGACATGGCCTGCAATGAATCCTGTTGCTCCGGTGACAAGAACTGTCGACATGGTGTGATGAGAGTGTGTGTGTTGTGAAAGAGGTAGAAAAGACTGGTTCTTATATAAAGACAAGACTCAAATCGTGCAACTCTCTGTCTTTGGGGTACAGGGCCTAGACGTTAACTCTACTTGGATCTATGGCTCTAGTTATCTGATCCTCTACAAATACACTAGCCTAACAGACGCAATTGACGACATGTACGCATTTGAAGTTGATTTCTGTAATCAGCGTTGTCGGTTTAGTCAAGAGAAGCTGTCAAAATCACCTCAAATGATCTTATCGCCAATTTGAAGCCTCCACCTTGCTGTGATTCCAACTAATCAAATGACATCAGCAGCTCAAACCCAAACGCTACGAGCAATTGTGCGACAGTCAATGTAGACAGCTGGTACCAGGAGGAATCTCGCGACTGCTAACAAAACACCACAACCGAGAATGAGCAGATCCGACTCACCTCTTCATATAGCCAGTATGGCCACGCCAAACTAGTGCCTCTCGAAATGATCCATCACAAGGTCATCGCGCCTAACTCTATCCACTGATTAGGGCGGCTCGTTAACCGCTGAGATTGTGCATAATTAGTGGCCCTTGACAGCTTGAAAGGAGCTAAGAATTGCAATACACCAGATGCAGTCACGACTGACTTCTTGTAACCGCAGGTAGTTCCCGAGGGCCAATGCGATGGGCCCATAACCGCTCTACAGGCACTCGTATATTCATTCCGCCTCTATTACCGTTTGCTGCCATATACCAATCGGTGCATGCATTATTTATGTATGACGATTACCGAGAACGGATCTGTCATGCATCACATGATGTTGGATGGGGGACAGCACAAACAGACCTACGAATACCTACACTTAGTCAACCAATCAAGAGACACCACCATACTATTACAATACCCAACACAGGAGCCAGCCAGTTGTTTAATCGAGGGTCGTTTTTCGCTTCGCTCAAAACTCGCCCAAAACTCGCCTAAACATTTCTCTCCCATGGCTCCCAATAAGGCACTCCCAGAATCTCAAAGATCTTGTGCTCACTCTCACCTTCCACCAAGTATCCGTCATTCAGCTTGGATCCTCGTTCTCCTCTCAGAACACCTGCATACAGGCCATGCTGGTTGAGACTGTAGCCCTTTTTGTTGGCCAGCAACCGGATACTTCGGTTGAAAAGCACATTGCCGGTAAAGTAGATGAAAGCAGCACCCTTCTCGGCCCATGGAACAAGTAAAAAGTCGATTCGACGCCATTGGGGGATATCCTTGAGTTTGGAACATCCGTACCACTTTGTAGAAGCTCCGGTAAGTCCACATTTGAGGAAATCCTCGTCTGTCAACTTATGAACCAGCCCCTTGAGAAACGGTTGAAGTTCTTCTAGAGTGACTCCCTTTTTGGTGAAGATCATGTCAATATCACCCGACGAGGCTGCTCCTCGTCGATAAGAGCCCATGATATGAGCCTCGACCTCGGGATCGATTTCGTGAGCAGCCTGTTGAACCACCATAAAGTGTCTGGTGACTTCATCTCGTGGAATTCGAGCCTGAAAGTCGTCATAGTGTTCAAGACCCACTTTCTGGTTAGGAGTCAGAGTAGCCTTCTTGGCAACATCGTCCAGAGTCCGCAATCCCTCCTTGTACCACTTTCTGGCCGTGGCTTTACCCACACCCCAGATACCTTCAAACAGAGAAGTGACCTTGACCGAGGTGTCGAGTTTGGTCACGTTAAGAAGCTTGAGACCGTTGGTTTCAACAATCTCTTGAATCTTGGAACCAATGGAGTCTCCAATACCAGGTAGCTTGACAGCCTCTTTTTTGGTCGTGATCTTCTTCGGTTGACGTTTCAGAACATTCAAGGCCTTCTTGTAACTCTGGGCTCTCCATTGATCATGTTTATCTTCGTAGTATTGCAACAGACGGCCCAGCACCTCAATCGTCTTCCAGTTGGGGTTCTTATCCACAGGATCCCGTTCAGGTCCAGACATGCACAGAAAGTTGTCGACCCAGTCACCCTGTTTCTGCGGCTGGCTCTTTTTGTGTTTGTGGGGCTCGTCGCCATCATTGTCATCGTCAGTGTCTCCATCATCATCATCTTCCCACTCTGAAGCAAAGGCATGAGCGTGATCTTGCATACGCACATCTTGCAGTGCTTCAAGCATGGACTTGCCACGAGCTTTGATCACGTCCGAAGACATGTCTGAACGCAACACTGACTTTGATTTGGGTGAAGCAGGAGGAGTAGTGCTTCGTGAAGGAGCCTCACTAGCCCGTCGCCGTTTATTGGCGTCTGTGTCTTCGTCCGTTGTTTCGGCAGCTCGCTTGTCTCCCTCCCGAGGCACTCCAAGCACTTCCTTGCCTCCAAAGCCTACAATCTTGCCGGCTTCGATGCAATCAGCAAACCAGTTCTCATAGACTACTGTGACTGATTGGGGAAGAGTCTCTACTCCTAGAGCTTTCATCAATTGGGGAACAGTCACTCCATTGGACACAATCACATGAGTGACCTTGTTTGTGTAAGAAGTGACCACAGTTCCTCCATGACGAGTACACAGTTCAGCTCTATGTTTGTTAGTCTTGGATAGAGGAACAAACATGGCAGTAATGGCGTGGAAAAGCGGAAGATTCGGCGTCGAATGGTATTCGTTTTTGACCTCATCGGATGCGTCTCCATCTTCAGTCTTAGCACCGTCCTCCGTCTTGATGTCATGATCCAGATCTTCAGTCTTGACGTCTTCGGTTTTGACATCTTCACCAGGCTCAATCTTGACAGTACTCTCAAGATCAGGCTCCTCCTTGACAGTAGTCTCGGGTCGATCACCCTCAACGACCGCATTTGTCTTCTTGGCCTTTCTGGGCGACTCCACTGTCGAAGTCATGCTTGTAGAGGGCGTGGTCGGATTACTTGAACCCTCATCTGAGTTTGTTGAGGCCGTTGTTTGATGTTTGCGTTTTAGAGCAACTTTGGGATTGGCAGTTTTCGAGGTGTGTGAAGACGACTGTTGTGGGGCAGTTTTCGAGCCACTCTGCTCCTTGTGTTGCAATTGAGACTCATTAGATGCTGACTCAGCACCTTCTGTGCTTCCAGAGCTCTTGTCGGTCCGTTTGGGTGCCATGGCTGAAAGTGTATGGTCTGATGGAGAGACTCTGTTGGGTTGGACGAAGTATTAATGTGCGTCTCGCAAGCACGGATGTATGCAGGCTTATTGGGAAGGGCTGGTTTGAGAGAAGTGGAGTTTCCTGTTGTGGGGAGAAGAGAAATGGGAAAGCTGGGGTTTTTATGTTGCAGAGGTATGACTGTGACATTGTTTGTGTAGTGGTAGAAAATCCGTAGCCATCTTGTTCATAAGGTGGAAAACAACTCCTTACGAGACCACTCCACTGTCAACTTGCAGGCGGCTACGAAATGATCATAGACCAACTCTCTCATTTGTCGATGGATTTGTCTGGAAGATGCTTCGATCTATTCAAGACAGCTAGAGATGTCTACTGTTCTTCCCATCTCCCCACCATCTCTCACATAGCCACAACCACCTACCCCCCAATTGCTTAGTAACAGCATGCATAGATAAGCAAAAGTTAGAGTGTGTGCATTTTCAATATTATTCCGAACCATCTCCACAACCACACAACATGAAGGAACATCTGGAGGACACTCTGGCCACTATCAGACGACCAGGAGAGGACGAAAACCTGCACTCCGACCTGCAGCGGCTCTGTGCGGAATCCGCTCGCCAAGAAATCAGTCATGACGAAATTTGCAACCCGGACACTTGGCACGTCATCAACCAGTGTCTGGAGGAGGCCACAAAGCTCCACAACGATGGAAAGTTTTACCACAGCCGCAATGCGCGAGCAGTTATTCTGTTAAGTCGAAACATTCTCGCTAGTGGCATTTCTCAGGCGCAGATCACAGCATTTGAGTCAGGGTGGGCAGTTCATGTGCTTCGTCTGATCCAGAGTTATGGAGACACCCCAAAGGGCGCCAATGTGGTTCCTCTGGCCTATCAGGCACTTTGTAACCTGTGCAGTGGCAACCAGGGAGTTTCAGCTGAAGTTTTCAAGGCATACTTTGTCCCCCAGAAGGAAGATAAGAAGGGTGAGACGGTTACAATGGATTGGGACAATGTACCACTGGATACAGCTCTATACGCATTTGTTGTGACTCTATGCGAGTCTATGGATGATGACGTGGAGCTTTTCAAACAGTTTGATAACGCCGAGGCCTCTGCATCTCAACTTCTCGACGTTCTCATTGCTCCTGTCACCTTTGATAGCGCTGTCCATGCCACTCCAGAGTACCAAGCTCTAGTTGACGTGTTCAGATACCTGGCAGCCAACCGGGTGACTGACCGTCTGTCTCCCAACTGCCAGTACCCTGTCATCACTGCTATTGTGAAGGACGCCATCACTGTGGATCTGGAAGAGGTGCTTGAGACGGAAGCCAAGTCCACCCCCCTGGATCTCGAACATTTGTTCATTGCATACTTTTCCATCGCCATGAAAGAGCTCAAGTTGGTTCTGGACACTGAAAGCAAGAGTTGTAATACTGCTCAGGTGATGCGGTTCAGCTTTGAAGCTCTCACTGTTCTACTTGCCACAGAGCCTAAACTGCCCACCTGCTCGGGACAACTTCAGCATGACTATCCCGAGTTCATCACCCAGGTCACAAAGTACCTCGTTTTCGCACAGAAGGAGTACCCTGCGAAACGGAAGCTCAAGGAGATCCAAACGTCTATTTTGGAAGTCACAGATTACCCTCATGTCAAGAGTGCCACTATCGAGCTCTTGTCGTCTATTCTTCAGATTGCCTCTGCTACTTCCAAACAGCAGCTGGCCATGGTTCAGGATCTCATTTGGAAGGCAGGAGGTTTGCCTGAGATTCTCAACTGTTGCAACATTGACGCCAACAACCCGTTTCTCAAGGAACGAGGAGTTGTCTGTCTCAGATACGTCATGGAGGGCAACGAGGAGGCTCAGAAGTTTGTCGCCGATCTCGAGGCTCAATCACAGGCCCAGAAGTTGGATCCCAAAAATGAGGAGTCGTTGCCGTAGTAAAAGAGAGGAAGATAGACGGCTAATTGTACATTACCACATATAGAATAAGTTATGCAGTCTACAAGTTTCGAGGATGGAATAGCCAGTATATCTTCTTGTTGAGAGGAGCCAATGTCACACAAGTATTACCATTCGAATCAGCAAATAACGCCGAGTTGAATGGTATATCTTTTACCATATATTGTGTGGTCTTCAAGGTCTAAGCAGAATAAGACATTGCAAACCACAAAAACACTTTGGAACCACCGCTTAGTACACTTTTAGTCTTTCAAAACAATCTCATTTTCATCATGCTTCTGCTGCTACTACTAGCTATATACAATTAGTGAACAAACTCCTTGTGGAAGGCAATGTCCTCGGGGAGATGGGCGTCCTTGGGGGCAAGAACGTAGTCAATACCCTTTCGCTGGGCGTTGAAGACCTTGACAAGCTTGCCCTTACCCTTCTTTGCGGCCTTGACCACCTCCTCATGGGGCTGGACGGCCTCCAGAAGCGATGTGGTGGACTTGAACTCATCGGCCAGCTGCTGTTTCTGGTTCTCGCTCAGGTAGATGGAGGCGTTGAGGATCTTGTCGATTTTGGCAATCTGGGCCAGCGAAATGAAGGCGCTGGGCTGTCGCACCTTGGTCAGCTTTTCTCGGGTCTCGTTGAGCTCCTTCTCCACGGTCTCGGGACTGCTCTTGGGCACCACGGTTCCAAACTTGGTGATTTCAAACTTGGCGTCAAAGTCCTTGGCGTCAACCGCGGTGTTAAGATAAGAGTCGGCAAATCGAGCAGCCTCGGCGTTGGACCAGCCCAGAGATCGGTACTGGACCATCTTCTGAGCTCGAGTAGCCAGCTCCTGAGAGTTGTTGTCAAAGCCAAGCTCCTTGATCTTGGCGGCCAGCTTGTCGGTGAGGGCCTGCTCCTCGGCCTGCTGCACGGCCCGTCGCTCGGAAATCTCCTCCAGCAGCTGCTGCTCCTTGTTGGGTCTCCATGCCAGCTCGGCCTCGGCTCTCTTGGGGTCGGAAATGACGTTTCGGCCAAATCGGCGGGCTCGGGGCGCCATGTGGTCGGTGGGGAGTCGGGCATCGGGGGTCAGAGCCACGCCGGCAAATCGTCGGGTAGGGTGGAACGGATCATAGTAGAATCGCACAAATCCGGGCTCCTTGGCGTAAATGGTGTGATCTCGTCCGATCCATGTGTTTTCACCGGGGTAGAACTTGGTTCCTCGCTGTCGGTAGATAATGTCGGAGGGCTGGACGTAGGTTCCCTCGGTGGCCTTGACACCAAGTCGTCGACCAATGGAGTCCTTGAGGTTGGTTTTACCTCCTCCAGCTCGCTTGGTGGCATGTCGCACGTGAGGCACGGCCAAAAGAGGCACGATCTGGGGGCCCGAAAGAATGGCCTGGACGGCAGCTCCGGCGGCAGCCCGGGTGCGGACCGCAGACTTAACTCCTGAAAGTCGCAGCATTGTTTTGAGAGAGATTGGTGTGTTTTTCAACAGCTGCTTTTCGGCGATGTACTGTTGGGACTCTTTGCAATGTGCGTGCTTCAATGCTAATTTTCACGTCACGTGCAGCGAAGTTTATTCGAGTGGGAGAGTGATTTGGGAGACACGGGGTAAACGGTTCCAAGCTAGATAGATTGACGGAACTTAGATGTGGTAGAAGGACAGGGATGATCAGAGGGTGTGTGTAAAAAGTGTGGCTAGTAAGCCGGAGGTGAGTAAAGGCGTGTTCGTGTATGTGTTTGTGTGAGCATGAGCTGTTGGATCTGAAAAATGGACTTGTCACCTTAGAAGGTGTTCAGCCAAGTAAAAACCTGGTTATACTTGGAGCACTTGCTTAAATATAGTTGGGCACTGTTGCAGAGCTTCTAAAGTGCTATGAAGACTCAATAGGGCTGATTCTGTTGGAAAAGAGTCGGAGTCTTGTACCAACTACCATGCAATAGCCATCTCCACAGTTTCCCTCACGTCTGCTACTTCTTATAACCCCGTCTTCCATTAAACTCCATTTCATTTCATTAACTTCGATGAACACGAGCAATATGCTTACCAGTAATTATGTTTGTACTTAATGTTTCATAACCTCCAAGCCGACATCGGACACGATAACGAATGCTACAAGTGCCGAAACTCACCTCGCGACGAGTGTACACCACTTGTGCTGTTTTTGCAGTGGTGACGCTCTTTGGCTGGTTTCTCTACACCTCGACACAACAGCCATATCTGTTCCTACAGGGTCCTCTGAACACACCTTTGGTCTATGAGGCACGGCTGATGCCATATATCATCGACACAGACGGAGCCTGTACCGTTCCACAATGGCTGGGCAGAGGTGTCTACGTGGCAAGAGAGCCCTGCGAAAACGGAGTCAAGCCGGTTGCATTTGGCGGGGCTAGAGATTGGTGGGATGGAGCACACAATGATGACAACTGGACATTCAGCCAGATCCCAAAGGACACTGACCCGTTCACGCATGCTCTCATTGAATGCGAAAAAGGCAGTCACATGTCTTGTATGATCCTGGATGCGTCCAAAGGTCCGTTTCACAGCGTTGACGATCCTCTGACGGCACTCACAGAAGAGACACTGGCTCATCTGTCCAATGAGCTCACCGTGTATCGATGTGGTGGGGCTTCATACAAGGACTGTGTGGTCCTTCCTGCATCCAGTGTCGAGCCTCTGATTAATCGACACTTCTCTCCTTCGTTTGACGAGAATAAGTTTCAGTCCACCGTCAAAAACGCCAGATTCAAGTTTCGGAAGTTGATCTGGTGAACTAACACCAGCTACGAGCTAGCTATTGCATAAATATTGTATATATATATATATATCGACCTACACGTCTGTACAGCGTATGTCCAACACCTTCCTTACTGCTCATGACCCATGCTACTCTTCCTTCCAATATGCTGAACCAACAGAAACCATTTCTGTTTCATCTGACAATGTGCCATTCCACTGGCAAGAGCAACGTCTGCTGGTGTACTTGAAGTCTCAAAGTAGTCTGCTAGACACCCAGCGTAGTCCCGATGTACAATTCGACATTGGCTCTTGTTTCCATCGATCTTCCTGGCCTTCCATCCATTGCCTCTCTTGGCACAATCCCATGATACTTCAGGACCCGAGTATTTGGCAAACGTATGCACTGCCAGTCTGAAGAGATTCACGTCGGGCTCGTTGATGAAAACAATGTCGTCCTCCAGAAGCATACAAAGCTCATGGTCACCGCGAGAACACTCTCTCAACGTCTGGGCGTACTTGTGTCTGTACTTGCCTTCGATGCTCTCCATCCATTGTTGAAACTCTGGAGTTCGGAACTTGTAATCCGGGTCTTTTCTCGCCATTTCACGTTCCTCGTCGTTCTCCGGAGGACGGAACTTTTGAGATGGCTGGCGATCAAGCCCAGACTTTGAATCGGGTGACGTCTTGACCACTTTGGAATCCCATTGAGAACGAGTTTTGCACTTTGGAGGCACATTCGAATCATCACCATCACCGTCTAACACGAACGTGCCCTTTGGAATCCAATCGGTGAGATGGTCGCACTTTCTCTCGCATGCCGTTGTCAGAATGTATGCTTTGATTCTGGAGTCGAAGAGGCTGGATTTAGCCAAGCTGCCATAAGCCGACGCCTCGCTGAACCGTTCCATCGAAGTCCATATCAAAAACGCCCCCGCCAACGTCAACGCCGTGGCAACAACCAAAATGTGTTTGGCCTTCATGCTGGCATGTAAAGAACTCCTCGATACATCACGATCATGCACGTCAAGGCACTGTAGGTCAGAACTCTATCTATGGTGTAGACAGGAAGAAGTACTGACAAGAATTGATGAAGTCTGTCCTTTACTGATCTGTAGGTTCAGCTTTCTCTGTCAACTCCGGTTTCCATTGACTTAGCTTGCGTAGATAGATTTGTTGCTCATAAGGAAGGGTTGCATTTAAGCAGTTGTCTTATCGTACATCCCAACATCCTGTATCTGAGACGTGTTTTCGGTGAACACAGGAGCTACAGACAAGATGGAAACAAGCTTCTGTGAGAGTTGTTCATCTTGTCGGGCTGACCTTGAGGGAGCTTGTCCCTTTCGATTCTGATGAGAACTGGTAGAGTTGGTAGATGCGGTTGTGGTAGTGATCAAACCATTCAGAATTCGAGATAGGCGGAAATAAACGATTCAATGAGATATAGCCAAGTCTTTATGAGAAAAATCACTTATCTGGGAAAGCGGAGTATTCATAAGCCTTTAAGATGCAAATCGGGCCCGAATCGACAGAGTTGAGTGCTGCTGAAGGGTATATCTTAGCTATGCCCATTCAAAATGCAGAACAACATATTGGAGATGATGTAGTAAAGCTACAGAGGCATTTATATGGCGAAAGTTGTTGTTAATGAACCAATTGGTAGATTGCAACTTTGAACTTTCAGATCGAGTCATTATTGGGGGAGTTGAAGGGTATATAATGGATCTGATCCAGAGTTCACCCAGGATAGTTTATAAGAGGATGGATGCTCACACTGATAGAGCCAGTAAACTACAGTACACTAAAGTCAACGGTATATCTGACGCCTTTGGGATTACGCAATACATTTGTTCCATCGATCAGAACACACTCCGTTTGAACTTCCCAGTCTGGTTATTCTCCGTGTATCTCGCCAGCTGTCGTGATAGAGATGTTCATAGTTTCTAATCGTCACGTGACGGAGTTTGGAGCTATTCTAGGGTCTTGGGTAACGGCCCCAGGAAGCTTTCCTTTGTTTTCATCATGATATCTGAGGAGATACACACACACATCTATGAACCAGTCTCTTAGGGGTAAACCTTGAGCTCGGCTGAACATTCTGTCATTATTGAGATAGCTGAGATGGCAGGATAGGGAGAAGGAGATGACAGATGGAGAACGCACAACCGGGACAATTTAGAAATCTCGAAATTGGTTAAAACTGTTAACCGTGCAGTAGTCCGTGCTCCGACTCTATATCTATTACGAGTACTTGTGAGCTTATTCTGGGGTGAGACCCTCTAACTATAACAAACCTAAAGCGCGAACCGATGGTTGAAAAACTCTTTAGTTTGCAGCTACTTGTTCAAGCGTTACTATACGACATGCAACCCTACGGTAATTAGTGACACATGGCACACACACCACGACGTGCCCACAACAACCACCACCACTAGCTTAGGCAACAGTGCCAGGTACATACGGCGATACGACTGCTAACCAGGGCAACGATATGCGACTGAACTCTCTGATACGACTGGTCCTGGCGGCCCTGGCCCTGGTGGTTACAGCTCTTGTCGGCAGACATCAGTACAAGGTCCGACGGGAACATGCACGGGCAGTCTTTAGGCAAAACTTTTGGCAGGGGCCACTCAACACCCAGGTTGTATACGAGGCCAGGGTGATGCCTTACGTGATCGATACAGAGGGATCTTGCAGTGTCCCTCGATGGCTGGATCGAGGAGTTCACATATCTCGAGAGCCCTGTGAAGAGGGTATCAGTTTGGTCAAATACGGAGATGTGGCAGAGGAGGTCGGGTCGTGGCGGAACTTGTTCAGCGGAGGAAAGAAAGCAGCAGGACAGGGCAGAGAAAACACAGTAGGCCAGAGCGGAACCCAGGCAAAATGGAAAACCAGCCTCGTTCCCGAAAACACTGATCCCTTCATGCACGCGCTGTTACAATGTCAAAAGGGATCACATATGGCTTGTCTGATCATGGACATGTCCAAGGGACCCTTCCACAACGTCTCTGACCCCCTGACGTGTCTTACAGCCGAAACCATGGCTCCCAGCACTAACGAAGACACGGTGCATCTTTGTGGAAAGTCGTACAAGGACTGTGTTGTTGTTCCGGCTTCTAGCCCAGAGTGTCTCCTTAACCGGGACTTTTCCCCCTCCTTCAACGACGAGCAGTTTGAGGACCTTGTCAAGCAGTCCAATTACTTTTTCCGGATGTTGGAGTGGTAACCTACAGACACAGCATATATACATATCGTGTATCATTGTATTCGTATATCGTATTGAGATCTGTACAATCTTCATGCTTAATGCCCTCCACCACTACATCCATCACTGAGTGTGTCCCATGCCACTCTTCCGCCCAGTATGCTGTACCAACAAGAACCATTTCTGTTTCATGTTGCAATTCTCCATAGCCTCGGCCAGAGCAACGTCTGCAGGACGACCAGACGATTCGAAAAAGTCCGCCAGACACCCGGCGTAGTCTCGATGAATGATTCGACACTGACTCTTGTTTCCGTCGATAGGACGCTCCTCCCAGCCATTTCCCTTCTTGGCACAGTCCCAAGACACCTCTGGACCCGAGTATTTGGGCATGGTGTGTAGAGCGAGTCTGTAGCGCGTCATGTCGGGCTTGTTGATGAAGACAATGTCGTCTTCCAGCAGCATGCACAGCTCGTGGGAACCGTTGGAGCAGTCTCGTAGAGTCTTGGCGTACTTGTTTCTGTACTTGTTTTCGATCCACACCATCCAGTCGTACATTTCCGGCGTTCGGAACTTGTATTCCGGATCCTTCTTGAGAATCTCTCGTTCTTCGTCCGTCTCAGGAGGCCGGAACTTCTTCTTAGGGGCCGGACCCGGATCTGTGAAGCCTTCAGGAGGAGGAATCAGCTTGTAGTCCCACCGAGGCAGTTTGGTCTTGCACTGTGGAGCCACCTCTGGCGCGTCCGAGTCCAGCATGAAAGTTCCCTCTCGAATCCAGTCTGTGAGATGGTCGCATTCTCGTTCGCAGGTCGTGGTGAGAATGTACGTTTTGATTCTGTTCTGGACCTTTCTTTCGACCCACGGGAACTCGTTGCCGAGCAACACCAGCGAGATGAGCGCCCCCGTCAGCGCCAGAGCCGTCACCAAACCCAGCACCCGCTTGTATCTCATGGTGAAAGTAGTGCTGTGCGTCGATGATGATAACCTTCCTCTCTGACATATTCTTTTCCCCTGGTTATCAAAGTGGAGCGGCCGCGTCAACCTTAATTGTCTCTGATCTGTGACGACGTGATGTTTCAGCAGTGAGCACGAGTATGAGCTGTGAGCCTCAAAAACAGAGCTATGAAGAGAAAGGGCACACCAGTCATATATATACTACTCCCAAGCTACACAGATACAGAAATTTCCAGATCGAGTTCTGTGACACAATAGCGAGCATTCGCCACCCACAGAAAGACCAACACAGAAGCAGCTGGCAAATCAGCCATGTGTTAACGCCTCTCTCCCTCTTCCCACCACAAAATCATCATCATCATCATTTCAATATATACACAGACTTGGTTCTGGACCTCCGAACACAAAAGTCCTGCTCACAGAAGTCCGTTTCGTTCGTTCCGTTTCGTTCCGTTTCATTGGGTCACAAACGCACCGACATCGTCACGGTGGGTTTTTGGATCACAGCATCACACTCACGCTGTAATCTGTTTTGTCTTTCCTCCCTTCATCACCATGTCATCCATCACCCGTCTTAAACAGCAGAGTGAAGTTGCTGGTTCTTCTTGGCCAGGTTCTTGTCGGCCTGCTCCACAACAAGAGGCTCGCCGGCGTACATTTGCGAAATGACGGACTGTCGCTTGAGAACACCAAGCTCCTTCTCGGCGTACTTGATGGCAGACTCAATCTCTCCCTTGTCGGTGAGATTTCGGTTGGCCTGGAAGCCGTCCCGGGTTCGTCTGATGGCGTACTGTCTGAAGTTGTAGCCGGCCATTCGGTAGCCGTTTCGCAGCAGCTGTCGGTAGAGATCGAGGGCAAGGGCCTTGTGTGCGGTCATTTTCGAGATTGATCTGTGTGTTCTGGGAAGCAGTGTGCACTTTTCAGATGTCGGGGAAAGGTAAGTGCTTTTATTGGGGGTTTGGGTTTCAAGCGGAGATGCTTTGCTTGATAGGGTTCTTAGTAATGCGGTGGAAGAGTAGTAGTGGGGGGAGGCAGGATGTGCGGTAGAGAAGATGGTGGTTGCTTGAGAGTGTTATAGTGCCACCTATCAGGTTATGCTCTGCCAGAAACCACACTCAACAAGATTGCTCGCTCTCGCCACACGATTGGATTCAAGACACCTGTGGGATTCGAACCCACGTGTGGAGGTTAGCGCAGAGATGAGTCAGCCCTGTGGGCTCGACTCCACAGTCTGGACTTGTCTTTTTAAGCAGCAGAGCAAAAGAAATGTGAGTGTGCCTGATTGAGAGCCCTGAAGAGTGCCTGAGATCAGAGACACAGCAAAATAAAGCAGGCCGAAAGAGGACTAACAAGGCAACCGTCGAAAATAGCAAAGACAAACATGGGCTGATGAGGCCGTCGAGGCAGACGGTTAGCTATAGTAGCTGAATTGACAGGACTTGGTTGGTTGAACAGGGGTGCTTTTGACGAGCGACCAACCAACAGTCAACTAACCCCCAACCAATAGTGGGTATCCTCAAGTAGGCGCAGTAAAGACATGGATCCACCAGACAGTGTTCGTGTTGTTACAGGACTGGTTGTTTGCATGAACTGTTTCAAACACTTAGCGCGCTTTGCGATAATTACTTGAACCAGTGAAGACGTCTTCTTGTTATTGTAAATCAGACATCTTCTTGCTTTTTCCATTGACTATCCGTTTCGAGTGTGTTTATTATCTTAACTGGGTTTGACTAAAAGCCCTGGTTTTTAACAACTGTACTGGTACGGCCTTGCTACTGTACTGTAATATTAGTCAGCCTTTCACGAACGGCCAAGCACAGGACAACTGATACTCCAATTCTGAAACGTCGTGGTACCGCAAGATGCGAATATACGCGAAGATCTATACGGCGATCTTCATCTTTGCTTGACAGTCAGACAAACAGCCAGACAGATATTATCAGCTGGAATGAGAAAAAGCAACTTCACCATGTACGGATCCACCACCCTTATTATTTGTGCATCTGCTGGCTGCATGGGGTGCCTAAGTGGGGTGAGACATTTGTAACTAATGGTGGTTATTCACAAGAATAGATATATGTTCTATAGTTACAGTAGTCAATTGACCAGAATCGTCTCAATAACGCCCCTTCTTTCAATTGATCTTTGCAGCACTGCAATTGGCGCACATAGGGACTACAGTGTGTACTACATTGTTTTCCATACAGAAACTTCGCTCTAACCACTGCTGATATATTATCCCATTGTATTATCGGCTGCTAGTAAAGACCCTTGTCTCAACCCCCTTCCCCTAATGGCTGCTAATTACTTCCAATTAGTCACCGGCCGTGCTAGCTAATGCATCGCTGACTCGGGTGGAGATAATTTTCGCAGTCTGCACGTCGACGATGGAGGTTTAGGCGTTTAGGAGGTCCAGTGCACTTCTCATCGGTTGCTGCTGAAGTGGACCTGTACGGATACAAGGGGCAGTTGGCTGCTTTACAATGGGCCCGGTTAGATACCCGAAAGGGGTGAACATGAGCTGACATGAGCTGACGTGGAAGACATGCCTGGTTAAGCGAGCCAGAGGCATTACAGCAAACGGCGGTACATCAACATTAGAGATTCTGGAAGCTCCAAACTAGCGAATAACCGCGGTGAAACAGCGTGAATAGCGATTGGATCTGAAGAACACGTGTGTTGTGTTCGATTCTCGTCTAAAGGGCCAAGAAACAAACCCTTACTCAGAGTCTAGCCTATAGTAACAAAGCAGCTCTTTTCATCAGGGGTCCGCTAAAGGACTAAAAGGACTAAAAGAGCGCACAGTTCCGCAGGGAGAAATAATTAGCTACAGCGCCATTGTCGAGCGCTCGCCCACTAGATCCACTATTAGGGGTCCGCGCATACGATGCTTCTCAGCGGTGAGTTTTCAACCAGAAGCCCCACCGCCCCACATGGGTCTTCTTGTCTTACCATATGTCCGTGGAACCTCCGACAGAGTGTAAGTACACCCCCCCTCACTCCCTCTCTTGCACTCCGGTGTTTTTTTGCAGATCGCTAACGTAATCAAAACCCAAAGTCAAGACTCAAAAATTTATATCATAGCACAACTCACCCTCAAGGCAAGTTACAAGAACCAAAATTGACATCACCACTACAGATGTTCATCTCTACAGTATGGAGTACTTTTTTCCCTATTATGAGCTTTGGATAAGTCTTAATAGCTCTCACAAAATTCTGCCTGGAAGTCTAGCGTTCTAAGTTTCCAAATGATCGGCAAAAAAACACCGGAGTGTAAGAGAGGGAGTGAGGGGGGGGGTACTTATACATAACAGAGGCTTGTACCTGATTGTTGGCACAGTAGCGGCAAAAGTTCTTGTAGCTGTGAGACGTCAATGAACGCTTTCGGCCCATGTTTCTGAGCAGGAACTGGATCATGTGGGCAAGGTGGGTCTAGTTGTGCAGCAGCAGCAGTGTATCGTAATATCTAAGACTTGGTACACCATTCGGTGCAGTTTCCGCAAACCCCTTCTTTTCTTCTTGGCATTCCAGCAGAGTGCAGTAGGGAGTAGGGAGTAGAAGGAGAAGGCAATTTATTATCGTGCCTTGGACATAATGACCTTCTTGGTCAGACCCCCATGGGTCATTATTTGGTTGTCGTGATATAGAAGCAGGACAAGTAAACTTTGGCTAAGGTTCCCCCATATCCAAAAGCGGAACTATCGCAAACCTAGTCACATCCATGCACTCCCGATTGGGAAGGAGATACACACAGATACAAACAAATGTCTGGCCATCGGTGCCTAGATGCTGTGGCCGATTGTAATCGTGTGGCAGCGGTGGCCTCGTAGGGAAGGCATCAGCTTCGTTCGATCGACGCAAACAGCTGTTACGTTACGTCCAATATTATATCTATAGTAACAGGGCATCGGGCGCGTCATGTCGCGGAGGTCAAGTACATACATGATATAATAATGTGTGCGGAATATTATCTGGCTGATACCCAAAGAAAGACAAGAGCCGACTGAATATTATTTGGCAACCTCCAACTCTCCCAAGCACGGTTATTATTTCATGGAGATCGCTGGAATGCACCCCTGCCTCGATACATGTGTCTTGGAAATGGTATTGACGTCACAGAGTAGGGTGGTGGATGGTCTTGGCTACTGGAGCAGTTTAGTGGCTTTTAGTAGCTTCAGTTCTACTTCTTCACTAGCTAATTAGAAACCACCAATTGTCACCTTAAGTAACACACCACCACATGTTCATCTTCCCCACCTGGCCAAACGTTGAACTCGCCAATTAGACCATAACCATACATACACAGGTGGCTGCTCTTGTCCGCTCGTCGCTCTACTTCGCTCTCTTCGCTCTGCTCACTCCCCAAGAGAAAATAACTCAGTTTGTTATTTTTCATGTCTCTGCCATTTATGCTGTACGATGTGCAGTATGCAGCCCATTGATGATCGGAGGCCCAACCTTGTGTCTCCGGACCCCGACTTGAGCTACCACCACTAATTATATCCCAGCCGTTTTGACGGCGACATGTTTCAAAAGCGTGTCAATCGAGCGAGCCGAGCGAGCCGAGCGGTGTCATCTGAGATATCAACATTCGGAGAGACAAAGATTGGCGTAGAGATCAATACAGTTTTAGTTATCACCAACCTTCACATCTACAGCACAAATAGCTACAGCACCCAAACCATACTGTTCTCTGAGCTCTTGGCTGACAGCTAATGGCGAAGAACAACTTGTGCAGAACAATGTGGTCAGGGTGGACCCAGAAATGCACCGTTAGTGGCACCATCGGATCCCGCATTGGTAAGTTGGCGGGTTTGCACAGTGTTTGACTATCGCCTTGTCAACCCGTCAAAGTCCATAGAGCGCTTTACAACATGATACCTCGTAGAACACCCCAAAGTGTATCTGAAACACAATGTCATTGATTCGACCAGGGCCAGCGATACACTCTTTTTTGTGGGTTGCGGGTGGAACGTATGTACAGTTGGGATGGGCACTGTAAAACGGTCGATACAGTGCTGGGGTTACAAGAGCTCTAAGTTCAACGTGTGAACCGATGGACCGATGGTGTTCATATGTGGTTCGAGATAGGTGATAATTAATCGCTTGCGGGTTTACACTAGAGCATGCCAGTCTCGTAGCCCCACTAGCCACCACCTCACCCACCTGCACGAACGTTGGTGAATAAACTGGAATGGCATGGTCTCAGAGTCTCCGAGGCGGCCACCACCCTCCTGCGCTTTATCCCCACTCTACAATGTGGGTGCCGTATGCTGTATGTGCAAAGTGCAGCGAGCGTGAAGTGAAGTGGGAGACCTGTGGTAGAGAAGGACAGCGGAAGCGGCGGCCTGAGAAAGAGACTGACGATTGATTGACAGACATGTGCTTGCCTTGCTCCTCGTATAGCTGTCATTGTATTGTAACCCTTTGACAACGTTACATCCCGGCAGTGTATCGGTATGATGACATGGCAAGTAAGGACAAGAGGAGACAAGAGGAGACAGCAAGGCTGAAGGCTGGAAACGTTGAAAAAGCTGATCAGATTGCAGCCGGTTCTATATAGAGAAAACTACACAAACAAACTACACAATCAAACACCAATAACTGTCACAAGAACAGACCAACACTGCCTCACGGGTAATAGGAACGGCCCAATCCGTCGACGTTTGTGTTTTTAGCACCTCTGGAAGAAACCACACGCAACACGCTCTTTTTTGGCGTTGCTGCAAGTCGCCTTTGTGTTTTGTGTTTTGCAACAAGCCCAAGCTCCCTTTTGCGCTTCTTTGTCCTCGATAAACCTTTGTCAAGACGCGCTAAGAGTGCTAAGTCCAAAAGTCTATTTCCCAAGTAAGTGAATCTGGGTAAACTGTCTCCAGGGCAAATCATGTATATACATCTCTGTCTGGTGAATCGTCGCAGCAAGACCCCTCGACGTTAATTCGACACACCTCACTTCCGCAGCGACAGCCCTTCGACGGCTGAGCGCATTCCTTCTAGAGATACCCTGGCCTAGGAGAGTAATAACACAAACGACAACAGCAGATACTGACGACTGATCTGAGTGGTGGACAGAGACCATATACGACTCATTCGACACACCACACATATACAACCGACTTACAATCGACCCATACAATCGACACATACACAATCGACCCACCACACCACATGCGCAATGATCATCAGCCTGACTGTGACCGTTAAAACCACTCTGTCGTGTGCGTTTGTGCTTCTTCCGATTCCAGTGGCGGTTCTGGCGTTCGTGGCAGCGTCTCCTCTCACATCTCCCTGGAGAGCAGCCCTGTATCTTCAGGGTGCAGCCTCGGTGGCCCAGGCAGCGTCCTATGCGGTCTTTCTGGTTCGAAAAGGAGCCATTCCTGCATGTGTCTTTTCGGCCTTTTTAGCCTGGCTGGCTGGTTTGGTCTTCTACGCTAAAGTAGTGAGAGATGTGGCGTTTGGAGACAGCGGGACGGTTCTGACAGCTGGACACGCAGGCGTGACTACGGCCCATTTCGCTCTCTGGAGCGTGGTGGCGGCCCTGGCTGGAGCATACTCTCTGTTTGTGCTGGTCTCGGAACACTCTAGCATCATTGCCGGAATCGAAGGTCCAAATAGCACTAGGCCTAGTCCGTCTACGATAAGCGTGGACCAGTTTAAAATGGACCCTGCCTCCACTGGAATGGACCTCAACATGAACACTAACAGCACGGTGGCTAGAACCACCACAGGAGGAGGAGGAGGATATGCCGGTCATGCCCCTCACCACTCCTACACAAACACAAACACAAACTACCAGGCTGGACCTACTCAAGAGCACCATGCCACTCCATTGTTACCCAGTATGGACCCCGCAATTGACGACCCAGTGCCAGTAGAGAACCCCACAGTTGTGGTCAACTCTCTGGAAGGCCTGGAAGCCATTCCTGCGAGTGCTGGCTCAGGTACTGGCATTGCTTCCGCCGGTTCTGCGCCTGCAGAACACTCCAGACACACGCAGAGCACCTCATCTTTTGGCTCCATCAACTTTGCCGGACTTAACATTCGACCTCCTCCGTCGTCAAAGTTCATCCATCCTTCTCTTCAGATTCGTCACAATGGCAGAAGGATGGATAGACTGCGACACAGCATTGACGAGCTCAGTGATGGCCACGTGAGAGGCGACTCGGCAGGAAAATTCGACTCCTCAGAACTAGCTGGTCCTAGACGAGAGTCAGGTGAACACCATGGGTCCTCCTCTGGAGCACTACATACGGGCACCCAGTCTGTGTTCTCCACAACTACCACAGACACGGGGCTCACAGTCAAGTCGCCAACCGCAGACTCCTACCATCACCATTCCCATTCTAACATCGTCCCTCCCTCCACTCCCCCGATCCCTTCTTCCCCCACAAAGTCGTCCCATGGCTCCATTTACAACTCAGCCCACAATTCTCTCAATTCGTCGCCGGCCAAATCCTGCTCGCCTCGAAAACCCAGCCGCCTGGGCAGGCTCAGTCGGTTGTCGCTCAGCCTGGAGGGTCTCAACGACATTTCTCCCAAAAAGCTGCGAAAGAGTCGTTCGGACTTTGTTTTGCCTGGCTCAAGAGACAAGAACGATACTCCTGACGGCGTGAAAACCCCCCAGCCTGATGAATTCAACCAATGGGAGATCCAGGACGTTGCATGGAACCTGCGAAACGTGTCTGGCTCTTCTGCAGACACTGATGGCACTCGTCAAGAGGGCCAGCGCTCGGCGAGTGGAGCTTCCAGTGGTGTGAACATAATCACCAGTCGGGGCTTTGTCCGAGAAGAGGTTGTTTGAATGGTTTCTAAGACACTCTGACACTTGCACACATCTTCACGAGATGTATATTTATAACTTATTGCATTGCATTTGACATCCATACATGTAGAGAACGAGTAGTGTTCCAGTCAAGCCTTGAAAGTGCCAGTCGGTGTCAGTATGTCTGCACCTGTGTGACAGGCTGTCTACGCGTACCGTATGTTTCTGTTTCATCTTCTGGAAAACCTGCCAGGCGGCCAAAAGTGGAAATACTCTGCCCAGTTTGTAGACAGCATATGCACAAGCACGTCTGTTGGCAAAAGAAATGTTAGACGAAATGTAGATTGGCGTGTGAGACATTTCATTTGGCAGCGATATTATTTGTGGGATATTATGACAGCCAGATATTACAGCTGTGTAACAGTGCAACGCCCGCCATTTCGAAACATGTCAGTCTATCGCCCGTTATTCTGTGACATGTGTAATATGGCTGTGACAGGGTGTAATATTCGGACGAGGTGGTATCGGTATGTTTCAAGATGAGTTGTGGCACTCATGTGTTATTGTCTGATAAGGGACGATGTTCTTGGAGCGTTTCAAAATGTCTCTCTAATATAACAGCTCATGACTATAGCTACAAGGTACATACACCTATATCTACAGACTCTCCTCATGTCGTTAGTATCGTACGAGCAGTGATATATTGTAACTCCAAGTAGCGCGATAATACATTTCTTCTAGGTGGTACCTGCATGGGAGATATTTCATGAGGCTACAAAATACCGTCTGTATTTTCTGCCCAACATGGCACACCCTGGATCTTGCCTTGAACCGTATCTACACTGTACAAATGGGCAAGCGAAAAGAGCGTCAGTTGAGACATCAGAGAAGGGCAGGATATTATCGAGTCTAGATTTACCCAGACTTGCTTTATAATATGAGACGTCGGAGTTTGTGAGTTAGCTGGTAATATCGTCACGTCCTGATTTGGGTGAAATTGATGTGCATGAATTACGGCGATTTGACGATGATTATTGGGCATTCTAATGGCTGACTAATACGATCTAATTCGGAGTAATTCGGGAGCAACTTTGAAATGTATTTAGGAGCTGCTCGTACCCTGGATTCAACCATACCGGTTTGTATCCTGGTATACAATCTTTGAATATGCTGATTTCACTCACCACCACCACCTGCTTACTAACAACCCTCTAGCCTTACCTCTCAACTGCACACCACCTGGAAACTTTCAAATTTTTTGCATTGCAACAGTTAGGAACCTGCACATTACAACACAAACGCCATGGACGATCTGTTTGACGTGTTTGACGGTCCCGTCGACCAGCCGCCTGTTAAGAGACAGCGCACCGACAACGGTGACAAGTCCAAGAACGAAAAGAGCGACAACAACAGCGACAAGTCCAATGACAAGAAAGACAAAAACGACAAGGAGCACAAAGACAACAAAATCGTGGGGGCACAAGCATCTGTTCTGGACGAGGCTCGAGTCGCCACCATGGACAGCTTTGAGAAGACGGCAGAGCGGGAAGTGGACGATGCTGAAAACGGAGTGGACTCCAGTGACGGAAAGGTCAAGCTACAACATCAGGTTCGCCACCAGGTGGCCGTTCCTCCTGGCTACGACTACAAGTCCATTTCAGACCACGTGATCGAAGACCCTGCTCGAACCTACCCCTTCACTCTCGATCCCTTCCAGGCCGTGTCTATCCAGTCCATTGACCGACATGAGTCAGTGTTGGTTTCTGCCCATACCTCTGCTGGTAAGACCGTGGTGGCCGAATACGCCATTGCCCAGTGTCTGCGAAACAAGCAGCGAGTCATCTACACATCGCCCATCAAGGCTCTGTCTAACCAAAAGTACCGAGAGCTGCTGGAGGACTTTGGAGACGTGGGTCTCATGACCGGAGACGTGACCATCAACCCCAACGCCTCGTGTCTGGTCATGACCACGGAGATTCTGCGAAGTATGCTGTACCGAGGCTCCGAGGTGATGCGGGAGGTTGCATGGGTCATTTTCGACGAGATCCATTACATGCGAGACGCAGAGCGAGGAGTGGTGTGGGAAGAGACCATCATCTTACTGCCCGACACTGTTCGGTACGTGTTTCTGTCCGCCACCATCCCCAACGCCCTGCAGTTTGCCGAGTGGATCGTCAAGATCCATCAGCAGCCTTGTCACGTGGTCTACACCAACTTCCGACCCACTCCTCTCCAGCACTACCTCTTCCCTTCTGGAGGCGATGGTATCCATCTTGTGGTGGACGAGAGATCGCAGTTCCGGGAAGAAAACTTCCAAAAGGCCATGGGCCAGCTGCAGAACAAGGACGGAGAGACGAAAAAACAGGCTGGAGGAGGCAAGGGAGTCACGGGCAACTCTGACATTTATAAAATCATCAAGATGATCATGATGAAGAACTACAACCCCGTGATTGTCTTTTCCTTCTCAAAGAAGGACTGTGAGGCTCTGGCCATGAAAATGTCCAAGCTGGACTTCAACACCGCCGATGAACACGCCATGGTTCAAAAGGTCTTTACTAACGCTCTCAGCCAGCTGTCCGAGGACGATCGTTCGCTCCCCCAGATCAAGCACATTCTGCCTCTTCTGAAGCGAGGTATCGGTATTCATCACTCTGGTCTTCTGCCCATTCTCAAGGAGGTGATTGAGATTCTCTTCCAGGAGGGTCTTCTCAAGTGTCTGTTTGCCACCGAGACCTTCTCCATTGGTCTCAATATGCCTGCTAAGACTGTGGTGTTCACCGGAGTGCGAAAGTGGGATGGAAAGGCCCTGCGATGGGTCTCTGGAGGAGAGTACATTCAGATGTCTGGTCGAGCCGGTCGACGAGGTCTGGATGACCGAGGAATCGTCATTCTCATGCTGGACGAGCAGATGGAGCCGGCCGTGGCCAAGGGAATGGTCAAGGGAGAGGCTGATCGTCTCAACTCGGCCTTCCATCTCGGATATAACATGATTCTCAACCTGATGCGAGTCGAGGGTATTTCGCCCGAGTACATGCTGGAGCGATGTTTCTTCCAGTTTCAGAACGTGTCTCAGATTCCCGAGTTGGAAGACAAGCGACGAGAGGTCGAAGCTGAGGCTGATGCTATCAAGATCACCAACCCCAACGTCAAGGAGTACTATGATCTCAAGGAGTCCATTGCATCGTACGGCGAGGATATGCGACACATTATCACCCATCCTTCCAACGTTCTGTCCTTCTTGCAACCTGGACGATTGGTTGAGGTCAAGGATGAGCTGGAAGACGGTGGAAGAAAGGTGCAGCGAGACTTTGGCTGGGGAGCTGTGGTTTCCTTTGCCAAGGTGCCTCCCAAGATGCAGCTTCAGAAGAATCTCACAGACCACGAGATTTACATTGTCGACGTGCTTCTGCCCGTCAAGGAGGGTTCTCTGAGCAGCAAGCAGCCCGGCTCCATTCGGCCCGATATTGAAAACGGCCAGTTTGAGGTTGTCCCCGTGACTCTCAAGTCTCTCAAGGCCATTGCCAACATTCGAATCGTGCTGCCCAAGAGCCTCAAGTCTGCCAGCGAGCGACGAGTGGTGGCCAAGTCCATCAAGGAGGTCAAGCGACGGTTCCCCGACGTGCCCCAGCTCGATCCCGTGGAGAACATGAAGATCAAGGACGATACCTTCCAGAGCCTGATCAAAAAGGTGGAGGTGTTGGAGGGTAAGCTGGCCAAGAACCCCTTTGTCTCCGACCCTGACCGTGATGAGGTTTACGCCGAGTATGCCCACAAGATGGCTCTGGAGAAGAAGGTCAAGGAGCTGGCCGACGACATTGCCAAGCATTACGCCATTCTGCAGCTGGACGAGCTCAAGAATCGAAAGCGAGTTCTGCGACGACTGGGTTTCATCGAGGATGATGTTATTCAGCTCAAGGGGCGAGTTGCCTGCGAGATTTCGTCTGGAGATGAGTTGCTGCTCACAGAAATGCTTTTCAACGGTAACTTCAACGATCTCACTCCCGAGGTCACGTGTGCTCTCATGTCTTGTTTTGTCTTTGATGAAATGACCAAGGAACAGCCCAAGCTGCGAGCCGAGCTCGATACCCCGCTCAAGGCCATGCAGGAGGTGGCTCGAAACGTGGCCAAGGTGTCTCGAGAGTGCAAGCTCGACATTGTGGTGGACGACTACGTCAACAAGTTCAAGATGCAGCTGATGGACGTGGTCTACGCGTGGTGCAATGGCGCCAGCTTCTCGCAGATTTGTAAGATGACCGACGTCTACGAGGGTTCGCTCATTCGAATGTTCCGACGACTGGAGGAGTTGTTGCGACAGATGGCCATGGCTGCCAAGACCATTGGTAACGAAAAGCTGGAGGAGAAGTTCAACCTGGCTCTGGAGAAGATCAAGCGAGATCTCGTCTCCGCCGCCTCTCTGTATTTGTAAGATAATTGAATGGGACATATATGTGATAAGTGAGAATGTAGTTAGTAGAATTAGGCTTGTTCTATGATATTGTAGCCTCTGTAGTTTGTACTCCGTATATAAGGTTGGGTTTGAAGGAGGTGGGAAAGTACCTGTATAAAAGACGTTGGACAGATCCGAATGAGCTGGTTTTTTGTAGGGAGCATCTAGTAGTACTTATAATTCACCTGTCAAGATATGGAGCTGCTACGATCCACCCTTCGTAATCTACAGTGTGTTGTTTGCAGAAACACTGTGAGACAGTTGTTAAGGTTGCAAGCCCAATTACTATGGCGCGTGAGCGCTATCACTGTGTTACACAGACGCAAACCCCGAAGTGTATAGTTAACCCCAAGTATTTACTGTAGTCAATACATCATCTTGTTTCTAGTTATCTTCGTTATTCGTCTGTTTGTCGTCTTTAAGTACAGCCGCCGTTTGAGAACATCTCGCCGCCGCTGCTACAGTGACCAAGTAGCAGAGCTACGAAGAGAACTGGAAACGGTTGCTCGCTTCGGTCACATCCGATCCTTACTTTACTTCTTTTCTTCGCTTCATCGCTTCTGGAGTCGTTTCTGGCTACTCGTACCCCCCTTCGACTTTGCTTAGGGTTTCTGTGGCCAGAAACCTAAGTTACTCGCAGATGTCAACGCTATCTACTACCGTGGCGTACGTAGGTCTCCTTTCTTACAATTGTGCAATGCTCAGAAGACTGCAGCAGAAACTGCCGCAGAGTGATACCCTTTATAACCATTTGTGTCAATTGAACGCGCACAGTTTCATCGATCGGGCCATTTACCACGACATCATCAAACGATCTGAACAGGATGATAGTTTCCGACATTTTCTCAAAGCCACGATTATCGTGCGAGGCAGGCTCAAAGTGGTGAATCAGCTGCGTCTATCGGAAGACGTTGACCATTTCACTTACCCGGCTTTCATTCGACTGCTTTCGTCCATGTCCAATAGAGATAGTGTCTTACATACCCATGTTCAGGGCGTTTTTGATCCCTTTGATAAACCACCCATTGACGAGCAAAATTCCACTCATACGGCTATCGAGGCACTTTGTGAGACCGGATGGCGCAAATTGGAGTTTGTTCTGGGCCGTCATGAGTTTGCCAAGCTGATTCTAGGCAATATGGTGTTTATGGAGCTCAGGAGGGATTGTTACTTTCAGGTTTCAGGACCTCGTATTGACAATGTTCTTACACGACGCCCCGTGAGGAAAGTAGAGCCTCGTTTCTTGCTGAAAGCTCCGCCGGCCAAAGTGGGCAAAAGAGTACCGAGGAAGAATGTTCTGAAATGCAAACAGGGCATGTACTACAGTTTAGGGAAAACAGGGTACAATTTGAGCATGCGGGACCTGATGGACCTCAAGGATCAAAAGGTTGAGATGGAAGACGTTCTGGAGTCAATGTTTCCATACTCGTACGACAGATCCCGTTGTAAGCGTATTCCTAAACGTCTCACCTCGTTTGTCAGTATCGTCTCTACTATCATGAAAAAGTGTCAGAAACACAACTTTCTTCGACTGTTGGACACCTGGTTCCCTCTGGATCGAGAACATGACTCCTCGGGGCATTCGGTGAACGACGTGGTATCGTTCTGTTTCGCAGCTTCTCATCTTGTCTTTCCCCACGTCTTGTTTGGGTCAGAAGACAACTGGGCCGTTCTACGGTCTAAATATGTCTACTACATGAACCTCCCTTCACGAACAGCTCCCCATTTGGACACTATGACGGAGGGCTTCAAATTGACAGACATTGATTGGCTTTTCACCTCGGACATGAATCTGAAAAAGTCTCGTGACGATATGTTCAAAGCCAAAGAGTTGTTTGATCAGCTCATTATCTGGATCACAAACCGGTTCCTGCCTCAGCTGTTGCGTTCTTTCTTCTACTTCACAGACTCGCTCACCAGCAACCAGATAATCTACCGACATGCTGTATGGCAGAGAAAAACCAAGGAGACTCTTCGAGAACTCAAACGCACCCAGTTCTCCAGCCACGTGCTTACCTCGTCGGATCTGGGTATCTCCAAGTTCAGACTGGTGCCCAAGAAGTCAGGATTTCGTCCCATTGTATCTCTAGGAAGACCTACTCAGAGTGTCGATGGAAAAAAGCAGCCCTCCTCGGTCAATCGAAAGCTTTCAAAGTTGCACAAGGTACTGTACCAAGAGTTCAGACTCGGAGGACATAATAGGTACGGTCTAGACTCGGTTCATCTGCTTAAAAAGGTTCTTGGAAGATACGAAAAGGAGGTGAAGCATCGAATCCATGATCTCAAATTTGTCAAGATTGACGTTACCGCTGCTTTTGACACGATTCCAGCGTCCAAAGTGAAGGATATCTCAATTCGATTGTTGAACTGTGACAATTACTCGCTCCATAGACACTCTCGGATCATGCCCATGAGCTCAAAGACGATTTTAAGGTGGTTCAGTACATCTCGAGCTTGCGATGGAAGATCAGAAGGAGCTCTACAAGCCTTTCGACGGATGGGTAACAAAGGGATAGTGGTGGACGAGAACAAGAGTGACAGTATTGGTAAACAGCTGCTTTACAAGTTGTTGAACGATCATCTATTCAGAAATGACGTTCTCATCGATGGCCAGGTTCATAGACAAGTCCGAGGTATCCCTCAGGGCTCAGTTCTCTCCTCTCTCTTTTGTTCCATGGTCTACGAAGAAATGGTGCTCACAGAATTCAGTGATCTCGTCGATAGACCGGACACCTGTCTTATGAGATACGTTGACGACTTTTTACTGATCACAACAGACACTGCCGTGGCCACCGAGTTTTTGAGCAGAGCTCTAAAGGGTGTACCTGATTACGGAGTCTCTGTCAATCGATCCAAGTGTCTAGTCAACTTTCCTCTGACGATAGATGGTTCTAGGATTGCTCAACTTGAAGAAGACGAAATGATGCCGTTTCTGGGCATGAAGATTGATCCTACCAACCTCCAGATTCACAGAGACTACCCTTACAGCTCGACGTTAATGTGGGTCGATAAAGGAGTCAAACTGAAGTCTGTGGGACTCAGAGCGAAAGAATACTTTTCGGCCCGATTCCCACGACTACTGCTCAATAAGAGTGTTCCTGATTCTGTCGTTCTCAGAAACGTCTCGGCGTACTTCCGGTACGTGTTTTTGCGGGCCCTTCGGACGTTCAGACATTTTGACAATGTTCCTGAAGGGAGAATCAACCAGGAAGTTGTCACTCTGGCTGCTGAGATGATCGATGTTTGTATGTGTGTGGTTGCTCCTAAATGTCCCCATGTTGAGCTCAAAAAGTTGAGGGGGTGGCTCACAAAAATAACGGTAAAATCCCTCGAGAGGAGGAGGTGACGAGGGTGTTGGTATGGTGTGATTGTTGTGTACAAGTACAAGTACCTGTACAAGTAATTTATTCGATTTGTTGCTGTTTGTTGTTGGTGGAGAAGAGTCTCGATATACTTGTAGAACCAAAATCTCTCTGTATGCATCGCCAAATTGGTGTGTATAAAATCGATGTGGATAAAGAGAGAGACGTGATGAAACTTGAGCAAGAAGCAGTTGAAAGCAAACAGACACAAACAGACCCTTCTGGCTCAAACACGCTCATGTTCGTCTGTTCTTTCTGAGACAATGTACTTGTAACGAATCTCCGACTTTGCCATTTCAATTCTGGCCGTTTTAAAACAGGACTACCAGGTACTCATACTTGTTTGACGCCTAATAGAGCAGACAGTCTGTATACCACACACACTGAACGAGCGCTTGATATCACAGTTCACGGTTGGCTAGATACCACAGGTATACTGTTTGAAACGCCGAAGACAGCACTCTGGCGTTCAAATTGCTCGTCACTGGTATCGTCACGTGACACCCCGTAGTCCCACCACCCCAATCCACCTGCCAACTCTGGACTCGAACCAACGCGTTCTGGGATAACCTTTATGCACGTCACGCGTGGGGCTTGCATGGACGCGTGTGGAGAACCTTGAGGCTAGCGAGAAATCAAAAGAGTGGGTATAGCGGAAGCTGTGTTGGTCCGATAGCAACGAAAAGTAGATGGCTGAATTCTCCAAGAACAGGCAATTATTTTGCTACCCTTTATTTAGTGGAAAGAGGTCATGGAGCTGTAATGAGATGCCCAATAAAACACCACTAACATGCCCTAATTGAGTAAAGGCAAAATACGCACACTTTTAAACCCTCTCACAGATGTCATGTAAGGGGGTGAGGATATTATATATACAGGTACAGTGTCCACAAGTATCTCTATCTACTGTACTCACACACACACGCACACACACACAAAATGAACACCACACTACGAAAAGACCCGTCGCTGCCCACAGAGCCCCCTCTGCTGGACCAGTTCCACAATGTGCCTCGACAGGATATGTTGGAGTACATGCTGTCCATCAGCTCATGTTACATTGACGGAGTCGGTACCTTCCATCTGACCAACTGTGAGGGCGGAACCTTTTGTCTTCTGCTGGTGCGATCTGCGGCCGAGACCACAATCTTCGATAGCGAACGAGATCTCATTTTCCAGGCCGGCTTTGAGGTGAAGCGATTCTTCCCCGTGGACTCCTCAACCCTGGTGGTCCAGTTTGAAGGCAACCACCAGCTGCTTGTGCTCAAGTCCAGCAACAGATGGGACAGCATCACCGAACAGCTGCGCAAGCCCCAGTCTCAGCTCACGAGCTACCTGGGCTTCAACACACCCACTCAACCCCCTAACCTCGCAGCCATGGGCAACGCCGACGCCAACATTGTCTGCTCAGACGGCAAGACGATCCCCGTGCACGCCTGGATCCTGGCGTCGCGATGGCCCTTCTTTGGCAAGGAGCTGGCCAAGTCGTCCGACAAGAAAACTGTCGAGCTGGACGCCACCGGAACTGACGCCACCGGAGCCTGTGTCCAGGCCATGGTCTCCTACTTTTACGGCGGCAGGGAACAGCTGGATCTGGAAACTGCCATCGAGGTGCTTGTGGTTGCCGAGCAGCAAAAGGTGCCTGGACTGGTGTCTTTGGCCGCCAGATCCATTTTCGCAGCCGACATGAACGACCAACAAACCATGGACTGCTGGAAACGAGTTCGAAAGTACAGCGAGACCGTGGCCTACTACTGCGCCACCCGAATGAAGGCTCCTACAGACGATACCAGCTCGAACCAGGATACCTTCACCCGGTTCATGCGAGAGCTGGGCCCCGAGGATGCTCGACTGTTCATGCAGATGCTGTGTCCTCAGGTGGCTCCTCGGGCTTAGGAGATAAGAGTGGGGAGCTTCTACGAGTACAGTACTTCCAATTATATATAGCAAAGTGTAATGATTGATTGATTAATGCGACATGGTTAATGAATCACTTGAGATTCTCCTCCTTCAACGTAAAGTACAGTCTCATCCGCTCGGCAACACCCAGAGGCACGCCATAGACAGGGTTGACGGGACAAATGCTAGTATCGGCGCCATCACAACTGGTGGCCTGCCAATACAGACCGTTCTCTCCCTCGGGGAAGTAAATGTACTGAGACATGGCGATTCCACAAGCAGCATAGTTGGTGTGGTAAGCATCGGCCTTGCATCCGGGCTTGTCTCGAAGACCGCCTCCAGACTGTTGACAGCAGTTGAGCACGTACTGCGCCAGCTGCTTTCGGTCCCAGAGAGAGGGACCTGCGTGAACGGCTCCGTTGATCAGAACAAGCGAAGCTCCCACCCAATAGGCGTAACAGGCATCAACCAGCTTGTTTGTTCGGCCAGAGAAACCGCCCTCGGGCTGGTACTGACGAGCAGACAGCCATGCCAGACACGCCTCCACGTTCACGTGCTGATCCATGTCTCTGATGGGCACCAGAATGGCCAGAGCTGCAAGAGCACAATAAGTGTAGCCAGCATGGGCCTCGTTGCCTGGGCTGCCACCGAATCCCCCCTCATACGACTGACACGAAGCAATGTACTCAATGACGCCTGCGGTGAGCTCCTTGGTGAGCGTGTTGGTCAGGGAAGCCACCACCAGTCGACAGTATGTGCCTCTGACGTCCGTCTCGCCACCCACATTGGAAGCAAACCCTCCATCTGGCGACTTGAGCTTCAGGTTGTGTTTGAGCACCTCTTCGGGCTTGATCAGACGTCCCCAGGCGTCCTCGTCGTCCGAATCAGCCAGGGCCAGAAACGCAGCGTATGTCGAAGCTGCGTGGGCGTTTTGGCCCGATCCACCACCAAAGACTCCGTCCTCCTTGAACGGCTCCAAAGTCGCCGGAATGCCCTTCTTCTGCTCGTCACTCAGCTCTCCACCCAACACTCTGATGGCGTTGGCAGACCAGTACAGAAGCCAGGATCGCGAGGCATCCAGAGCGGTAAACTTGTTGGAAAGAGGCGTTTCCGAGTTGAGAAACATGTTGAGGAAGTTGAGGTGTTTCTGAGTCTCCAGGGACTTGACCTGGTCTCGCGATTTCTCCAGACACTCGACAATCTCCTCTTCTGTGGCGTTTTGTAGCTCACTTGTTTCTGTGGCATAAGAGTCTCGGATCGGTAAGGTCAGAATGTGTGTCATGTTGCGCAGTTTGTGTCGGTTCTGTTGTGCCGCAATGTAGTCCAGAATGGACGACGGTAGACGAGACATTGTTTTTATATTGTCCCGTGGCTAGTGAGTGTGTGTGTATGAGTGTGTGTGCTTGTGTGTGTTTTTATTGAGAGGGCTTAAAGTGGGCGATATGTAGAGAGAATGGTGTGGTGTGAGAGAACATGCAGAAGTGATGCACATGGTTTGGGAAGTGTCAATGCAGATGTGGAAGAGTGATGTAGAGATCATCAGAGGGGTGGTGACGCCGAAAAGATCATGTGGATGTGTTTGCGGCGATACGAGGATTATATTCTCTGTTTCGGGTCTTTGATAGATCTATTATTGGACGAGATAAAACGTATCTTGTTGAGACTCTGGTGTGAAGACTATTGACTATCAAAGTTGAGAGTTGCTGCGTATGAGGCAGGATTTTGAAGTTGATTTAATGGGTGATGTAGGGAGACTATCGAGCAGCTGAGAAGAGGGGAGTGGTTATGGAGGGTGGGGCTTTCTCCGGGTGCAATGAAACTGTCGAAGCTGCAAAACTGAGCTATTTGAACGGCCTGTCCTGTTTCTCCAACCAAAACATGTTGACGATCGTCAGTTCGAACTCCAGAGGGGTCAACGGGACCAGAGAGGTCACCTTCATGTCACGAGGGCGATAGAGAGAAGTAGACTAGTTGAGTGGAAACTTGAGCTTTGGTCGAGAGCTCTGGTATTGCTATCAATCAAACATCACACAGACATGGGAGACATGAGAGGTCTAAGAACCAAGGCATACCATCCTATTCGTAATACAGAGGATTATAAAGAGATCTATAAGATCCAGAAGAACTGTCTTCACGTGACAGGCCCTAGGCTCAGAGGATAACACAGCACATCTTCAGAACTACCTTTTATATCTTCTCTCATAATTATCACCTCCTCCTCAACATTGAACTCTAACACACCTTACAGCTGCACTCCCTTCTGTAAGCTGAGTGTGATCTTGATAATCTGACAACCAGTGACACAACTGGTAGCGGTACTAGTAGTCAACAACGACACACGCACACATGTGGGATTAACTGGCACAATCGACACTAACACACATCCCCAATCGACATGTCTCTACCTGAAGAATTATACACCTCTGCCATGTTGGCAATAGCGTGTAATGACGACAAGAAGGCTCAGGAGATTCTGGTTTCGCTACTACAGACTTATCCGGATTTGGTGGACTATGCAAAGACGGTTTCTCCAGCAACGGGCAAACTTGTTCTTCGACAGGCAAAGAAAAGCATGGACGCATACGATTCCTTGAAGAAGGGCAATCCGGTGCTCACTCTGGCCGAGAAGATTGTGTACCTGTCTTCGAGGACTAATTACGGATATGCATTGCCCTGGGAATATGCGACTCCTGTTTCCGCTCTGAAAAAAAGTGATGATCTATACGTGGATCAGACTGATGGTGGTCTGAGACAGAGCCAACACAGAGACGTGTCATGGCTACGTATTCCACACGTGTTTGCATCGTCAGAGGCAGTCTTTACGTGGTCTGGGTTCGAGACCCTGTATCAAGACGGGCTTGAAAACTGTTCGTTTGTGGCTTCTCTCTTGTCAATCGGAGTGATGGAGAGTAGGTGCAATTACAGTCTACTGAAAGAAGCGTTACTTGACACCTCCTCTTCAAACGATCATTTGGGAACTCCCCCTAGTTCTGGAAGATATGATATCAAGCTATTCATCAACGGAAGTGATAGAAGGATTACCATCGATGACCGGTTTCCAATCAGAGAACCGTCACTACCAAACATGTACCTCCGCTCGTACACAAACCCCACTCTGGTGTGGCCAGCTTTGCTGGAAAAGGCGTTCATGAAGGTTCTGGATGGTTATGACTATGCTGGAAGCCATGCGGGAGGGGACACATTTGTGCTGTGCAAGTGGTTTCCGGAGTTTGTGTCGTTGACGTCATATCACGATACAAACGGGCTCTGGAACTACATTTACGACTCGTGGCTCCAGGGAGACGTCTTGTTGTGTCTTGGAACTGGCAGTTTCTCGCGTGAAGAAGCTGATTACAAAGGATTGCTCGGAGAGCATGATTATGCAGTTCTGGAGCTGAGAGATGTCCAGGACGGGTCTGAAACAGTCCACATTCTTCGGATTCGAGACCCACTTCTTTTTGGGCCCTTTTCCAACCCAAAGAACCCTTTGGTTGAGGAGTCTGACCGACTGGCCAAGCTGGTGGACAGCAAAAACGTCGACATGGCGTCCAGGGGAGAGATTTGGATGGATTTCAACCAAGCCACGCGAGAGTACCAGTCTCTGTACCTCAATTGGCGGCCTGAAAGGTTTTCTTGCCGACTTGAACAGCACTTTTTTTGGAAGACAAGTGACATTATGGACTTTCAGATGTGCGGGTCTTTTGTCCAGAATCCCCAGTACACCATCACCAACAGCGGAACCAAAACTGCCTCTGGAAAACTGGTGCTGTTGAGACATACCCAGGGCCGTGAAACTAATGCAAAGAGCTTCTGTTGCATTCACCTGTTTGAAGGCAAGACACGAGTGGTTCTTCAAGAGACCAGTCATGCTGTGTACAAGGGCAAATTGATGAATCTGCACTACTACACCGTTTCTGTGACTCTCAAACCAGGGGAGTCCATTACAGCAGTCATGGCATGTTCTGGAATGACCAACTCTGAGCCCATGTACAGATTTTCTTTGTTCTTGTACGCTGACAACCCCGTGACCATGGCCAAGCCAGCTGCTCCTTCGGCATACACCCAGATTATCAAAGGCAAGTGGTCAGAGGATCAAGCAGGTGGCAACTGGGCAAAACCAATGTACATTTGGAATCCTCAGTTTCTGTTGACTGTGGATGAACACTGTGATGAGCTGTACATTTATCTGACCTCTTCTTCTCGGCAACCTATTGCTGCCCAGCTGTTCTGGGGCTCCAAGCCTCTCAAGGAGTACAAGGAAAGCGCGATCGAAACGTCCTCGGGCAAGTACAAGACCGGAAGCACTCATTTGAAAACGCGAAACATTGACGCCGGGTCAAACTTGATTCTCATCATCTCCACCTTTGATTCAGCGCCCCAGACAGACTACAACATTCGTGTCTTCTCTTCGGGCAAGTTCTCACTCTCTCAGCTAGCTCACCATACTGCTGGAAAGTTCACCAAGAGCCACAAGGGCAAGTTTTACAACAGCTGCTCCGAGCAGGTGGAGTTTAGCGTGCAGCAGTCGACTCAGCATTTGTCTGTGGCCGCCAGAATGATCAAGACACGACCATTCATCCGCCTGACGGTCAGAGAGGCGCAGAGCAACACTGTCGTCGCCACAACCAACACCTTCTCTGATTCAATCTACGGCGTACATCTGGATGGAGTGCGAGTCTCCAGAGGGCTGGTTTACCTGGCTGTCATAGAAAAGATGGAGCACAGCAACAACGAGCCCTTTGTGATGGAGTTTGCGGCTGATACGTTGGTCACCTTGGGGAATTAAGGCTAGCTACAGGTAGCCAGAAACAGTATGTACTTGGATTATATATACACATCATCATCACTTTAAGGTGTTCTTAAATTAGGTTTACAAATACGACCAATACGATTGGAGGGGGCAGAACCCCAGTTAGGAGGACATGAAGAGCACCAAAAGCTTCATGAAAACCCGAATAACAGTGTTTATATCAGTCACAACTCGATGACGGCCTTGATTTCAACTTTTCCCGATTTTTTCCCCGATTTTTCCGGCATTTTTCGCACACAAATACAAACTCTGTTCCCCCGACCATCACCAGAGGACGTGGCGTAATGGTAGCGCATTGGATTTCGGTTTGTTTCGTACAAACGACGTCCTCCAAAGGCTGCGGGTTCGAGTCCTGTCGTCCTCTCTCTTTTTGCCGGGATTCAGAGCCTACATCTCGGTATTTCTGGTAGGTGTCTTCACATCTTATGACCACCATACATTCATGGAGTACCAGTCAGCCAACAGTGAAGCCCCTCAGCTTCTGCTACAACCACTAAAGAGTACATACGGTTACACTTGTATTAATAAAAAGCAGATGACGAAACTCCCCCAGCCTCCAGCTTTCGAATGGTACTACTCTCGATTCGATAGCAGCAGTTGCCATGGAGTTGAGATTGTCCTTGACTGCTCAGATACAGAGTCAGATGAGCATCTCCACGACGTCCCAAAGATACTCGATGTGTAAGTCGCCCTCTCCAAAAGCTGCTACAGAAATTTGATCGAAAATCCAAGCCCAGAATAGTACTGCGATGTGGCCCTTCTGAGTCGAATGAAACTAGTCACGTGACTACTGGAGTTCTGGAACTCGAGATACGGCCAAATCGTCGCGTTCAAACAAAGCCCCATGGGCCAGCCTTGGCTTTACAGGAACTGTGCGTAATCCATCTTTAGCTAAATATCCGCAAACTGTCATGGCCACAAGAGAGCTCGTTCATACCTTCACATCCCCAACGATATAGCACAGTCTCCATCCCTTGTTATTTTTTTAATGCACGCATCTTGACTATATACAATGTTCTCCTCCCTTCACTACTTCCACAAATCTCCACCAGTCAGCTCCTTATTCTGATCACTCTGCTCCTTCTCATACACCTCCAGCTCCTTCAACAGATCTTCTCGAGATTGCTTGAAGCCTTCGACAAACTCAACATTGCCGGCAAGGATGCGTTCCTTGAATCCCACGGCCTTGCTGTACTCCTTCTTCCTCATAGACACATCAAATAGACCAGCGAGACAGCTGGGCTCGTTCATCTCGGCCCCTAGACCGAACCAGTGGCCGGCCATTGTAACATCGTCAAAGTAGTAGAGCTCCAGATTGCCCAGAGGAGCAAAACTGTCAAAGAAGCCTTTACTGGCAGCTTCTCGATAGTGGTACCGAGCCCGAGGGTAATTACTGACCTCGGACGCCATTTGACCCAGATAGAAATGCACGTCTGGATGATCCTTGGCTCCTCCCATGGAAATGCAGTTGTCAAACGCCAGTCTAGCTTCAGCCAGCTCGTAGTTCTGGAAAGCCACGATTCCAATGCCTCGGAAACATTCAGCCTGTGTGGAGGCAGCTACAGCCGAAGAGTCACCAGACAGAAGTTCGGCACACTTGGTATACAGCTCAGCAGCCTTGTCTACCTTTCCCACAAGGAACGCAACATCTCCAGAAATCTTCAATGCTAAAGGAAACTCGTTATTGCTGAGTTCCATCAGCAGCTTCTGAGCATGCTCAATGTCTTCAGAAGAATACTCCAGATCGACTGCCGATTCCAGATTGCCAGAAGCCTTGGCTTGTTCGTATTTAGCTGTAGCAGTAAGAATCTCTCCTGCCAGAGTGGCGATAGCCATATGATTACCCATCTCAGCCGCAGTTTCCAAGACACTATGTTCCAGAGCGAGGCCATGGGGGCTGATTGTGCGGGTTTGCTTTCTGTGAGAAGCGAGGATCTTTTGCAAGCTCAGCAGATCCTGTCCAGTCACCTTTTTGGGCACGTTTGTGTCATCATAACAGCTTTGGTAGGTCTTCAAAACGTCTGCATAACTCAATGGCACCTTGTGTTGGAACAGATAGTTTCTCAGGGTGGTTTTTTTCGGGATAACTTCCTCGAGCGGCGGTCGAGTTGACGATTCAGAAGACATTGCTCGAGATTGCAGCGCTAGCCGCCCTGATAAGCGAGCGGCCAGTCGTGTGGTGTGTATTCTGAGCATTAGTGGTGAGTTGAAGTGTGTCTCAAAGCGACGATTTCCTTGATCTGATGCAAATGTGTGAATGAATGGGTCGTTTTTAGTCGATTCAACCGGTGATCTGATCTGTTTGAGTCGTCTGAAGCCCAATATCTGGTGTGTTGTGGTGTCTTGAAAAGTTGAGAATTTCAGTCAAGGATGATGTAGACCTGCATATTGGAACTTTGTGTTCAGATGAGAGAACTCCACAAGGCTAAGAGATCAGCAGACTATAGGGCCTTTTCCGAGTGGTTTGAGTACTCTTTGGGGTTTTCTCGACGCTCTATACGACTATCTCGACCCGTACCTAATTGCATATTCGCGAAATGAGCAATTTTACGCCCGGCCGCTTTCCATCCAAGTGTTTAGTCAACTACCATTATTCATTTACTCATCATAGTTGTTTACCAAACCCTCTCAACATCCAACATCCCAACTCATGCATCTCACCCCATCTCGCAACCTCCACGACTTCGGGACAACACATTGAAGATGATCTCGAGACAGTTCACTCGTCACGTGGGTGCCTCAGCCGCCAAATTCGTACCCGCATTTCACAGCAGATACTTTTCCTCGACGCCAGCGCCCTCGGCTGACTTTTCACACACCGTCATTGGAGGAGGAGTGGTAGGTCTGGCCGTGGCAGCAAGTCTGGCTAAACAGAGCCCCCGCAACTCGGTACTGCTAGTGGAACGGAATCCGGCAGTTGGAATGGAAACCTCAAGCCGTAACTCAGAAGTCATTCATGCTGGCATCTACTACCCTCCAGAATCGCTACGAACAGAGCTGTGCATTCGAGGCAAAGAGCTCATCTACAGCACAGCTCAGGAAGCCGGAGTAGAGCTCAACAATTGCGGAAAATGGATTGTGGCGCAAAACGAAGACGAATTGAGCTACCTGGAGAAAATGCATGAGCGAGTCTCGGCTCTCGGAGTGCCTATTGAATGGGTTTCAGATGCTGACAGAAAGAAACTGGAACCTGACGTCAAAGCAACGGCTGGTGCTCTTAATTCTCCCACTACAGGCATCATCTCGGCACACTCGCTAATGCTGTACTTGGAGGGCGAATTTGAGAACAATGGAGGCACTATTGCGCTGTTGTCAGATGTTACTGGCCTGGAATACAAGAACCAAGAGTTCACTCTGAAGGTTGAAAGTGAAGGAGAGACTTCTGAAATCACCTCTGCTGCAGTTGTCAACTCTGCAGGTCTCGCAGCGCCCAAGATCTCAAACATGCTGCTTCCCAAAGACCGTCATGTCACTGCTTACTACGCCAAGGGCAACTACTTTTCATACTCTGCCTCCAAACCCCATACTAACCGACTCATCTACCCCTGCCCTAGCTCTCAGGCGTCTCTGGGAACGCATCTGACACTTGATCTCGGCGGTAGAATCAAATTTGGACCTGACTTGGAGTGGGTTGAGTCCCCTACCGATCTTCAGGTCAACGGATCTCGACTAGATGAGGTCTACGAAGCCGTCACAACATACCTCCCCACCGTGGAGAAGCAGCATCTACAAGCCGACTATTCCGGCATCCGGCCTAAGATCACCGGTCCTGATCAAAAGGGCGTTTTCCAGGACTTTGTCATTCGTCAGGAGGACGGATATCCCGGCTTCATCAATCTTCTTAACATTGAGTCTCCTGGCTTGACCTCTTCCATGGCCATTGGAGAGAAGGTGGCAAAGATGGTGTAAACGAAGGTAGACGCGTGATAGATATAGATTGATAATGAATTAGATGACACTTACACTCGAAGGCTCTGGGCACCAACTACGGCAATTTACGTCAGTTCAAAGGGCTGATGCATTGCTACACACAACAGCCCCAACGTTAGTTATGTACATGCTATGATTACTCTGTTCGGCCTGGCAGATCTGCCAGTTTTGTGGGTCGAGGATACTCGGTGAAGTAGTCTGCGGTAAGGGCTTCGTCACAAGTGACTCGATCCGCCGGGTTCAGTTCCGTCATGGCCTGGAACAGCTCCAGGCCATTTTCCGTGGCGGCAGAGAACCGCATTTTCAGCTCTTGCACTGAGGGATGCGGGTACTTGTTGACGGTCTTGGGGTATGTGGGCAGAGACGTCAAACCAGGCCATTCCTCCTCTGTCGGTGTACCAAATGCTCTAAACGTCTTGTCGATCTGATCTATGTCGTCTTCTCCAGGACAGTAGGGTAATCTCAACATGAGTTCTGCAAAGATGAGTCCTAACGACCACACGTCGACTGCAGGAGTGTAATATCTGGCTCCAAAAAGCAGCTCGGGGGCTCGGTACCACCGGGTGACAACTGTTGGTGTCATTTTGTCCTTGGGGTTGGGCATTTGCCGAGCCAGACCGAAATCGGCGATCTTGAGCTCTCCGGTAGGCGAGATCAGCAAGTTATTGGGCTTCAAATCTCGATGCAGAATCTGCAGACGGTGGCAGTGGTGCAGTCCACGGGTGGCCATGAGCATCCAGGCCTTGACGTCGCCCAGACGAAACAGGATCTTTGTGTCTTTGATCAGTCCTTCCAGATCGGTGGGGAGGAACTCCAGAACCATGGACAGTCGAGGTCCAGCTGTGAATACGTCGATGAGCTCGATGACGTTGGCGTGGCGAATCTCCTGCAGAAACTTGATTTCTCTGATGGCCGACATATCCACTCCGTCCTTGAACTCGCCCTCTTTGATTTGTTTGATGGCGATTTTTCGATCTGTCTTCACCTGTTTTCCCACGTACACCACGGCGAAGGTTCCCTCTCCGACCTTTTTGTCCTTGGTGTATTTCGCCATGACGGCATCGTTCATTTTCTGTGCCAAATCCATGATGTGATTAGATGTGTGTGTGTTGTGTCAGGATGTTGATACGGGATCCAAAGATTGATATTGGCATCATGCACTAACTGCACTTTTAGGTTATATAGATGAGCTTAACAATAGCCCAACTAATTTTCCCATTCTTACCTAAGGCTAAGTAGTTCAACTATAAGTCCTAAATCGAGAGGCAGACGTAGCTATACCATTCCAACGGGCAATATACACACAATAAATTAATACTTAAATTATAGTACCAGGCCCAACACTTGGGGCTTGGTCACAATCACTCAAACAATCACTCAGGCTTGTTGGTGACATCAACTCGATCAGAAGAGTTGACGAAAGGTTTGCTGATGAAATGAGCAAAGGGGTAGGTTGGAGAAGTACGAATAGGATCGTCTCGCTTAATGATACCCTTTTCAATCTGGCGCTCAATCAGCTGATCCAAGTACACAACCAGATAGTCTCTGATCATCGGGTAGTTTTTGTACTTGATGATATCCTCCGGGGCCTCGAACATGACCTTTTTGATGATAGAGGGGACAAAGGGCTCATCCTTCATGTCGCAGATTTTGTAGTAGACCGGGTGGTTGGTGAAGATGATGGCTCTGGACTTGGGCAGTCTTCTCAGAGTCTGACGTTCAACTCGAACCACAAAATCCTCGTAGAGAACCTGTCTGACGGTTTCTTCTGTGGTTTTCTCGTTGTACACGTGAGAAACGTCGAGGTTGTAGTCCCAGGAAACGTACCACGAAGCTCTCTCAACAGGCTCATTGACCTTCATTCGTCCAAAGTACCGTTCCATCGAGGGCATGAGCTTTTCCTTGTAGTATGGAACCGGCTCATGAATGACATTGAGATGCTTGCCAATCTTGGACTGGATAGAGAAAGAGCCACCAGGGAAGGGCACTTCAGCTGCCACAAGGTAATGTCGTCCATCGTCACGTTTCTGGACAATGTAGTAATCTTCCTTGGTGAGCTTGGAAAGCATGTGCAGAGGATGGTCCGCCTTGAGGTCGATGGTTTCCTTGGTCACGTGGTTCACAACCGTCGAGGGGTCAGTCATGGTGAATAGCTTAGGATATCGATGCACCAGATGCTCCACCACTGTGTCCAGCAGTTCTTGGCATGCTAGTTCGGACTCTGGAAGCCAGTCACAGGCAGCAATGCCGTTCTTTTCGGTCAGCCGTTGCTTTTCATTCAAGTAACGAACGTACCACTTGTCCATGTCGATCCAATGGTTGATGTCAAGCTTGAAAATCGACATTGTCTGGTGGTAAGGCCATCGGAACGGTCTCCATGGTCTGTCATCGTAAGTAGCAACCTGATCAGGAGTGAGATCAAGAGGAGTAGGCAAAGGACAGGGTTCTTCGACTTCGGGAGCCGGTGTCTTTTCAGAGAAATGAGAGGAGAATGGGTTGGTACCCTTTTCCAGGTTATGTGACAGTCTTCGGACCACTGTTCTGCGTCGTGAAGGAGACCATGCTAGAACAGAAGCAATGGCCAAGAAGACAGCCAGAGCGAGATATTCGATCATGCTTTTTGTGTTGGTTAGTCAGTAGTTGTTGTCCTAGTTGTTTGAAGGAGCTGCTGCGGGTTTGCTGTTTCAGATCGTCCCTCTGACACACTTATATATAACATGTCTATCGCTAGCTAGTTTATCAGGTCTATCTAAAGCACACACTATCAAACGGAAATGTTTGCCCTTTTGGGATGTGGGGATAAGGTGTGTGATACGGGTTTGACTTAGAACGACCCATTGTAGATAGTGATGATTGCAACGATTGGAGATAAGCGAATTGTTGTACATGCATACCAACACGGCCTTCGGTGCAGTTTTTCGAGGTCTTTGGTCATTCATTACCTCCTCCAACTCCAATACATGCCCATTCAGGTATCTCCTCGCATGCAAACGCTTCTAGCCCAAACATGCTCACTATCTCCACGCTAGCTTATCAAACTCTGGAGTCTAAGACACGGGCAAGCAGAGGTTTCAAAGCCTGCTCTAGCGCTCCTAAAGGGGCAAAAGTATGCCATGAGGTCGTCCACACGATGAAGTGGTGTGATCGAGAGGTCGAAGGAGAGTGGGTGTTCAATATGGGTTCCAGGCAAATGAATGGTTTAGATGACAAGCACAACAGAGACACACACGCCCCATCGTACATACAATAGCAAGGTCACTGAGACTAAGTTGCTGAATGATGTGAAGGAAGAACTTCTGTAGCGGTTACATTACTACTCTTCAAGCGCTAAAAGCGCAGCAAAAGGAGCCTCCGTGACACTATCGTAGGTCGCTCCATTTTCAGCCCATTTTTATGTTTCATTTTGCTTGTCAATGCACCTCTTTGCTGTACGACCTGCCAAGATAAGACGCATGGTCCACACGATACCACACTCTAATATTATGCAGATTGACATTGCGCTTGGCTGGGCTTCTGGTGTTGTATTGCAACCACAACGCTGAGTGCGAGTGACGTAGCCAGATATGGAGCTGAGATAGTGCACCGTCCGTAGTTTGTCACGTGACATACGGCACGTGACTCGAAACCCGTGATTTGTCCACCACTAACCCCAGAATATCACAATACCCTTGTTCAGCTGCTCACCTGCCCCCTCTCCCGCTTGTTCACTTGTTCCTGCTTTGGAAGGCTCTCTGAGGACGGCCTCATTAGTACAAAGAACGGAAATGGATCATGAGACGTCGGAGGTCGGAGGTCACAGGTTAGAGTCGGATTCGACAGATTGGACTCGGAGTCCGTATGTACTGAGCTCTATGCCACCAAACACATGTCAGGTGGACAAGAATACACTTTAGACAAGTGAAGAGTTTTATCAGATCAATAGTGTCATCGCGTGTAGAGAGGGTGTTACACACTCGTCGTGAAGGACATCATACGAGACCATCCAGTTCATGTCATAAGGACATGTGCTCTTGAGGCGTCTATTGACGTCGCCCTTATAATGGCTTTCCCCACGACTCACCGCTTTGCAGTTCGTCCTCCTCGTTATATAAGTCAGAATGTCCGACACTCGGTAAGGAATAATCTCGTAATTCCAATTTCCAAAATAGCGTTTCCAGAAACCAGTCGAGAACTCCAGCTAGCGCAGGCTTTGCATTGCTCTAGTCACACTTGTAGAGGAACCGCCCCGTAGGATTAAAAAGCTGTTCCTACAATAATAATGTGACATGTACAATACAGAACAAGACTGGATGGGAGGACCCGGGGCTTATATACGCGTGAGTGAAATTAGAGTTGGTTGGGACTTTCGGTAGGGTGACTATCAGACTGAAAATTTCGGGGCTTTGAGGGGTGAGCCAGTGGGGGTGTTCCTGGGTGGCTATAACGGATTGGAAACAGTCAATATACCCACTGTCCCCAGCTGGCTTGATCTTTCGAACCCCTTCTTTTTGCCACATCCATAACACCCCATATACGACTCCAATCACATCCCATCAAGTACATCTGAGAACTCCCAACTGCACCTAACTAAAACACTCTAATCAATTCAATGTCAGCTAATACCAAAACTATTTACGTAATCAAGGGTCGTACTCGAGAGTACCGTCAATCTGGTTCCAGAACTCCTCGACAAAAGCCTTCTGCTCGGTCTCGGGGGCGGATCGCACAGCCAGGTACTTTCGAGAGTCCACGGGAGGGCTCCACACGCCCTTGTTACCGCCAGCAACGAAGCCTCCAGCCTCCTTGAGAATCACCCAGCCGGCACACACGTCCCAGGCCCAGCAGCCACCCTCCCAGTAGGCGTCGAGGTATCCGGCAGCCACGGCCGAGAAGTTCATGGCGGCGGAACCGAGAGATCGGAAGCCGTGGCAGAATCCAGCACCGTCATGGCCTCCAGACAGGTTTCGGAAAGTGGCACACTTGGTGTCGAAGTTGTTGCCGGTTCGGTCGGAGCCCCACTCAATTCCAAGGATGGAAGACTGCAGAGTCAGCTTCTGGGCGGGCTTCTTCAAAGGAAGAGCGGCCTTGATAGGAGAGTCGGTAGCAGCATTGGTGATGAGATAAGAGCCCTTATCCTTGACACCAGAGTACAGGTGGTCCAAGAAGGGGTTGTAGATGACTCCAACGACGGGCTCCTTGTTAATTGACAGACCCAGCGAGGTGCAGGCGTAAGGGAACCCGTGAATGAAGTTGGTGGTGCCGTCAATGGGGTCCACAATGAAGGTGGGAGCATCAGACAGAGCAGCATTGTCTCCTCCAGAGAAGGACTCCTCGCCCATGAACTTGAAGTCGGGGAAGGCGGCCGACAGCTCCTCTCGAATCATGTCCTCCACGGCCTTGTCAGTTTCCGTGACGAGATCCACGGCTGTGTTAGTCGAAGCGGCATTGGAGAGTTAATCTCGCTCGTTGCTATACTCACCATTCTTCTTGTCCTCGAAGACAGCGGTTCCAGTCTTCTCCTTGATGATAGCCCCGGCCTTGAGAGCCACGTCGGTGAGCACAGATTCAATATGGGTCAGGTCGGTGTTGGTCATTGTGTGTGTACTTGCAATTGCGGATGTGCCTGTGCAGTAAGCTGGAACGAACCAAGACCGATGGCTATGCACGTGGATTAAGTTGGCTGAGCTTGTGTATAAGGGGTGAAGGTATACCCTCGTGGTTGCTATAGCTACAAGTAGCAATCAGAAAGGCTGTCTTTTCTCAAGCGTAAAGGGGCAACCTCTACAGTATGTGATTTCTCACTTCCATTTGCTGCTCCTCAAATCTCAATTGATGAATATGTCTCCACATGTCAAGATCAAAAGCTGCATATGCTGTACCCCGTGTTTACCCGGACAGGAACGATTGTATAGTGTGTTGGTTACATTGTGGACATGAGTACAAGTATACGGCTGAATCATAAGAAGTAGAATAATTGTGTAGCAAACATGGAACTTGCCCCGACTACCGAAAGATTTGGGATCAACTAGAGCGGGCAGTTGTCGACTTCATGGGGCTTCATTTACAGTTCTGAAGTCGCAGACAGGAATCGAACTCCCAACGGACACGTCTTCAGACGACCTGCAGAGTGCCTAAATTATCTGTCGCAACGCGATACGCGAACCTGTCTTTTTCATCAAAACCACATCATGAGACGACCCGGAGAACCACAGCGACCCAACGGTCGGGCAAAGCGCCAGATCGTGGACGATGATGACGACGACGAGTACCCTCCCGTGAAGGGCGAGCAGGGCAACTACGACGCGGACGACGGAGATCAGGACTATGATTTCGGAGACGACAACGACGACGAGGAAGAGGAAGATACCAAGGCGAATGTTGGTCGAGCCAAGCAGGAAAATGGCAATGGCAACGGTAATGGTGGAGGTGTTATTCACGACCGAGCCACCAAAGAACTCGTCAGATACATGGTTGGTGTGCATTCCCAGGGCAAGCTCATTACTCGAGAGAAGCTGGAGGCACTGATGGTCAGTGTGAAGCTGTTTGAGGAAAAGGAGAACCGAAAGGGCCAGAAACTGAGTCTGGCGCTGGAAAAGTGTGTTCCTTATCTAAGAGACGTGTTTGGATATCAACTGGTGCCTTTCGACAAGACTCTTCAATCTGATCCGTTCAAGCTGGATTTCAAAGAAAAGGAAATGGTCCTCAAGACGTGTCTTCCTGACGTGTACAAGGAGGCCAACGGCAGCGACTGTGCACGAACCTCTGTTTCCGATGAGGTTTTCATGGCCTATGTTGTGGCGTGTCTGGTTGCTTTAGTTGCCAACCTTGGAGTGGCTGAATACTCCGTGCTGAGCCATTACGTGACATCTGTTGGTCTGGGTCAATGTCTGCACAAGGGCAAGCTCAAGGGAGCGGACGAGATGATTGGTCTGCTGTGCAAGAACGACTATCTGAACCTGTTCACTCTTGGAGGCGCTACCATTCCCCATGCCAAGAAGCCTGTGGGTGCAGCCAAGCCTGCTGCCAAGAACGTGGTTGTCAAGGACTGCAAGGATCTGGGTCTGGGTCGTAAGGATTCTGAGAAGGCAGAGATTGCCCTGGGTCCCAAAATGTACATTGAGTATGACACTCTGGGAGTGCTGGAGGTGTTTGAAGCCCTCAGCGGAGAGAGACGAACTAAGGGTCTGGAAAAGAAGATCAAGCAGTGCAAGTTTGAGGGTCCTGGACGAGAGGAGATGGAGCAGCAACAGGAAGCTGAGGAAGCTGGGGAGTTTGTGGAGGAGGAGGAGTAGTGGTAATCACTGTGAAGAAGTAATTACGTGCAGCACTTGTACAATGTTGCAGAGTTAGATAGCTATAGATGAATTTATTTATTGAGACGTTAACGGTGTCTTATCTCGGGGACTAATATTACGATCGTCGAGCTTGTGTGAGTATTCTTGGAAATGTCTTGGAATGCTCCACGCGTCTCGTTTGTTGGGTCATAGAGTTGACATGTCGATCTTTCTACAGAACCACAGCTGGTGCAAGTTTGATATCGTAGTCTGAAAAGTAGTTTGATCTGGTGTGTCGGAGTTGCGACACATACGAGAGATATGACAAGCTAAGAAGACGAAGACTGCCCAGTGTATGAAGGCGCAATACACTCCTCCTAATCAGTGTACCACATCTACTCTTACCGTTCTGATAGCAACATCTCTAGACACAACCCCACACGTCATAAGATTCACTTTTTCACAAGCTCAAGACAACTCTAAGTGCACCGTTTGCTTAAGCGGGGATGATAGATGGTGGCGAGTTAATTTGGCGATGAGGATGCGGGAATTGGATACAAGTGGCGATATCGTGATTGACACGTGTGTTTGACAAGACTAGCATTTTCCAAATTCACAATCGGCGCTTTTTCCAACTTTTATCCCCCAAATCAAAAGCCCCTATTGACAACCTCATGTTCAACACATGGCACACTCATCAACATATCTACCGCCGTGGACATGCAGCAAGTTGAGTCGTACGAGTCAGAACAGAGACATGGTGGGACGACGTACAGGTGGAGCTTTGAATGGGAGAAAAGCTCACGTGAATATTAACACACGTGCAATGTGATCCCGCTAACAACCATCTCAAACAAACATCTGCAACCACCTTCTACACTGACATTCCGTGCCCCCACCCCACAATTCACGTTCACGAGCTTAAGCCAGCCAAAACCCAAAGCTGAAACCTTGTGCCAGCACAAACCCCGTGCGTGTGCTTAAAACTCACCTGGGCCAGCACAACTGCAACTCTCTCTTTAGACGCTAGATCAGACGACCAGACAGAACAACAGCGGAAATAAAAGACGAGGATCGCAACGGAACACACTCACATCACCTGAACTCCATCGACCCCCTCGCTTTCTTCTCTGTCTCTCTCTCTATCTAACAACTCTTCTACTATGGCTCTACTCGACTCTCTCGACTTTATCGTCCTGGTGCTGGTGGGCGTGGCCACCCTGGCCTTTTTCACCAAGGGCAAGCTGTGGGCCAAGGAGCCCGAGACCGACCCCTACGCCGGAGGTCTGGGCTCGCAGGGCTTCGGATCCACCACTTCGTTCGGATCGTTCGGAGGCAACTCCAACAAGACCCGAGATATCACCAAGAAGCTGGAGCAGACCGGCAAGAACGTCATCATCTTCTACGGCTCCCAGACCGGAACCGCCGAGGATTACGCCAACCGACTGTCCAAGGAAGCCACCCAGCGATACGGCCTCAAGTCCATGACCGCCGATCTCGAGGACTACGACTTTGAGAACCTCAACTCCCTCGGAGACGACATTGTGGTTGGTTTTGTCATGGCCACCTACGGTGAGGGAGAGCCCACCGATAACGCCGTCAACTTCTACGAGTTCATCAACGACGACTCCTCCGAGTGGGCTGAGTCCGATGAGCCCTCTGCCGACCCCGATTCCCCTCTGTCTTCCCTCAACTACGTCATTTTCGGTCTTGGAAACAACACCTACGAGCACTACAACGAGATTGGCCGAAACCTGGACAAGCGACTCAAGAAGCTGGGCGCCAAGCGAATTGGTGACTACGGTGAGGGTGACGATGGACAGGGAACCATGGAGGAGGACTACCTCGCCTGGAAGGATGACCTCTTCTCCGCCTGGAAGGAGGCCAAGGGTCTGGACGAGCACGAGGCCAAGTACGAGCCTTCCGTCAAGATCTCCGAGACCGGTGAGACCGCCTCTTCTGAGGACTCCTCTACCGTTGCTGAGCCCGATGCCGAAGGCATGTCTGTCTACCTTGGTGAGCCCAACAAGAAGATTCTCCGAGGCGAGATCAAGGGCCCTTACAACGCCGGTAACCCCTTCCTGGCCAACGTTTCCGAGACCCGAGAGCTGTTCCACGACCCCAAGCGATCCTGTATCCATGTTGAGTTTGATGTTGGTACCAATGTCAAGTACACCACTGGTGACCATCTCGCCCTGCACATTCAGAACTCCGATGAGGAGGTTGAGCGGTTCCTCAAGGTCATTGGCCTGTGGAGCAAGCGACACAATGTCATCAAGGCCAAGCCCATCGATCCTACTTACAAGCCCTCTTTCCCCGTTCCCACCACCTACGATACTGTTGTCCGATATTACCTTGAGATCAACGGCGCTGTTTCTCGACAGCTGCTCGCCTTCATCGCTCCTTTTGCCCCCACCGAGACTGCCAAGAAGGAGGCTCTGCGACTTGGTTCCGACAAGAATGCTTTCGCCAGCGAGGTTGCCAACCACTACACCAACATTGCCCACGTTCTCTCCAAGCTGTCTGGCGGCGAGCCCTGGACCAATGTCCCCTTCTCCTTCCTTGTTGAGTCTCTTCCCCATCTGATCCCCCGATACTACTCCATTTCGTCCTCTTCTCTGGTTGACAAGTCCAAGATCTCCATCACCGCTGTGGTCGAGTCTCTTGAGGCCCCCGAGTACGCCATCAAGGGTGTTGCTACCAACCTGCTGCTTGACATGAAGATCAAGAAGGATGGTGCTGACCCCTCCAAGTCCAAGGACCCCCAGGCTGTGCACTACGAGCTCAACGGTCCCCGAGGCAAGTTTGAGGGTAAGAAGCTGCCCGTGCATATCCGACGATCCAACTTCAAGCTGCCCTCCGATCCCAAGAAGCCCATCATCATGATTGGTCCCGGAACAGGACTTGCTCCCTTCCGAGCCTTCGTCATGGAGCGAGCCAAGCAGGCCGAGGCCGGCACTGATGTTGGTCACCAGCTGCTCTTCTTTGGATGCCGAAACCCCAACGAGGACTTCATCTACAAGGAGCAGTGGTCCGGCATTGAGAAGGAGCTCGGTGACAAGTTCACCATGGTCACCGCCTTCTCCCGAATCGACCCCGTTCAAAAGGTCTATGTCCAGCACCGAATGCTGGAGCATGCCAAGCAGATCAACGAACTCATGCAGCAGGGCGCCTACTTTTACGTGTGTGGAGACGCCTCGCGAATGGCTCGAGAGGTCCAGGCCACTCTTGCCAAGATTCTGTCCGAGCAGCGTTCCATCCCTCTGTCTTCCGCTGAGCAGTTGGTCAAGAGCCTGAAGGTGCAGAACGTCTACCAGGAAGATGTGTGGTAGATACGATGTTACGATATATAAATAGACGAAGAAATGAGCTGAACGACCCAGTACGAGGTGCTGGTGTGTGTAGTATGTACGATAGACGACGCCTGTCTACGACCGAATAACTTGTACTATTAATGTATACATTTTTATGTCTTTTATCACTGGCCGAAGAGGTTGCCTAGACCAGCCTCTTCTTCCGTCTCCATGAGCAGATCACCAGTATCTGCCTTTTTGGAGAGCAGCTGCTTTCGCTGGGCCGCCTGCTGCTTTTTGGCCAGCTTCTGCATCTGGGCCTGTCGGCTGTTTTGTCCACCATCGGCCTCCGAAGGTCGCATGGGATGGTGGTACATGAGGAAGTCCAGCACAACTCCTCGCTGTTGTCGCAACGACCGGTTGCTATTACTGAGCTGCTTCTCAAAGTTGACGATATCCTGAGGAGTAACGCTGCTGTGGCCGCCCTCCTGGTGCTGGTGATTGTAGTAGGCCAGCAACAGCTTGGCGGGAGCGTCAGACTCGTTGGAGATGTATGTGTAGATGAGAGTCACAATGTAGCCTGCCTCGGAGTGCACTTCCACGTAGAAGGGATCGTGGATGATCTTGATGCAAGTCTTCATCACCTCGCTGACGAGGAAATCGTCAAGCTCGCGCCACTTGTTGAGGATCAGAGGCAGAATGCCTCGCAGCAACAAGCAGACGTTGAACGAGCATCGCGAGTCTCGGAAGCCAATCACATGATTGCACAGAACCAAGAAAGGACCCAGGATATCCTTGTTGGTAAGAGTCACCTTCTTGAGCACCTCGGCATTGGAAGGAGGAGCTCCCGGAGCAGGGGGCTGGGGGGTCTTTGGGGTGGAAGCCTTCTCGTGTCCCACCAGATCAATCAGGAACCGACCAACCACGTTAGTCAACTGTCGAAGAAGATGCTCGTCCATCATTTCGTCAGACAGCTGCTCGTCATCAGCAGCCTCCGCCGTCACCATGGCATCGTAGTTGTCGTCACCAGCAGAGGGTAACTGGAGGTTGGTCATGGCGCCCCACTTGGTAGTGAGCACCTCGTCCAGCTTGGTCAGCACATGGGGCAGAAACTGGGGCATGAATTCGGGCACCAGGTTCAGAGGACAGTTCTTGATGACTGGCCGAACCACCATGGAAACCATGTGACGCCAGGAATGCAGAGTGATGCCAACTCCGTCATCGGCACCAACCAGAGCTTTCCACAGATTAGTGGCAATGTCCGGAATCTCGTACAGCGTTTCATTGAGAGCGGAGATGGAGGACACGGCGAAAAACGAGTACTCTCGTGTGTATCTTACAATGTGACCAATAGAGTCGGCAAAGTCTCGTAACGACTGCATGGCCTTCACGTTTTCGTCCACAAACTCGTCCTTGGACTTGATGGACACTCCCACCTGCCAAAACCGCTCCTGCACAGAGTACTTGACAAACGACTGCACCTCGGAGGGTAACGTGGCCCAGTTCTTGGGGTTGTGGTACGCCTGAATCTGCGTGATGAGCTGCAGGATGTGGGGCAGGATGGGCTGAATTCGGGGCTTCCAAAGCGCTAACAGAGCGAGGAATTCCGGAGAATCTCGATCCAGACGCTCAATGGAGTACTGCAGGAAGATTCGTGTCTGTCGGATGGGGAAAAGAACAGAACACTTCTCCTTGAGCTGGTTTCGAAGCTGGAAGCCGGGCTCGTCCATCTGCTCCTCCAGAAGGTTGGTGGAAGAGGTGACTCCTCGAGATCGGAAGTACTCGGCAATTCGCACAATTCCGATATGCTCCATGAACCACTGCAGGTCGGTAAGACCCTTGACAGTTCCGGGATCAGTCCAGCACTCAAAGACGGGGTCGACAATGGTGCCGAATCGGTGAGCTCTCTCCTCGGGGGAAGTCAGAGAAGCAGAACATCGTTGCGAAACGACCAGCAAAAACGACTTGAACGCAACTCCCTCATGCTCGGTGAGCTTGTTGGACTGGAACAGGTCAATGACAACTCGCTCCAGATCAGAGTAAATGGGAGCCAAAGAATCGGGCATGAGGTAAGCCAGTCGGTTAAGCTCTGTACCACACGAAATGTGCACCTCCTTGATCAGGGCCCGTTCATCGTCAGTGAGGGAATCCTGTGATTTGCCACCAAGCTGGTAGGTGCATCCAGAAATAACGCGCTCGAGAATCTGGAACACAAACTGCGTTCGATCCTTGAGCATGGGCGCCACTTGGACCAGGGTCTGGGTAGACTTTCGAACAAGCTGAGGGTCTCGCAAGTTCATACCCAGCAATGTAGTTCCCCAGTTTTCCACCAGCCGCAGAATTTCGGCCTCCTTAGCCCGCCACTCGTCCGTGTCATCCTTGGTGAGCAACTGCCATCGCGAAACTCCTCGCAGAGAAGCCTCCACAAGATTGAATTGACAGTAGGAGACGAAAAATGCGGCGTTTCCTTTATATTCCTCAAACTGGTCACGCTCAAACACCTGCCATGCCACGTTTTCTTGTGAGAAAAACTGTGCCATGCGCTGCTGTAGCCATGTGATTGAGTCCACGGGGTTCTGGTACACACAGAGTCGTACAATGTCGTCCATGAACCGTCTGTAGTTGCACAGGAACACGTGACGCTCGGGAGGGGAGTCAAAATCCATCTCCAGGTACTGCACAGACACATGGGAGTCGTCCACGTCTTCGTACTTGATGCATCTGTCGGCAGCAATCTCCAGTAGCTGGGGAAGAAGCCGTTCAGCCTCTTGTTTACCTGTGACTTCGTCCATTCGTAGTATGGAGCACCAGAACTGGAGTGTCAGAGAGGACACGAGCAGGGAGTCGTGCTGAACGATGGTCAGCACGAGACGCAGGTATCCGCTAACGTCGGATCCATCGGGAAGGTGGCAACCCTTGTACACATTGAGGTACTCTCCCAGACCCACAACCATCTCCACAAACTTCTTGGTGAGAGCGTACGCTCGCTCATCGAGGTTGTTCACGTTCAGGCGGATCGAGTCGTACACTCCCTGCAGGGTGGCGATTCCCTGAGGCAAAAAGACGGACCCTACAATGGCCTGGAACTCTTCGTCCTGAGAAAAGGGCCGGGTAAAGAGGGTGTGAAGACACTCAGTGGCCTCGACCTGGACGCTCAGGTTGGAGGAAGTGATTGCCTGCGAAAGCAGACCGAGAAGATCTGCCTTTCGAATGGCCGCGGGCAGAACCCAGTACAGGCAGGTTTTAATTGTTTGCAGCAGCTGGACGACCCATTGAGGCTCATCTCCCTTGGCCAGCAGCTCGGCCAGAAAGGCTGCCCACCGGTTGATCCATCCCTCCGATCCCTGACGGAGTTGTCGCAGTTCCGCCACCCGGTTCTCGTACATTTGCTCCAGGACCTCTTCGGACGTGACGACCTCGATGCATTGGGCCGTGAGAATCGACGACCGCTTGGCGGCCACGGCATCATCCAGGATCCAGATGTCTTCGAAAAGCGTTCGAAACACGCCGAGCGAGATCTCTCGGGTCTGGAGGTTTGCCTCCCACATTTGGACGAGCAGCGCGTCCATGTTTTTCCACGACGCATCGCTGCTTGCGTCGTCGCTGTTGTTGTTGCTATTGTTACTGTTGTTGTTGTCTGTGTTGGAATCTGTGTTGTTGTTGTTGTTTGTGTCTGTATCAGTGGGCTTGTCGACTCCCCACACTCGCTTGGCAATGTTGACCCAGAGCACGCAGAGCTTCTCCTTGATGTAGTGAGGGTCGTCGGAAGACACGTTTGTAGCTAGATCAATGACCCAGTCGCGCACGGCGGTCTTGCGGGGGGCGTCGTAGTACAGGAACATGTACTGGATGGCGTGCTGGATCAAGCCCAGACCAAAGTGGCGCACCACAGGTGAGTAGCCCTGCTTGGGTGACGCCAGCTGCCAACCCCAGAATGGCGCGTCTTCATTTTGTTTGATTGTTTCGAGAAGCTATGTTAGTATGATCGCGACTTTGGACCTGAGGTGCGGTGTGTGTTTGGAGGGAGAAGAGGGGGAGCTCAGGTTTGTCTCATTGCAAGTGTCTCGTGATAAGTGAGTCATGAGGAATTGCACACTGTGTGTCTATTACCACGGTGGCAACAAGCAGTTCTCCTTCCCCTCGCGTCATCTCCATCCCCTTCATTCTGCCCGTCAGTTCAAATAACTCACCGATTGAGCCTCCTGCCTCTGTCTGTTGCTGGTACGCGGATCGTGAACCAGCTCCAGAGAGGACACAATCTGCTGAATGGCCTGCTCTTCCATGGTCCGATCGAGTTGAGCAAGCGGTCCTAGTACGGTGGTAGTAGAGCGTGAGCAGTGGTGGTGGTGAACTTCAGTATGTACCAGTAGCTAGGCTAATAGCTAAACACCCAAACCAAGTCTTGTCAGCTGCGTTTAAAAGTTTACTGTACGGCTGGGAGAGAGAGGAGAGAGCGAATGGTAAGGGTGATAGCGAGCTTTATATGTAGTGCTTGGAGATAAGAGTTGGATATCCTACATGAACTGCGTGATGGCTAAAAATCTGTCTCTTCAACTTCTCTACTCAACCCCGCAAAAATGCAAAATACACCCCTCCAAAGTACTGCCCACCACCCATCGGCCGTTGGAAACCCTACATCACATTTTTACGAATTTGGGAATCAAAATGCAAACCTAATGCACACCACGGGTTATCAAAAATAGCGATGGCTGTGCCAGATCCGAATGAAGATCTTTAGGTGGAGTGGGGAGGGTGAGGTAGATGGGGTAACGAGTGTCGCGTGAGAGGTTCTTTTTTCGTAACCACGGAAACCGAGGAAAGAAGAACACCGCCCCATATTTCAGTAGCCTCCTTTTTATACCCAATCCCCATGGCCTTGGTATATGCTCCCATGACGTCACGCTCGTGTGCCGTATGTATGCGTCGAATTGGGCAATGGACAAATACTTGCGCGAAGCAGGTCACGTGATGAACCCGGCCTGTGCTATGCGGGAATGGATTGACTGCTCAGGTACCCGTAGCGATAACGAGTGGTCTGAAAGGGCTGCCATAATATTTCACGTGTTACACGTGTCCTAAGGGTTGGTGGGGATGGCGATGGTTGTAGAAAGGTAGGTGAGAGATACGAGGGGTGCGACGCATACGGACTTGTGAAACTGGCATGAATGCGTTCGAAGAGACGGCCTTGGTGGGTTTAAAGGAACTGGTTAGGTGTTGTCTTTGACTATTAGCTAATGGCCGTATTCACTGCATAGATGTTACAGGGTTGAAACGTGTTACAGGATGGGGGGCCAGGGACAAGGTGTTGGTGGTGAAGGGTGCAATGCCACAATGAGACATGGTGAGTTACAAGCCGTGCGTGTGTTTGTTCTGCTCTATTCCGAGCATACAAGGCATAGTAATGGGCTACTGCTCGTAACTGCTATACTACAAGTAGTCCATACTCTGGTAACCTCAATGTGAGGCTGTGTGTACCCATGGGGTAGGGGTTCGAGTAGAGGTGAGACTGAGATGAGCCATGAGCGAGGGTGATTTCTACCATGAGGAATGAGGTTGAAGTTACGAGTACTGTACTTGACAATCTCTTCAAAACCGCTCTAATCGAGACAGCTGTTCTACTTGAACCATGTCTTACGTCACGCTAACGAATTTCTGCACTCTCGAATGGAGCACACCGAGGGTTGACATCAATGGCACCAACCCTTCCTCGGCAGTCTGACAATTGTCAAACAACCAGAAGCCATTGAATCTTTCAACCGTGTTGAGCCCGCCACTCTTCAATGACCCTGAAACACTTCCGCCCTAATCTGGTGTTAATGACCCCTCACTTTCACATAAACCAGTCTATACCCCTGAGATAAGCTTATCGCAGATCCACTAACGCTCAAGTAGATCCAACTTAATAGTGGTGATGTTTGACAGTGGTGGGTGGTTGGAGGTTGGAGGTTACTTGTTGAACGAGCATGTTTCATACTGGTTCAACTCAGCCGTTTAAAACTGTGAGTCTTTGGCGTTTGGGTTGCAACTACTGTGCTTGACACGATCACCACCAGTATGTAAACCTCTGCGGACTGGATGTGGAAAAAGTAAACATATGCCTGCTATAGCTATCATGAGTTACGGGCTAGTCGTTACCACAGAGCGGTAGGTGTTGGAACTCAAGGGATATTGATACCTGTGCTCTACTGTTGGTAAGGCAACTGTTTTGAGATTGAGACATCACGAAGGATATACTGAGGGCTGCGCTGCGCAGCCGGTGTTCGTACATACTTGTCCAGAATATCTAATAAGTACCTTAACCAGATTACATTGCCACAAGGCCAAAATGCATAGTAAGAACCACCTCTGCTATGATGATTTCTGCGTTCCGCTACGCCAGACAGCATTCCTGCCCTATCATCAAGCTAGCAATCTGTAGACGCTTACAGATCATGATCTGCAAGCACGAGAGGAAGGCACGAGCTACCCCTGTTCTCTACACCCTACTTAAAAGCTCACATGGTCAGTATCGCGCTGTAGCATTCGCGACCGCTGCTGCTGTAGACACTAAGTCAACCAGAAGACATGTAAAAACCACCAAGGCTACAAGTACTTACTCTGTAGCTGGTGAGTCAGCAGCTTAGCTATGCATCAGTGGATTGGAGCTAGGTGTGTCTAGCGCAAGCTACACCTCGTTTTGAACTCCACGGACTCGTCTATCGTCCTACACAACATCTGGCTGCTTGCAGACTGTTAACGCCGTTCGCCGACCAGCCGGTAACGCTCAACGCCGTCTTCAGGCATATCGTCGACTTGCAGCCTCGACCCGGGTCACAAGCACCTTGTCTACTGGCTGCTTTTTCATCTCATTTTTTCTCGTCGTCGTTTTCGGTGGCTTGCAGACTCCAATCTGTGGCGTGTGGCTTACCTAACATTTCGGGTCTCTTACAGTCCTTGTTGCCAGCTCTAACCATAACTTCTTCGGCAGGGAAGAAATTTTCGAACCTTTGAGCCTGTGAGCATGCGAGCTTGTGGTTACCAGTGCATTCGGTTTGCCAGCCCAGCCCGTGTGTGATGTGTTCAGCCCTTCGCCTGGTTAGCAGCTTCAACTGTAGATGTGTGGGATGAAGCTACAGTACAGCAGCACAGGCATAGCCGTATGTACCGGTGGGTGTCAAGAGATCTAAACACATCGTATATACCCCTCCAACGGCTTATCTATGCGGCCAATGAGACCTTGTGAACCTCACTGGTAATTACCGAAATGAAACAAACAATCTCCGGAATATTATGATCCAGGGTCTTTTTGCACGAGTCAAGTCTCAGTTTCAGTCTCAGTGACGGGTGTGCTAATCACTTGTAGACTTGTAAGCCACAGTTGAGTCAACCTACAGACCAGCCTGTTACGCGAAGACAAGGATAGACGCGTGTAATTCAGTCTGTTGAACATTGAATACCGGCTGTGATTCATACTTGTACAGACTTGGTCGCTATACTCAGGTATATTATCTGTATATACATGTCTGATACTGTGGAAGGAAGCATGCACGAATCTATTGTACAGTAGTTCCAGCTCTCCTCCAACACATGCTCAATACATTGGGCGATAATAAAAGACGAAGCAGGTCCCCACAGTCAGCCAGCCCACGTGTGCCCTGACCTTGTTCACGTTGCCGGCAGGCTTTGGGCGATATTTTCGGCTCAGAATTATTATATCCCCAGGTCTCTTCTCTTCATATTTCGCGGATCTCCGAAAACGGAGTGGCTTGAAGTCTGCTGGGTGGGTTAGCACGGTGGGAACAACAACCAGTTGGAGGAGGGGTAGAGAATGAGATTAGCAGGTAATCAAGCAGAACGGCGGCCACAAGGGCCGTAAGGTAGTGTACCGGCCAAATAGTCCATGTGATTGCGGCTGTCTGGTGGATACAGAAACTTGGCCCTGCACTCCAATCAAGCGAATACGAGGTGCTCTTGCTGTGTCTGATAGACGAACTTAAGGTCAGGCGTTTGAAGACATTCAGGGAGTTAACAAGAGTCTTCAGGGCGGTCAAGAAGAATGTCTGTGATCTGTTATCTCTGTTATCTCTGTTCCTGGGACTACGAACTACTTCTGCTCAATACGACCCAAACTAGTCTGTTTACCATCAGCCTTGTAAGACCCAAACATCAGGAGCCTGAGTAAGGCACCTGCTGCAGTAGCCCCACCACATGCCCGCACAGAAGCTCCGTCTCGTCTGTATGTCTCGCTCCCACAGTCGTCTGTCGGAAAACGCCTATTCTTAGCCCGTCCAATTCTAACCTGTTTTTCCGTGTTTCAGTGATGTGTTAGAGTTGACTCTTGACTCTGGGTGAAGACCTACGACAACAACTCCAAGAGGTCAATTGAGGATATTATGGCCGATTTGGGTCCGCCGGCTCATTAATACGGACCGTCTTTAACCCCACATCTTCTCCATTCCGCTCCATTCGCCCCTCCTGGCTCCGTATAACAGCTTCCAAAGTGATCTTCAAGCCGTAAACCAAAACGCAGATTTTTTCTCCAGAGCTCCGTGTGCATCCCCAAGCCACACGACAGCCGGACGATCAAGGGGAAATGAACCTGGAGATACGAGTCAGGCAAAAAGATGAGAGAGAATAGATATACGCTTTTGGCGACCAAGTGGTGGGCTGTGCGGCGGTCCTTGAGCTGACACGAGCAATGTAATGCAGAGCACGGCACCCCGCGATGGTATATTGCCGATGTTGACATTCTGCACCGTGACCGGCCAGAGCTGAATCAGACATCGTGTGTTCCTTGCTAGAAACACTTGGCATGCGGCTTAACCCCAACTAATTAGCCCTTTGTCCCAACTAAACATGCAAGGTCTGATTCCCTTACCCCGAACCTCGGCCGACAATTGAGTTGGGTTTGATGGGCTGTTTCAAAGCGGTGCAAGAAATCGGACACACAAAAAGATACACAGGAGCCGGGCGGAAAAACCGAAAAGAGCGCGCTGTAGAGCACACGCAGGCGGACATTTTGGACCCTTAACATGTGTCTCCATGTCAGAAAACGAGCAGTAATTTCTGTTTCTAGAGTTGGGCCCGTAGCAAAGAAGAGTGTCTACACGAGAGACGACTATAATGTCCATGAAAACCACGTACCTGGTACGAGATTCTCGAACCAGGTCATTACAACACGTATTCGCACTCGGACCTGCTCGACGCGGCTGTAGTCCTTCAGCTTCCTCACAGCACACATGTATACACACAGGTCCACGTCTTCTGTCATGCGCTGTTATCCACCAATCGGAAGGGTGTGGGGGAGAGTTTTGCATTTGGCAAGTGTCACCAACGAGGGATTTGGAGAGGGTGTATTTTGGGATTGAGACGGGCTGGCTACGAGGAAAATAGGGCAATTGATAGCCATGGCAATTGTCTCCAGAATAATCTGCTTTTCATTACCCCTTGTTATACAAAAAGTCGGGGATATATCGGACATTATCTGGAGCAAGCAAGAAAATTCACACCCTTAAGCTTGTCTCATTATTTACCCTCACCTACGCTTGCACACTCACACACACACGCATGCTCACACGCTGACCCACGTTTTGTCTGTCCATCAGTCACTAAAATAGAGTTCCTGTTGTTGGGAGACAAGAGGACCTAAATCTTATTAGTCACTGTCCCTCAGTGTGATTAATGGATGAGGATGAAGGGAATGGCAGGAAGGGAAAAAAGAGCGACGAGAGAAGCAACATCAACACACCACGTGTGGCAGTGTTGCTGGCATTACAAGAGACTTGCAAGGGGTTGAATCAGTTCAAGTTCGTGCACAAATTATGCTGGTATAATTTTTTTCAGCGGCTCAAACACTCCCCTCCTTTGACTACTCTCTCCCCTTCATCTCCAGCTCTGCTCTTCGCTGTTTCCCTAATTGCGGTCACGTGCAATTGCACAATCTGCACGATTGGTAAGACTCAGGACCCCAACTCTATTCCCAGTTTAGGCAGCCCCCATGTCTTGAGACTCAAAACAAGGTTTCAGCACATCCCAACCTCCCATTGTATATATTAGCTACGGGACCTCCAACAAGTGCGCTTAAATTTCTCGACCCTTCAAACCTCCCACCACACAACATGACTGACCGACTATTCTTGGCCAACCTCAACGCGATTGAGGATCCTCAGCACACGGAGCCCTCCCCCGACAACGATGATCTCTCCATCTTCACCAACACCCAGTTCTTCGACTTTGACATGGGCTGCTCCACCGACATTGCTGCCTCTGTGGATGACATGATTGTCGAGCAGGAGAAGTACCTCCAGAAGATCCAGCAGCAGCAGGCACATCAGCAGCAGCAGCAACAGCAGGCTCAGCAACAGCAGGCTCAGCAGCAACACAACAACAACCAGCAGCAGGCTTTCCAGGCTCAGCCTCCTTCGTCATCTCGATCTCAGTACGACTCTCTCAAGAACCCCGGAGGAGAGGCCAACAACCTGCACATGGACTTTGACTTCAACGAGTTCTCCATTCTCGAGCAGCAGCAGCAGCAGCAGACCCAGTCTCAGCAGCAACCTCAACCCCAGCAGCAGCAGCAGCGACCTATTCTGCAGCCCGTTTCTCAGAAGCCCGCTGGCTTCCAGAATGTCACCTCTCCCCAGTCTACCATGACCTCTACTGGTGTCGGAACCGCCTCCATGCCCCCTCCTACCGCCGGACCCACTCAGGAGGAGATCCAGGCCGCCATTCTCGCGAACTCACAGCAGGTCAAGAAGCGAAAGCAGTCTTCCGTCGACGTGTCTCTCGCTTCGACGCCCGCCAAGTCTCCCGAGTACGAGGGAGGGGACTGCAGCATCAGAGCCGCTGAGGACGACAAGCGACGACGCAACACAGCCGCCTCTGCCCGATTCCGAATCAAGAAGAAGATGCGGGAGCAGGAGATGGAGAAGCAGGCCAAGGACCTTCAGGATAAGGTGTCGTCGTTGGAAGCCAAGATTCTGTCTCTGGAGATGGAGAACAAGTGGCTCAAGAACCTCGTGGTGGAGAAGAATGACGCCCGAGGAGCCGACGAGCTTCAGAACCTCAAGGACAGTGTCCTTCGAGAGACTACTCCCATCGCCAAGATTGAGCAGATCTAAGCTAACTGACCCCAACACAACAACCCAACCCCCTCACACACACACCCACGCCATCCAACTGGCATTATTTATTCTGCCCTCAACGGCAGTCTCGTTCGGAGAAGCAAACAAAAATGCAAAAACATCTGCAAAACTCGCAAAACAGCAAAAACATCCCATTTGGTAGATTAGGCTAACCATATAGATCAATCCATTGATACCTATTGAAAGAGTTGTATTGTAGAGTATAGACTGTAGCCTGAGTACTCGTAGCAGGTACCGTGGTAGCGTGACCCTCGTGTGCACCACAAGGGTTGAAGCAGTGTTACATTTGTCATTGCAAGAAACTGAGTCGTTCTCTGCAGAACGTTGAGCTAAGGGTAAGGTGTTACATTGAGTGGCAACAGAAGAGCTGGATGGCAGTGCGAGCTGTTGAGTGCGAGCTGTTGTGGAGGCCCTCTGCTCGACACGGTTTGCTGACACCTCCCACGACTCCTCTGGAAACGCTATGACACATTTGACACTCGTTACTCCTTCTCTTCAAGATACATTCCACATAGAGTATGGCCTGTGTGTTAGACCCGAACTATGATGTCACCGAGCTACAAATTTTCAGGTCTGACACATGACACCGTTGTATAGAAGGTGCAGCCGTATGTAGCGGATCCACATGGAGCAAGTGCCGCATTGTTCGTATTTGTCTCAGCTACTTGTACGAGTAGTCTATGTGGCATCAGGAAAGGCGGCCAAGTTCTCGATGTCTACAGTAAGTCGGCTTTAGAATGTGTAGTTCCCTGGTGGTGTACATACGGTGTATCAGGAACATTCTAGATGAGCAAGTTGTAATTCGTACTGAGACCAAAAAGTGACTCTAATGTATGGCCATGGACTTGTCTGCTTTTGGCCCTACGGCGTTGGTACACGTTTTCCGAGTGGTGCGATTCATACCTGAGGGAGCTGCTTCGGATGGAAGGAAATGCCCACAGTAGAGTGCTGAGAAGAGACTACAGCAGATTATCATGGAAAGACCACGTGAGCCTTCTTTAGACCCAACCTCTGATTAAGACGCATACCTGAGATGAAGTGTTCACTTGCTAGGAGTGCCAAACGTACACTGCCTGTGGCTCCTTCTGCTCGCAGCCCAGGCTACATAGTTGCAGTTAGCCGTAAAATACCACTGTTCAAGATGTCTCAGTCACTCCTTGTAATTACATACGCACTCACCAGCTCGTATTCGCGTATGTTCCTTGGCAGTTGGAGGCTGATACGTCGAACGTACAAGTGCTTGCAGTACGACCAGTTCACACAGTGTTTATACTCGTCGTTTACGTCTACTCGTACATCCATCTACTCGTCCATACACTCATGCTCTAATTTCAGGTCAATAAAAGTACTCCAATTACGTGTGTTTTTGTCTTAGTGGGGAAGATGGGCATCCTCATGGGGGCCGGCGGCAGCCTCGGCAATCTTGGCGACCGTGGGGACTCCCTGGGTAACATGCGAATCAGGATGGGGCTGGGACACTCCTCCGGTGGCAACCTGCTGGGGCAGCGAGTTGAGCTGTGCGAGCTGCTCCTCGGTGAAGGCGTTGGCCTGGGGGGCAGCACCACCCTTGGTCTGGGCCTCGGCAACCTTCTCAGCCTTCTTTTCGTTCTGCTCCATCATAGCGAGCATCTCAGGAGGGAAAGAGTTGGTCTGGGGAGCGGCAGCCTTGCCGGTGGGGGCGGGGGCAGTAGCGGTCTTAGCAGCGGGGGCGGGGGCCTTGGCAGCCTGGGCGGGAGCAGCCTGCTTGGAAGAAGAGGCAGCAGCAGCACCGCCAGCAACGGCAGCACCGCCAGCGGCAGCAGCACCAGCTCCAGCAGCAGCGCCGTTTCCGTTGGCCTTGGCCTCGGTGGCCTTCTCGTCGGCGCCAACCTTGGTGGAGGCGGTGGACTTGGCGTAGGTGGAGGAGTTGGAGACGATGGAAGGAGCTCCAGCGGGTCGCTCACCGGCAACGGGGGCAATACCCTCGGGGCCGACAAACTGGGGATCTCTCCAGGGACCGTCGTCAGACAGCTCAACACCAATCTTGGAGGAAGACTGGCCACCGAACTTGATGGGCAGGTTGTAGGCAGGAACCTGGGCCAGCAGCTTCTCCTTGTAGTTGGAGCCGTAGACGTGGATCTTGGAGACAGTGACGGGGTCCAAGAATCGCTTGATGACGGAGAACACGGTGGAGAATCCGAACGGCGCGTTGATGAGGTAGAACTTACCCATTCGCTCAGGGTAGTAGTTCTGACCAATGTTGGAGGCATCCTTGAGGAAGCCGTAGACCTGAGAGGCGGAAGAAAGAGACACACCCTTGAGATCAAGAATAGTGCATGAGGTCTCAATGAGATGGCCAACCACTCGAGAGCAGGCGGGCAGACGGTGTCGAACAAACGACTCGTACTCCCACACAAGGTTTCGAAGCATTCGCTCCTGGGTGGTGATCTTGTACATTTCGTGGATGTTCACCTTACCAACGTTCTCCACGTAGACGGGTCGGCCGTCCTTGTCGGTCTTGTGGTAGTACTGGGGGTACAGCTTGGCGACCTCCTTCTTCTCCTTGTACCAAAAGTCCTCCAGAATGGTGTTGGTTCCAAACTCCTTTCTCCACTTTTCACAGTTCTCCCACATCTCCTGGGCCAGAGGCACGTCGAACTTTCGAGCTCGCAGGAATCGCAGCAGGGTAGCATCGTCGGTTCGATCCTCGTAGCCCTTAGTCAGCAGGATCATCTTGAGCTCTCCAAGCTTCTGCTCCTGCTCAGCTGTGAGGTTACCGGGGTATCCGGTGGGTCCACCAGGGGCAACCTTCTGGGGATACGATGCGCTGAGTTAGTAAATCTGTGTGGAATTTTCCACATTGTCGACTCGCAGTGTGTCTGCTGTCACCTTGTCTGGTGTTGTTTGACATCACCGAAAGCGGCTGAGCATGCAGGGTGATTCACGGGAAGTTGAGAGAACAAAGAGAAATAATTTTTGGTGTCACAAAACGCGGTCTGGGCGAATCAGAGCGATCTCAGAATAGGGGGTGGGACGTGTACAACGCGACAAACGACGAATTCAAGCCCTCAATGGCTCAATCGACAGTCTTGTAGCTATGTCCGAGTCACACGCTAAATCCGATATAGCTCCGAAAGGCAAAACACATAACTCCGACTGATGGCGTGTCTGGGCAAACAAACTTTTGGGAGAGGTCTTCTGTATGTGTCGAGAGGAATGAAGTGTGGTGTCAAGTAGAGTGTGTGTGCGTGTCGTCAAGCGTGGCTGCCCACAAATAAGTTGTCGAGATGTAAACGCCGCATCGTCAGTGTGTAAGAATGTCGAGGTATCGCCCTATGTCGTTTCTCTGTTCCCGTCGCTCCCAATTCTTTCCACCATAAAAATGTCTCAGTCCAGTTGGGACTACTCACAGAAATTCCTGAGTTAGCGGTGATTCAAAAATTGAACATTGACCATAGCGTATCACCACGGCACGGTGGCTGTGACCAGGCAGCGAGACCATTGGACTTGTAGCTGTCCTGGACTGCCCCCACACCGCCTGGCTATTACGGCTGGGCCTCCACGTATGTCACAATGTGCATGACGCGTAAACACAGCCCCATCCAAGCGCGTGTGTAGGGCGGGAACTCCCTCTGAGGGTAGGTGTAAGCAGATGGAGGTGAAGGGGGCAAGCGCACTGCAAACGGGGCTACGAAAACCACGCTTGCCTGTTGAGTCTTCTTTTCAACACTGTCGCACAGCCCCCCGAATCTGCTGGCTCATATCTCGTTGTCCATTGCTCTCAGCATGTCGTTGCCCAAAACTGTTTGCTGGCCGCTCACCCCGTCCCCTGAAAAGCCCTTTGCTGCGGCCCTGACACGCCTGATGTCGTGGTATCGCCATTTCGCACAACCCCGTGCCGCCGCCGCCCGACGGACACTGTCACACTCACTTGCTCGGTAACAGTCATTTTGCGTCTCTATCAATTGTGTATCGTGGACCTTGAAGAAAGCAATGCAGACTTTTGGAGGGAAGAATCGTAAAAACGCAGTCTGTGGTTTTATGCAACTGAAAACTCCCAACAACGTGTTGATTGTCGAATTTGCTTGAATCTGGCACAACAACGTTGACAATCTGACAATAAGGCAGAAGTCTATATACGTGCGCCCGAGAGAGAGAAGACGAAATAGTGCGGCTTTTAGCTCCTGGACAACTCGTCCACCAAAGGGGTTACATTTTTTGGCGCCGGATGCTGCGGGGGTGACACGTATCACGTACAAGTGCGTGCGCCAGTACATATACCTGTGCCCCCTTCATCTTACATTCCAAGTGTGGCTCAAACAATGAGCTTCTTCGATTCTTCGTTCTGGGTTTCGTCGAAAAGTCCGATCTCCCGTAGAAGTGTGCTGACTAACTGCAGGCCGGAAGAGGACACAGCCTTTTGGCTGTTTGTTTGGTCCGAGAAACCTACAATGTTAGACAAGTGGACGTGGACCCTTTTCTGGCTTTAGGGCCCACAGCAATCCAGCAATCTAGACCTGAATAACGGCGACGTTGCCAGACATTACAAGTAGCCTCCTGTGCGGCTACAAGTACCAGATCAGGCGGCTGACTGTTGGACGACCGTTGTTGCTGCTCAAGCTCTCCCCGCTCCATACAGTGTGACGTGGCATGGTGCAGAGTCCGTGGTGGTCCTATGGGGGGCTATCCAAGTGGTTCCATTCCATGGTAGTCTCGTGAGGTAACACGGTGCAACACCAAACCTCAGCCCTCATAGCTCATCACATGGCTCTTATCCGAGACATGGTTAACGTTAGCTATTGTACCCAAATAAAGAAGCCAAGCCCAAAAAAGCCTCCGGTGAATTGCATCACGAGCTCCGAAACGTGTCTTACTCCAATCACAGGCACATGGAGCACGGTTCCTCGGACAAACAGTCCAAAGCGAGACACTGGAGTATTTGCAAAAGTCGGCCGCAGCCTCAGAGACTCACACAGCTGCAGAGAGAGTCGGCCGCAGCAATAACAAGACTCAGACCCGAGACAAGCAATCCGGATAAATAGCCAGATGCTGCCATTGAGCGGCCGAACTTAGCTACACGTGCAATGGATGAGCCCATAGAGTTGTCAGTTTGATTGAGAAACTTTGCGGACCTGGAATGAGCTGGTTGTCGCAATGTAGTATCGATGGGAAGTGTGGGCGGGTGTTGTGGCTGTATCCGAACCGATACCGCCCATTCCGCCTCTGCAGCGAACCAGCCATTTAACCATGTGATCTACTTGCACCTCCTTAATCATTGCATCACAGCTACATTATCAGACAGCTGATAAGCTTAATGAAGTATGATATTATATGAGTTGATGCGATATGAAACGATACGGATCTTGAATTGCAGATTAAATACATAAATCCTCCTCTATTACAGTAACTATGGCCGAAACTGGGGCCGAACCCGTCGCTCCTTGGCCTCTGCGGGCTTGAATCGAAGTCTAGTGATAACCGTGGGCTTCAGATCTGGCCGCAAGTGATGCACCATGTCCATATACCCATGCGCATGGCTCTCGTAATGTGTCTTCCATACTGTCCCCATTCGCTCCGTCAGATGCTCCACCGCCGAATCAAATCCAGAAACGGTCTCCACCGAGGCAGGAGCTGCCATGCTCTTGATTCGTGAATGCACATAGAGAAAGTTGCCTGTCACTCGCTTGGACAACACCTTGCCCACAGAATCAGAGCCGTTCTGATCCATGACTCGGGCTGTAGACGCCTTAATTCTGTCCACCAGCTGGCTGTACACTCTCATCCGCTCGTCTTCACCCAGAGAGGGCATCTCCACATGCTGGGCAATGGTGTGAGCCACAGACTCGACTTGCTCATCTCCAAACTGAGGATGATTGAACACAAGCTCCAACACCGCCTCAAACAAAGTGGGGGCTTTCGGGGCACTGTTTTGGGGCATTCTTCCGGTTCGCAGAATCATCACATCGCCCTGGCTAGGTCTCATTCTGTAGCCAGAGACATGGACAGCGCTCTGGGCATGGAGTAGAATAGAACCACACAAAATCAGAGCTCGCGTCTCAATCTGACAGGCAGCAATAAACCGATAGATGGAGAACATAGACTCAGGAAGGCCGTGCCCATATGGGAGATGAAGCTGAGGGCTACCAAACACGAGACTGGCAAATCCAGCCAAAAGTGGGTCGTGGAAACTTCCGGAAGACTCGTTCCGAACATCCCCAGGGTGAAGTTTTGTGATAACGTCCTTGAAAGTGAACTTGATGAACTCCAAGCTTATTTTGAAGCCATCATATCCAGTTCTGCACTGCTTGGTGAACATCTCCATCTCCTCCTGAAGAATAGACGAATAGCTACCTCGAATGGCCACATTGAGATTCTCGCCGATTCTCATGTCATAGAGCATTTGGGACACAAGAAGGTAGAGGTCGACATGGAGATTGATACTGACACACTCGTCAAACCATTGGTCTGAATCTGGGCCTGTGGGAGCAGATGAAGTCGAACCTCCAGTCGTCAACTGTAGTCGCCGGAACTTTTCGGTCACCGTTTTGATCTCGGTGGCTCTGTGGATACTTCCAAACTGCTCAACGCAGCTCAAAAGCTTGTCCATAATGACTCTAGAGCAGAAGGAGTCTCGGGATCCACCATAATCACTGCCATTCTCGACATCTGAATGGTTGTCAGCAAACACGTGGTTGGTGATTTGAGACTCAAGCTCGACCATGAGATAGTCAAACAGCTTGACGTGGTAATTGTCCCGCGTGGGAACAATGTCACAGATGGCTCGTGTGAGGAACACTAGGTACCAGTACTTCCACTGGACGGAAGTGACTGCTTTCTTGCACAGTCTGAACCGTTCGAATAGTGCTCCAAGCTCGTAGGCAAAGCGAATTGTCGCCTCGCCTATAGGAGAGTATCCTTTGTAGTACAACTCCTCAGTGTCGTACTTGTGCATACTTTCCACAACCCGAGCCACCTTCATTCGAGTCATGATGAGCATCTCCAAATCAATGCGACCATGAGGTGTGAAGAACGGAGCTTGCAATCCCTTCTCCTTGATCAAATCTCGAGGGAAAGGATCGTCGTCCTCATCAATGTTGTCCAGAACAATGTCAGTGGCACTAACGTACATTCCTACCCACTGTAGCACGTGAGCACAGTCCCCGGATGAGAAATCGATTCCCTGGATCTCCTGGGCGCTGATGCCAAACTCACTCGACGACCCAGAGGGAATGCAGAAGACTCGAAAGATCTCGTAAAACTGCGAGTAGAACGCAGCTGCTGCAAACTCGTCAGACATTCGTCGAGACCGTTTCATCTGAAGACTGAGATTGATGGACAGATCGTCTGAAATGCGGTCCCATGAAGGCTCACGGACCCACATTTCCAGCTGTTCCATGTGAGAGGTGTAAGTGTCATGGGTGAGATTGTGAGGAGCGGATCTGCAAGCCACGTAGAGAGCTCTTGAAGCAAACTTCCGCGCTTGCCGCATAGTCTCTGGGCTGTGAATCACATTGCGAGGGCATACGCAAGTGGTGAGACGCTCGAAGGCCTTGTTGAACCGATCCACTCCAATATCTCGAAACACCCCTTGTCTTCCACCATACTGAACCACCTCCTGGGCCAGCAGGGGTACCAGACTAACTTGTTCTGCAAGCTGGTTGAGCATAACTCGGTTAATACGGCTCTCCATCATGTCGCTGTGTTTCGAAGATGCCTCAAAGTGACGACAGAAGGTGTTCGCAAACCAGGTCGGCACCTTTTTGTCGCTGGTGACACAAGCCAGGGCTCTTCTGAAGCTGGATACCAAAGACACAGCGTCTTCCCATGGCTGTTGAAATTCTGAAGGTGCAATTTTGAGCATCTGAGTGAGAGCCATGAGCATGACATGACCGCTGGCCACAGTTGAAGGGATTCCCAAATGGACCAGAAGAGTCGAGAGTTTCGTAGCAGGTGATCTGATGCTGCGAACTCCATCTCCCTTGAGTTCCCTAAGCAACAGTGTTGTGAATGGTTTTTTGATGGGGTAAGACTCATAGGGCTGTAGACCTTCGACGTACTCCACCACATGATCTGGAAAGTCTTTGGTGTCTGGTGGATTGGAGGGAGCCGTTGTTGGAATCGGGCTATCAAGAATCAGATACTGAACCAATGGAGACAATTCTCGTAGTCTTTCAATATCTTTCTGGATCTGAGCGACGTTTGCCAAGTATGAATATCCATATTTAGAGACTGAGCTCATATCAGAAGCAGATACCGTTGACGGATCTGAAGATGAGGTACCCCCTCCTCCACCTCCACCTCCAGAACCATTTGGCTGCAGGTTAGTGTCACCCCCTGAGCTGGTGGCTGCGGTATTGATGGTGGATCTACCTGTATCGGTTTGATTTAGTTGATCAGTAGTCATTGTAGAGAACTCCGACTGAGTTGGGGGCTGCTGTTCGTCGGGAAGGTCGTCTTCCACTGACTGTTCAGAGCTGGCTTCCTGCTGAGATTCTCGAATCATGGCCACAAAGCTCTGGGCGGAGTATCGGCGTTTCTGGATCACAGATTCTCGTCTAGCTTGGGCCTCTCGCAGTCTGGAGTTGCGGTTTTCTATCACCTGACGTCGTTTTTGCGCCTCGTTTTCCCGGACCTTGGAGTGCACCAACCGCACTCTCTCGCACTCTCGGGCAGCCTTCTGTCTCAAGGCTCTGTGGTTCTCTTCTCTTGCAGCTGTAGCTGCTGCAGTGCAAACTGTTGCCGAGTCTTCTGTTCCCTTGTGGACTCCAACAGGTGTGAGGCGTCGTCTGATCTTGTCTGGAAGCTGGTTTGCCAGATTGTCGTTAGCCATCGGAGGTTGAGTTGAGCTCTAGTGTGATATTGAATGTGTGTATGGTCTGTGTGTGTGAAAAGTGTGTGTGTGTGGTTATGAGTTGTGCCGAAAAGAAAGAGAGAGATAACCAGGGCCTGGTCCACACAAAGATGAAGAAGCGCCTCCAAGCAAGTGTTTTAGCAACCGTCTCAGATCCGTTCTCGAAAATGGATGTAGCAAAGCTGGCTGGACTCTAGACTGCCCGTTAAGAGGCTTGGACCCGCAAAAAGTCAAATTGCGCATATGGGAGTTTAGATAACGCAAGGTGTGTGGAGCAGTCACGTGGGGAAGCTGCACTAAGGCATGTCCCTGTGGTATTAGCGTGGGCGGTGTGGCATATTTCCATATTAACATGACATGGGCAATGTAACGGTGGCTGGGCGGTGCTATTAGTAGCAGCGGACGTACTTGTGCTATCAAGGAGACTACGAGCCCAACTAGCTACACAAAGAAATGTCTATGACGCCATTAGCTCATTAGCCAGCCCAGTTAGGAATTAGAATTTGTTCCAGATCGGGGCAGCAAAAGTGAGGCGGGGGTTGATATAAAAGTGCAGCTGTAAGCTCAACGTTAGTGGGATATATCCGAGGATAGTAAGGGTCATCCTGGACCATTTTCATAAGTTCAAAACTAGCTCATAATCTGTGTTAGAGTTCTGATGGTAGTGGCCACTTTTTCTCTAACTGTAAATTCCGGGTTTCTTGGTCTAGTTGGTCATGGCATCTGCTTAACACGCAGAACGTCGGCAGTTCGATCCTGCCAGAAATCACTTTTTGCCCTTCACGCCGAAGTGCACTTTTTTGGCTGTATCTCCTGTTGCTTAGTCATGAGCAGTGCGAGTACTTGTGCTGTAGAGGTGTGGGGAGTCACGTGAGTGCTAGTACGGAGTGATGATGATCAGTCGTGGAAACACCACTGTTTGTTTTTCACCTTCATCATATTGCAACCTCTAGTTGCTACGATTTCCACTGACAACACCCTCAGATACTCACGACAAGCACCTGCAATTTAGTTCAGTTTGGGTTTCGAGATGTGGACCGAGAATGCTATAGACCTGGAATCGAACCATATAGGGGTTTTTGTGTGTGTAATTATTACGTAAGCTGTAGACCTGGTCAACGAGTGCTACTGGCATTGTCTCTGACTCTTCCCTTCTGGCGATCTAGTCACGTTCCATTTTTTCGCCTATCTGACCTTTCTCACCGCTGCCCTCCAATCATGTCATTTTGTCACCAGCAACAAAAGTTAGTTTGAAACCATCTTCAACATGAGTGAGGTGAGTGGCTCCGAAACGGCTCTGAGAACGCCAATTGCACGGGAGAAACGCCGAATTCGAGCAAATCGACCTTTCCGCACACGCCCGTTGTCCCCACGCCCGAAAAACACCCGCAACCAACACTAACCCAGCTTTCTATTCTGCCCAACAGCAGCAAGCTTGATGAAGCTGTGAGTATGAGAGAGATATTGAGAGATTGAGAAGAGATGGAGAGGGAGAAGGTGGTCATTTTACCATTTTAGGACACCCCCTGTGCCACACCCAACTCATTGCTAACCTCAGATCGTTCTGAACGGAACTCGACCAGTCGAGGTGGAGGCCGTGGAGGTCACTGGCATCTCTCTGCGAGACCCCTTCCTCAAGAGACAGCTGCGAGCTCTTCTGCAGCCCGGTCTGACCGTCAAGTCGCTGTTTGACAGCGTGGAGGTTGTCTCCGAGAAGCTGGCTGCCGTGCCTGTGCTGTCCAATGTGAACATTTCCCTTGACTCCAAGCCTAGTGAGACTCTGGCCAAGCTGGGCGGCATTTCCGTCAAGGCCACCATCACCGCCATTCAAAAGGACGCCTGCAACGTGACTCTGGCCTCCCAGCTGCGAGACGACGACGCCAACGCCATCATCCAGGTCACCCATCCCAACTTCTGGAACGGCAGTGAAACCGTGTTTGCACGAGCCACCTTTGGTACTCTGACCACCCGGTCCTACTCCGGTTCCGTCACTGTCCCCGTCGGTCTGCCCGGATCTCCTCTGTGGACCGTGGCCGGCTACCTGTCGCGAGCCAATGTGCCCTCGGCTTCTCACCAGCAGATCCTCAAGGGCGTCAAGTGCGCTCTTACCAAAACCACCGGTAACAACACCGTGATGCAGGCTGGTGTTGAGCAGTCTTTCCGAACCGTCACTGAGGTCGGAGAGGCCGCCAGCGACGCCGTCCGAGCCGCTGCTGGAGACTCTGCCCGAACCTCGGCTTTCTTCGCCGCTGCAAACGACACCCGAGATGACCCCTTCTTCCCTACCTCTGGCCGTCTGCTGTCCGTTCTCGCCGAGAACGCCTTCAAGCCCAACGACAACGCCCGAGGACTGGTCCACTCCGATGTGTCTTTCCAGCGAATCGTTGCCCGAGCTGAGGGCTCCATGGCCACCCCCGATAAGGATGTGGTCTTCAACTACGGTCTGTCTGCCGGTGCCACCCGAGGCGCCGTGCCCCTTCTGGACCGATTCTACATGGGAGGCGTCCCCGGTCTCTCCGATGACCTGCACACTCTCAACACTGTGTCTCTACCCGGCTTTTCGCGTCACGGACTGGGTCCCAAGGACGGCCGAGACTCTGTGGGAGGCCAGTCTTTCGCCAAGGCCGGCGTCAGCGTGTTCACCGCCGTGCCCCGTCTGATCTCCACCTCCCCCCTCAAATTGCACTTTTTTGCCAACGCCGGCCACCTGAGCAACGAGCAGCAACTGCTCAAGACCCTGCAGCAGGCCCCCGATAACTTTTCGGCCTCTGCCGGCGTGGGATTCGTCTACCGAAGCCCCCAGGCTCAGTTCGACCTCACGTGGGCTATCCCCGTGCAGCAGCGAGCCGGAGACGTGGTCCGACCCGGAGGATCCGTCGGTCTCTCTCTGATGTGGTCAAAGTAAGTACAGCATGTAGCATGTAGCTAGTATAGATTGGATATTGAATAGTATGGGTGTGTGCCCAATGGTGTAGATGGTGAGATGCTGTCATCATGAAAGATTGAGGCAATTCCGACTCTTGGTGCGAGGAATGTCCCCGTGTAGGAACTGGTAGCTAAAAGTGCTCCTGCCTGGCAGTCTCTTTGAGGAGTGTTCGAGGGCTATCATTGACTGCAATCCTCTTATTGTTGCTTCTGGTTCACTGTCATCTATAACATAGATAGCTGCACACCTTCTGTTGGCCGTACAGGTGCTCGCTTACACTGTCACCTCTACTTACACAAGATCTACACGGAATACATCCACAACTCACATTCAGGTATCATACTTGTACGTGTCATTAAATACATTAGTCTATAAATACCAATTACTCCTGGACCTTGTCGAGGTTGCCGGAGAAAGAGCCGAAGAGAGACTGGAGCTCGCCGAAGTTCTCGTCACCCTTCTGGCCGTCAGCAAGAGGAGTGGCGGAAGGAACAACGAGAGGAACGTTGCCCTGGCCGGTGACGTCAGCCTCGGAGGGAGAGTCGGGGATCTTGGGCAGCAGAGAGGAGAAGTTGGGGGGCAGCTGGTAGCCGGCAGCCTTGGTGGGCTCGGGCTCCTGCTTCATGGTGAGCAGAGAAGAGAAGTTGGGGGGGCAGCTCGTATCCAGACTTCTGCTCCTGGTGGAGGAGAGAAGAGAAGTTAGGGGGAGCTGGTATCCTCCGGCCTTGGTGGGCTCGGGGGCACCGCCCTGGGTCAGCAGGGAGGAGAAGTTAGGGGGCAGCTGGTAGCCTCCGTTGTTACCACCCTTGGAAGGAGCGGGGGCGGGAGCCTGAGTAGGGGCAGGAGCGGGGGCGGGAGCGGGGGCCTGGGTGGGCTGCTGCTGAGAAGGAGAAGGGGCGGGAGGAGCGGGGGCAGGGGCCTGAGAAGGCTGCTGGGGAGGAGGAGCAGGAGCCTGAGAGGGCTGCTGAGGAGCAGGGGCGGGCTGCTGGGGCTGCTGGGGAGCGGCGGTCTGGTACTGAGAGGGCACGGACAGAGAGGTGACGCCAGAGAAGTACTGGGGGTACTGGGACTTGAGGGCATCGAGTCCTCCGTCGTCCTGGGCGACGGCAACAGCGGCAAAGGCGGCAATGGCAAGAGCGGTGAACTTCATATTTGTTTTAGAGCGAGTGACTTGGTGAGATTAGACAGGAGTTTAAGCTGGCCGTCGCCAGCGGGCCCGAAAGCATTTAAATACGGCCGGGCCAGGACCCTGTTCCATCCTTTGACTGGCACGCAGTGCACACGTAGTATTGGGATCGTCCGTCGATCTTTCTAGGGGTCGATCGGAAAATGCAGATCTCCAGTTGGGGTGGTGGGAGATGGTGATGGGGTTGGTATTGCGACTGGTATACGTAACCTGGTTCATTTGCATCACTCATTTAACAGGGGCATCTCTTAATGGTATCTGTTTGCCCCGTGTTGGTTTGGTATCATCAGTTGTAACATTGTTGCAGACACGATCACCAGTGCCATCTGAGCAACACAGCGTTTAGTGTAACGAATGCTGCTTTCACGCTGCCTCTTTTGTTGAACGACGCTTAATTTATACTCAATTCGCCTGCAAAATACCCTTTCGAGTGTTGTCAATCTGCTCATCCGATTTGCGGGGGCTGGCGTATAGAAAACCGTACAGTGCAAACCGTACGAGGTAGTGTAGCGATGAGCACCTGGTGCTGTGGCGTAAGCCATTTTGTTTTCAGACCTTGGGGTCACACCCACAATCCTCTCTTCCCATCGTGTTCACTTCCACGTCCATCCCATGTTGCATCCCAGACCTTGAACCCTGCAACGATCGACATCTCAATGGGGAAAGGGGCTTTTCGTGAATTCGCGTCTGTGCAAGGCTGTGTTTGGTTGATGGCACCGTTTATTTGGTCGAGTGAGTGACGAGCAGACGATGTAATTTTGGGGCTGTTGTTATTGTCTCATTGATGCGGTGAAGTGCTTATGACGGCGGGTATACGCAACAAGACACCAAGGACCCTGAACGCGTGTCGTAAACTTAGCCTCGACAGGAGACGCCAAAAGAGCGGGGTATAAATACAGGGGGGTGGTACTCTGTGTGAACTGGTGGGGGTCATGGTGAGCTGGATACAGCGAGAACTGTTAGAAGCTGATGTTGTACTCTCTGTACCATCTCCCGTCGAAGATCACCTTTCCATTATTTGTGTACTTGTACTCCTTCAGTCCACCCTGTCGTAATATTCCTTGGGCACACATTCTAGCGAGCTTGGCACTGCAGGTACTCGTGTTAGGTTTAGGAAAACGGCGTGACAGAGCAGGGCTGCCAGCTGCGTTGTTTTTCCTGGAGATTGAGAAACATAGCAACCATTCGGTGCCGGTTGGTATGCGTCGTGTCTGGATTCTTCAAGTCCAGCATTTCACAGCTCTCTTCGTCATCGTCATCGTCAATGCTACGCTACAGTGAGCTGGTGTAGATCCGTGTGTTTCTGGTCAGGCCATGTATAGCTGGTTCTTATACCAAAACAATGGGTGCAAACGATGAAAGTTGGTCACACTATATTGCGTGTCCTTCTCGAACGATGCAATTCTCCACGGACTGTCTCAGACGTTTGCGAATAAGCATGTGTTGACCCCCATCACCTTCCTCTCGGACTTTGGCAACAATCGTTCAGAGGTGTGGTCGTTGTCTCAGACACGCCAAAACTGTATCCGAGCAGTGTTGAGTTCGTACAGCCAAATAGGCATTGGGACAAACGTGAAAAGGGACCTTCAGAAACTTGACTGGCTCTTGCAGCACTTCATTGGGAGGTGTATACGAAGATCGTTGTCAGGTGGTGAGGCTGTGGAGTTGGGGGAATGGAGGAAGGGCAACGGCACGCTTTGGAGCTGATATAAAGTGAAACATCCACCATGACTACCTCTCCGCACCCCTACCCTCTAGCTAGCTATTACGACTCACCGCAGACACGTTATGTGCCCACAATCATATTGTTAGCGCACCTTGCAAGCCCTGCATATCTAGCGAAACCTTACAGAGATGAGATGAGATACAACTATTTGGGAGACCTTCACGTATCACTTCCAGTACTCTCATTAGCTGCCTGTAGATAGCCTGCGATTAAATATACATCATCACAGAGTCTATCACACAGGTCTTGATGGGTGATAAAAGGGTGCCAAATGGCCGAAACCAGATCACGACGACTCCCCCAATACGCTAAATGTCATTCCAAGGATGGTGGTGTTCAGGTAAAGCTGGACTACCCTACATAACCGAACGATGCTACTGGCACAATCTATTACTATGAGTTATATTGTATTACCGGGGAAACTAAAGAAGAGCGAGAAGAGCAGCGCCGGCGAGAAGTCCGCTAACAGCAACACCCTTGGCGGCCGAGTTGGCAGAAGCAGGAGCAGCAGCGGCAGAAGAAGCGGGTGCAGCGGCAGAAGAGGCAGCAGCAGAAGTAGCAGCAGCAGAGGCAGAAGCCGATGCGGCAGATGAAGCGGGAGCAGATGAGGCGGGAGCAGATGAGGCGGGAGCAGATGAGGCGGGAGCAGATGAAGCGGGAGCAGAAGAAGCAGCGGACGAGGCAGCCTCAGAAGAAGCAGGAGCAGAGGACTCAGCAGCAGAGGCTTCAGCGGAAGAGGCTTCAGCGGAAGAGGCCTCAGGGGTAGCACTTTCAGCAGCAGAGCTGGCCTCTAGAGTAGTGGCTGGAGCCGAAGCGTCGGTGGCAGAAGCTCCAGCTGCGGCAGCAGCAGTGGCAGACTCGGCAGCAGCCTCAGTAACAGCCCCAGTAGCAGAGGGAGAGCCACCAGTGATAGCGTCATGGACGTCAGACCGGATACTCTCGTGAAGTTCAGCTCCATCAGAGTGAATAGACCGATGGAAGGATGACTCAGCGGCATAGATGGATGAGGCAAAAGCACGAGCCTCACCGGGATCCGAGGGAACTCCCGTGAAGCCCATGGCAAGACTCTCGGCTCCACCGTGAACGGAGTGGGCGAACGCAATGGCGTCCGAAGCAGCCTGATGGGCAGCAGACTCAGCTGCAGGGTCTCGGGTTTCAGGGTTATGATGAACGTGATGGTGATCTCGATCAGTCTCGGTCTCCTGATCCTGTTGGTCTTGAGGGGCAGCCAGAACGGCAGCGGCGAAGAGGTAAAGGGCAATGGGGTTCATTGTAAATGTCTGTTTTGAGGTTTGAGATGGTTTTTTGTGACGACTAGACCTGGAAAATCAGCTGGCTTTTATATCTCATCTTCTTCTCTCCGAGCACACTTGATGCCCGGAATTATAATGAGCTCTCTCTCCACTTTAGTGCCGTTTGTGGAATCATGGGTGGGGGAAAGAAAGCCAGGGCGAGAACTGTATTTTTAGGGCGATGTCGCCATTAATAGTAAAAAGATAACAGTGGCGACTCTGAGAGATTTTTCACGAGGTCCAGACGTGATCATCTTTCAGCTCTGACGAATTGTGTGTTCAGGTGTGTTGGGTGGAGATGTACGGACTTTAATCTTCAACATGTACATACGGGCTCTACAACTGAGAGGTGAACGTAAATGTCATCCAATCCCCCAGAAGTAATAAAGCATGTCTCGGTCATGGCTGCTCAGCCCGGGTTAAGCGACATAGCCGTCAGCTCACGGGACCTGGTCTATTCTTGGACCGGCGGCGGTGCACGTGTGGAAACCGGAGCCGGACTCCGTATCTCAGAGAAAGATTCAATAACATGAAGAGCACTTACAGGGGGGACTTAAACACTGAGGTTATGCCGACTGTATATTGAAGACTATCTACCCCCATAGAGAGATCAGAAACGGCACACATGGTACCAAGAAACCCCTGTAATCTCCTATCTGGGCGGATTCCAGAATAACCACTGGACTGCAGCTGCCACAGGCACACTATCTAGAGCGTTTCATAGTCCGAAGATGTGCTGCACTGTGCCTTGTTCATTAGCTTCAATCGACTATTGTCTGTAGAGATAGTGTCTTATTATAACGCCGGGTGATACGGGATACAATAGGTGAGGTAGGAGTTGCAAAGAGACTAGAATGAAATGAAGCTAGGGCAATGAGATAACAAGGAGAAGACGAAGATATATGCCATTTTTACACCGACTCATCAAATGCCAATGCTTCGAGCGCGTAAAAATACCTCACTTGACCGTACGTACAACCTGCTTTAGCGCATCGATAGTGCATACGAGGATATCTTCGAGGTGAAAATGCGTGCCTATGCATTGTCATCGGAGGTATTGGAAAGCCGGACCATCCCTTGCGTCCGATGCCAGTTACAGAATACACCAAGCGCCTAAAACTGCCCTGTGAGTCAGATGCCCACTTGTAGCTAACAGTTTAGCGTGGGCTATGTCTGTGTTCACGGGGAACAACTACTGGTACTTACACAGCCACTTTGTGGGGGAATTTCAGAACATGAAGCACTCAATATTGACTTAATGACATCAGGAAGCCTGTGGGCACAGCTGTAGAGCAATTTCAAGGCGAAATTCGCGAATTTTGGCAGTTTTTGGATAGTAGTGGCCAAATTTTTTGTACTGGCACATTCCCCGAGGACGTGGCGTAATGGTAGCGCATTGGATTTCGGTTCTTCTGAACGACGTCCTCCAAAGGCTGCGGGTTCGAGTCCTGTCGTCCTCTATCTTTTTGCCTTCCCACGGACTGGTTTCGTTTGTGAGCATCTCTTGGATGTATTTTTCGTCTTCCATGCATACGGAACTTTATCAGCGATATTAGTCATGTTGAAGAACATTGCAAGTCTTCTGTTGTATCGCTAACTTGAGCCTTTTTGAAACTGTGCCCTTCTATATCAGCCACGTGGTAGTGCATGCTAGTCTGGTCGAATCTTTTGCCCCCCAGCTTCCGTCTTTGCTCGCTTTCTTGGTTCTCGCTTATCGTACGATTCGTATCTAGCTCTCATTACGAAGATAGGACGTTCAAATACACACTCTGAGACGCGCCGGATTCGGACGTGCCAAGCGATGAGGTGGATAACGGTAATGAAAGTCTTGTTGCGCTTTTCGTTGCAGCGCATCCGGTTGTTTGTGACGACGCAAAGACGAAGCTGTGCAGGGTCGTCTTTGCATGCTAAGGTTAAACAAAGCCAGTTGAGCTGAGCTTGAGTTAGTTAGCTATGCAGAGAGTTTGGGACAAAGTCCACTCTAATTGAGTATGAGTTTAGTTGACGCGAGAGTAGGGCCGAACCCGAGAACGAACAACGGGCATAATACACCGAAGAAGAACCGGTAGCTGCAAGGCAGTTGATGGCGACCTCGAGAGCAATCTTATGGCGAGCCAAAAGAAACTCACATGCGGTCGTACCTTCATTAACGTTAGTGCTTTAGCTGCCGTATAGCTCAACTTTCAGGCTGTCTCTCTCAGGTCTCAGAGACATGTGCAGACGTGCTTGAGCAGTAATACGTGCTGCAGAGCGACCAGGGGGCTTCCTTGCTGCTGTAAACGGTGGGAAAGGCTGCAAAAAAGCAATTTTTCGCGGATTTTTGGGGCCTTTTTACGGTATATCTTGGTTCAACGACAATTTGAGTATCCAATCACAAAGCGGCATGGCGCAGCGGAAGCGCGCAGGGCTCATAACCCTGATGTCCCCGGATCGAAACCGGGTGCCGCTAGATTTATTTTTTTGGAGGTTCTATGACGTCCTAAGTCTTTCAATTGTGTTCTTTTTGCCACCCAAGTAAGACCCTACCTCTTGTCTGGCGTTTGGCGCGCTTACACGTGAGCACGTTATCGTGTGAGACATCTGGAAGTACACATCCCTGAGACATACTGATGAGACAAACAGATGAGACATTTGCCACAATGTACGCTTGTGCTAATTATATGGGGAACCAAGTACGAGCTCCTTAATCGTGCAGAACTTGCGTTCACATGCCTATTCTATCTTAGAGCGCGGTAGCTTGTTCAGGATCGAGTAAGAGGTTCTTAAAATGACCAGAAGGTCGGGGACAAGAAACTGTAGTTGACAAACGGATATGACGTAACCTGCACCAGCTGTTTTTAGAGCTCAACTGTCTGTTAGAGCTGACACAGTTGTGTATGACGTTGTGGGCGATGAGACAGTGCTAAACTCGAGTTTGGCCTATGGTTTGATCGCAGACTCATCCAGTTACCAATAATTAATTACTATATACAAGATCAACCCTCCAGGATAGTGTTAGTTCCGTAGACACCGGCCACCTTGGCCATCTCATGGATCACAGGCTGCACATTTTCGGCATTCATGGCTGAACAAGGCACAATGGTCCAGTTCTTGTTGGCCACAAAGTCATTGAGGTCGTTGAATCGTCGCTCAGACTCCTCCACATCCGCCTTTGTAGCAACAACCAAGACACTCTTTCCAGCCATTCGCTCGGGACCAAGCTCGCCCATGAGAACCTTGAGGTCGGCCACAGGGTCGGCTCTATCGAGAGCAATGACGAAGACGAGTCCATTGGAACGCTCCACGTGACGCAGAAAGTCGAGACCCATGCCCTTGTTGATTCGGGCTCCCTTGATGATTCCAGGGATATCGGCCACAGTGAACGAGGGCTTATCGATGCCCACGGAGATAGTGCCAATAGTGGGATGCAGAGTAGTGAACTCCCAGTGGCCAACTCGAGGAGAAGCACGTGAAATGGCGCCCAGAAGGGTACTCTTACCAGCGTTGGGCAGACCCACCAGACCCAGGTCGGCCAGAAGCTTCAGTTCCAGCATGAAGGTGGCTGTGATTCCAGATCGGCCCAGCTTGGCAAACTTGGGGTTTCGAATATCGTCTCTGTGGTATCTCATGTTGCCGGCTCCTCCAGCTCCTCCCTTGAGCAGCAGCTGGGGAGGCTTTCCAGGCTCGCAAAGATCCAGCCCGTCCACGGGGAACACGTCTGTGGCCTCTTCTGTGGATCTCAGCACAGCATCGTCAAACTTGGTGGCCTCCTTAGTTCGGGTGAAGAACTCCGGGGGGTTTTTGGGATCGTTACACCAGTTGGCCACCTGAGGGTTCTCGTAGGTCCATCCCTCTCCATCAGCCATGGTAGCTCGATTAAGTCGCAAGTAGCCTCTGTTCATGTGAAACATTCCCTCCGCCACTTCCACGCCCACAACCTCCTTGTGATCTGGCACAGGTTCTCCGTTCTCGAGGAACTGTGGGGGATATTTCTGGGCAGCCTCCTCGGGATCAACCTGGATAAGATCCTGCTCCATGTCTCGCTTGGGATCAGGACACCATTTGACCACAGTTCCAACAGGTACCTGTAGCAGCACATCAGTACCTCGATGTCCGTACATGTGGCTTGATCCTCCAGCCTTACCAGCTCCAGCCATGTATTTGAAACTCAGGTTTTTCAGGGTTCGAATCGAGTCCACCGCCTGGATGTAAACAGACCCTCCTTCTCCTCCATCTCCTCCATCAGCAGGTCCATAGGGCATCATTGCCTCTCGGGCAAATGAAACTCGTCCATTACCTCCCTTTCCGGCCGAGCACTTCACCAGTCGAACGTCCAGGAAGTGTGATCCCTCCTTGACGGCCTGCTGGGCCTCGTGGTACTTGACTGCGTCGTATGGCGATTTGTAGGGCATGACGGCGTATCGCTTCTGATCTTTGTCGAAGAACCGCTGTACTGCGTCTTGTCGCGACTCTTTTTCGAGATCTTTTTGTTTCATCTGACGTCGTTTCTTGTGGTAGTCACGCGAAAACACCAGTGGAAGCCGTAGACGGCCCACACTCGGGGTTCTCGAGGTCAGCATTGTGATGTTGATGGAGAAGATAATTTATTTCAGGGTTTGCATGATATGCACGTGAGTGATCTGGGCAAGGAGATGTGTACGGTATTGTGGGGAAGTGATGTGTTAAGTTGGGGTAATTGTGAATGAATAGATTTTATCATGGACAGGTCGTGAGAATGAACATCCACCTAAGACACCTCTCCCAGTTTCTAGGAGGTTGGTATACGCCATCTCCTCTTGTTCTTAATATTACTCAGACCTCCCAACTAAGCTTAACCAGATGGAAGGCTACTGTTCTGGCCACTCATAGTCTCACACCTTGCGAAGTACACCGAAGAGTGATATCATAACATAATCATACGAGCTGCCAGACGATAACACCATCTGTAGCAACCTCAAAGCACCTGCTAATCGATATATCTGTTGAACGTGTCCTACACCCTAACCACTCACTCACATAATATATGCAGTGTGTCAGTGCACCACTAATTGTCAGGTTTAGCTTCATCACCACTCTTCCATCCAGCCAACAACGCAATGGACGACATTGACAGTGACGGAATCCCCTCATCGACTTTGGGAGCAACTCCCAGCGAGTTGGGCGACTATGAGCCCGCGACACTGCCCGACGACCTGAATCGAGACACAGAAACACCCACTGGCACACCCTCAGCAACACCCACTGGTACACCTGCTCCGGGAGCGTCCAAGAAGAGCTCTTCCAAGGCCGCAGTCAACTCACTTACCAAGTCGGGGGCTCTCAAACAGAAGCCTGGCCCGAAACCCGGAGGTGGTAAGGTCAAGAGCTCGTCCGGAAGTGCCGCCAAAAATGCAGTCAATCCCGGTCTCAAGCAGACAACCTTCTCTATGGTGACGCCCATCAACCAGAAAAACTACTACACCGAGTATCTGAAGCGTGACGACCAGATCTACGTGTATCGACAAGTTCAGGAGGAGAACAAGAAGGGCAAGGCTGGATCGGTGGCTGTCTCCAACAACATCAAGGGTACACCTTCAGCAGCAGCAACGCCGGATCCCGATGGAACGGAAGGAAAGGAGGAGAATCAGACGATTGTGATTCATCCCGGATCGCGCAACTTGCGAGTCGGATTCGGAGTGGATCCGTACCCCAAGACCGTCAAGATGGTGATTGCGAGGCGACAACAGGGAGCCAAGAAGGGAGCTAAGCAAGAAGAGGCAGGAGAGCAGGAGGACGTGGAGATGGCCGACGACCACACCGACCCCATCAACGCTGCTATCAAAACGGTCAAGAAGGACCTCAAGGAACGAATGAAGTTCTACAAGTGTCGAATCCAGCCCGGATCGACAGATCTAACCACCAATTACAACACCAAAAACACGCAACCGGAGGAGATTCCCGAACACAATGACCCCTCCAAGGTCGACTGGACGGATACCTCGGACAAGAAGGAATATTACGTCGGCGAATCGGCGCTGAGAGTCAAAGACTCCAAATACACACTGAGATGGCCTATCATTCATGGATGTTTCAACGAGACGTCAATGTACTCATCTCCGCAGGAGGTACTTGGAGATATGGCGATCATTCTGGTGGAAGCTCTCGAGGCGGAGCTGGGTGTGAAATTCACAGACTACAAGAACTACAATGTTGTTCTGCTGATTCCGGACCTTTACGACAAGACCTATGTCTCTTCTCTGGTTGACCTGCTGCTTCACAAGATGGACTTCCCTCGTGTTGCCCTTTTGCAGGAAGGAATGGGAGCCACGTTTGGCGCTGGTATTTCCACCTCCTGTGTGATTGATGTGGGTGCCCAGAAAACGGCCATCTGCTGTGTTGAAGATGGTATGGTTGTTCCTGATTCTCGAGTAAACCTGAAATATGGAGGAGATGATGTCACCAATGCCTTTCTCAAACTGCTCCAAAACATTTCGTTCCCCTACAATGTGGATCCCAAGGATACTAACGACATGTTGCTGGTGGAGGAGCTGAAAACTCAGTATGCCACGGCAGATGAGGCGTCTATCGGGGTGTCTACCGGTCAATTGATCTGCCCACGACAAAACAAGCTGACACAAAAGTACACATTCAAGTTCTACGACGAGGGTATGCTTGCTCCCTTGGGTCTGTTCTATCCTGAGCTGTTCGAGCCATTGAACACCAAGTACAAGGAGTTCGTCCATGATAGACACCGTCTGTTCCCCCGAAACATGGATGTTTATGAGTCCAACAAAGAGGATAACCCCACGTCGGGTGCTCAAACAGCCCTTCTGATCAAACAGGGTCTCATTGAGGCACCTGAGGAGCCGGTGGAAGGAGAGGCAGCAGTGGAGAAGGAGGTTGTGGACGATGTGGAGCAGCCATATCTGTTCCTTACAGGACTGGATCATGCTGTGATCCAATCTATCAAGAGCGCTGCTCTGTCAGATCCCACTAGACCCGGAAAGATGTATGAGAACATCATTATTATTGGAGGAGGAGCACAGCTGGCTGGATTCGAGACTCTATTGGTTGATCGACTAGGAATCTGGCGATCAATGGCTCGAAACGATGGTGAGGATGATGGTGTTTCAGATGAGGCTATTGCCGTCATGCCTCCTCCTCGAGACATGGATCCCCAAATCCTGACCTGGAAGGGCGGCGCCGTGTTTTCACGGCTCAAGGTTGTTGAGGAGATGTACATTACCCAAAAGGAGTGGGATTTGTTGGGTCCTCGAAGCATTCATTACCGAACCATGTTTGCCTATTGATCCTGGATCGTATCATATTGTATTGTTAATATATTGTAAAACAAGGACTCAAGTTATAGGCTGGGGTTGACAAGGCGAATATGCGACAAACGACGAGGCGACAAAGAGAGCAACGATAGCTCGTACCGTACATGCTCTAAGACTGCTGCCGGTACATGAAAATAATTGTACGTCCTGAGGACAAAGACTTCGCTATGTACGCGCGTTCGTAAACTTGACGAGATGAGCTTACATTATGAAATGTGTACGACAGTGCCAAATGACGATGGTCGTCTGCACCCACCCTAGCACACGTCTATTCAGCGGCTAGTCACGCATGTACATTGCGGTAGTTCTGGAGCTAGCTACAGTAGCCGCTTGTGGACCAAGACGAGCCAAGTGGGCGTTCATTTATGCCTGCTTAGAAAAGCTGACGTCATGAGCTAGTGAGGGCGCCCGCTCTTGGAGCTGTGCTACTGGTTCCAGCTGGGGCTAGGGCTAAGGCATAGGGTCTCCAGATGGTTCTTGGTAGGTTTCTGGTGAGGGGATAGACACTGACTTTCTGGAATGCAACCAACGGAGTACATACGATACAAGTGCTGACCTACACTCGTATGTACAGCACCGTTCCTTAAGTTGGGGAAGGGATACCGCACAAAGAGGTGTATTGCGTCCTTCGAGCCGAGAAACCTAGCGCCGGTCCGTGTATTTGTTTGTCTGCTGTCCTTGTCACCCACCGTATCCGTTCAATGGTCGTTTGAGAGTATATCTTCCAACCCCATGCCAAGGTGCGCTTGTATATTGTCTTTGATGAGATTGGGTTAAGTGTCTGAGATCGAACTACGGTATGTATCAGTCGTACTGGTGTCGTCGCATACTTGTTACCTGAACATACAGTAGCGATATGTCTGCCGCTAGAAGTAGTGCTGTAGTACTTACAGTAGTCTAGCGCGATTGAAAGAAGAAAGAGAAAGATGTGCAAACAATTAATAGCAGAGACATACAGCCATGAAACCAAACCACTAACTCAACAAAGCCCAACTATGATATCTCTGAAACCATAGCTCCACACTTATACCCCATATAGAACCTGGGAGAGTCAAGCGGCTTAAAGGAAGAGGCCGAAGATCCGCGCCGTTATATGTCAGTCTAGAAGGCCTGTCATGAACAGTCTGCAGTCTCCACCCACGTGTGTGCTAAACCCACAGTAGTGTGGTGGTAATGAGTGCTTCCAGCCTAGCTACACTGGTAAATGCTCCACCAGGGTGTACCGGTGCCAGAAGCAATGTAATGCGATGTTACGACCGAAAGCTTTGGCGCCGACGCTAGCCATGGCCAAACTGCTAGCCTGACTAGCGTCGGACTTTTTTGGCAGGGCCACACTCATGTACGGTGGGTCCCATCTCGGGCTAGCTAGACGGTAAACAACCTAGCTGCTTGTTGCGGAGTTGTGTCGAACGAGCCGAGCTGTTTATGGAACGTCATTTTCGTCTAGTCGATGAAACATTGGAGATGGTGTGACTGCTAAGGGCTGTTTACAACTGCCGCAAAAGGCCATCTTTTGTTCACAATAGTGGCTTGACGTGTACACTAATGTACAAGTAGCTCCGATCCATGACAGACAAGATGGAAGTTGAAAGATGAGACACAATAGTAGAAGAACAACAAGACCTATACGGACGATCACTTTTCCAATCCGTAATCAATGTCGTGCTTCGCCTATTATTATCAACTAATCGGCTGAGAAGAGATTGGCTCTTCTGAAAACGTCGTCGCAGGGTCACAGCACGTCCGTTTTATGACGCTCCCCAAACTTTCCAATTACCCCAGATCATACCGTATCCGTATCTGTCAAAGACTGGATCCCGCCGCATCTCACAAGCCCCATACCAACTCTTCCACACACCTCCTACATCACACGTCTATCTATAACATATCTATTACTACTCATAACGGGTCTCTAAGCGCACTTAAAGGGGCAGCTCAAAGGAGACGTTAACGTCAATCTCTCGGGCCATCTCAACAACCTTGGAGAGCTGGCAGACCTTCTGGGCAGCCTCATCAAGATCGCCGAAGGAGAAAATCTTAAGACCAGAGTCGGAAATGAGCTTCTGGGCCTCGGCCAGGTTGGTTCCCTGGAGTCGGGCAACAATGGGAATGTTGAGGTTCATGTTCTGGGCGACGGCAATCAGACCCTTGGCAATGTTGTCACATCGGACAATACCTCCGAAAATGTTGACGAAGATGGCGGTGACACCGGGCTCGGAAGTAATGAGCTCGAAGGCCTTCTTGATGGCGTCAGCAGTGGCTCCTCCACCACAGTCGAGGAAGTTAGCGGGCTCACCACCGTACAGCTTGATGATGTCCATGGTGGCCATGGCCAGACCGGCTCCGTTGACGAGACATCCAATGTTTCCGTCGAGCTTGATGAAGTTAAGACCGTGCTTGGCAGCCTCAATCTCCTCAGGGTCCTCCTGGGTCAGATCTCTCCAGGACCAGACCTCCTCCTGTCGGAAAGAGGCGTTGTCGTCAAAGCCGAGCTTGGCGTCCATGGCAACCACTCGGTGGTCGGTGGTCTCAGACAGAGGGTTGATCTCGATCTGGGTGGCGTCCTTCTCGGTGAAAACCTTGTAGAGCTTCTTGATATCGTCGGCGGCCTCCTGGGTGGCCTTGGAGGAAAATCCGAGAGCCTTGGCAACCTCAATGGCCTGGGCGTCGGTGACACCGGTGTGGATGTCAACGGGGAAAGTGTGAATGGCATCGGGGCTCTCGGCAGCAACTCCCTCAATGTCCATACCTCCCTGAGAAGAGGCGACAATGATGGGCTTCTGGGTGGCTCGGTCCATGAGGATGGCAACGTAGGCCTCTCGTCGGACGAACTCTCGCTCGACAACGTAGACAGCGGTCACGGGCTTACCCTGAGGTCCGGTCTGCTTGGTGAAAATCTTGTGGTTGAGCATCTGCTCGGCGTACATCTTAGCCTCAGTGGGAGAGGAGATGAGCTTGACACCGCCCTTGAGGCCGTTGTCAAAGTGTCCCTTACCTCGGCCTCCGGTCAGAGCCTGGGCCTTGATGACCATATCCTCGCATCCGAGCTTCTTGGCAATGTCCTCAGCCTGCTGGGGAGTGGTGGCGGCGCCTCCGGCGGGGACTTCAATGCCGTAGTCCTTGAGAATCTGGGCAGATCGGAACTCGTGGAGAGAGAGGTTTCGAGTCTGAGTCTTGGCGACCTGTGAGTTAGTAAGGTAAAGGTGTGTGTGTCAAATTAGACTTGAAGAAAAGAGGAAATTGCACGGGCTTAACGACAGCACGATAACGGCCCCTTTCAACCACAGCCAATTCAGCTTTCGCATTTTCCACGACAATTGTGTCTGTTGGTCGTGCTGCCTTGCCGCCAATGTTCATTATCCCTCTTCACGCACGGATTTCATATTATGTGCATGCATGTGCATTTAGCCGAGGCGTTTTTCCGGACGACAAGGGAACAGCTGGGTTGGAGGTGACAAGACTCATGTGGCGGGGTGGTTCTCCACTCAATTGCCCACGATCCACATAAGTAGGCTGCCCCCTCGTTGCTCAGAGCCACACAATGAGGTTTCCGAACGACTTTGACAGCGTAACCTCTTACGCCGAAAAACGCGCACCGGAAAAACAGGTACAATTGTTGTCGACGGAGACGGACACACAATCAGGTAGGAGCCATTGTGGCGAAGAATGTGGCGCGCTGAATACTCACCTGGTGAAGTCGAACAGCTCGAGATCGAGCAGCAATTCGCGAAAACATTGTGTGTGGGATTGGGTGTGGTTTGCTGGTAAGAGGAAAATGAAATCCACGAGCCTTTTACTTTTTGGTTGACAGCACCGACATGTACACAGTGTTGACTGCCGGGTAAGTTGGGCCTTTCTCTGTCTCTTTCGCAGCGAAGTTAGTGTGTTGGGGCTGTTTTAGAGGCCGGCCAAAGGGTCTATTTGGGGGGTCTAAGAATCGTTGAAAAGAGGTCCTGAAGACACGTGATGGAGGAGATCACTGTCAGCTGTCTACTTGATCTCTTTTCCATCAACTACACCCTCAATTGACCCATTCTATCCATCCATCCCTCCACACTCCATTCTTCTTTCATGCTTACCCCTCTTCCAGATGCACCCGCTCAGCTTAAGGTTACTCTTTTCCTTACATGTGTGCCGAGTAAAGACCTTGTGAGGCCGAGCCAAGGGGGAGGGACACACATGGTTTAACTGGGAGATAGCGGTCGTCGCCGACAGTTTCCGAAATAGTGTCTAAGTCCGAGTTGACTTGAGATGCTCTGGTTGGTCAATTGGTGCGATCTGAGTCCAGTTTTCTGCTTACATAAACAAACTGACGCCAACCACACAGGTTCCACACGGTGGGTAACCACCTGCCACATCCTGTAGCCCCTCACAGGTAATATCCCCTCGTACTTCAGGCTGTGGTGCGGGTGATGAGCCGTGGACAGTTTTCGCTTATAGACTTTTGGCACTTTAGAGTTGGGTTGGGAACGGAGTTGAGAATACAGAATACACAGGTTGAGATGGGACAAGTGGGGGGTCTGGAGGGTGTTACAGAAGAGCAATTGATGTGTGATTTTACAAGCTTACTGAAGACACTACAGCGAGTATTTCTGGACCTTTTTCTCGACTCAATTCCGTCTACAACCTCCTACTCGCGCTCCGTTACCCTCCGAAGAAACTCCAGATTTGCGTCTCAGATTAAGCCCTCTGCAAACGGCGTGTCACGCTAACGCGCTTGAAGTGATGAAACTGCACGAGTTGGACAGTAGCGAATACAGCGAGAGTGAGAGAAGGTGTTTGTGGCCATTGCGTGGGTGAGAAGTCACGCTGAAAGTGCTGACCTCGCTGACTAAGCGCATCAGTTGCTCTACTTGCAAATCACTCATCTCATCAAACCCAAAGCCCAGAGTTTCAACGTGCGTGCGTGGCTCTTCTTCCACTGGACAGCTGGGTTGCATTTGGGCACGGCTGTAAGTGGAAAAAACCGGAGGGTGACCCAAACCGACGTGCAGGAGTTTTACTGTGAAAGTGGGAGGAGGGCGATCCAGTAATTATGGGACTTGGAGGGTTGAAAATTATGGCTGAGAAAATACGGGTGATAGAATAATGAGTCAATGTAACAGTGGAAAGGTGGACCCTCAATTGCTTCAAGTCTACGAAGGGTATTACGGGTTCCCAATCGGGTTGGAGGGGTCATATGTCGAATTGTGAGGGTAGGGTCACAGCGAGTATTGCTCGTATTCGCGCCTTTGACAGCTTGGGGGGTTGTTTTTCCGCACTGCAATTTCAATTGGGTCTAATCGAGGCTGACTGTAACTCTATGAATACGTGGGAGAAAGATGAGTATGATGAGGAGGTGTGGTACACATTCTGGACGAGTCATTGTTTTTCAAAGCACGACCACATTGTCAACATGACCCGTCCATTACCTCTTTCATTCGTCATACCAATCTCCTCCGAACATGCTCCGCCGGTTAGTCCGAATATCCCCACTTTCTGCACTTCCTGCACACCCATCTTTGAGCTGTGACAGCAGCCAGCGAAAATACACTAAAACCTGTTGGCTCCCCGACTTTCTCCGAACTCAACTGCGACGGGAGATACAGCATCGTGGAAGCTGGGGGGCAGTGGTCGGAACAAACACGGAGCTACAGCTTAGACACAGTTGATAGCGACGATACTGGCACGGGCTCGGATTAACTGGAAACTCTATGTACTCAACAGATGGAGTGGGGGGCGGTTAAGACGAGGTTGGGCTGTTGCGAGGTAGGGTGGTGAGGTGTGGTGGGGTGTGATGAGTTGTGAACGTGAGGTTTGTGGTGCTTCATAATTGAGAAGTGTTCTACACACTGTAAATGTACTGATGCCTGGTAGCCATTGATACGATAGATTATGGTGAGGTGAAAATACGACGTCGAGAACAGATCGATGGAGAAGGTACACTCGACAGGTTATGAGTCAGACGAGTGTGACTTGGAAATTGGATACTACTTCGACAGCCTGACCTTGAATTCACGTACTATTACCACTGTTGTGGTGTTTCAGAGTCACTCATATTCGTTTTCAATCAACCCTCTCATTCACCTCATGCACCACAGTCCACGCACAGTTCATTTCAACCTCCATCACCAAGCTCATGCACACAAGAACCTAATCAAGAAAAATATCACTGCGATAACAGACACTTGCACGCTCCGCCATACATTTCAACGGCTACCCCACAACTTTCTCAAACCACATTTTTGCATACCCAGACAATGTCTACGCTCAATGTCAACGACGCAAAGGTGCTCAACGCCAAGTTTGCAGTGTCCATTGACTCGGCTCAGAAACTGGTGAGCGGCTGGATCACTGACAGTGACGATAGTGATAGCGACCAAGATCGCGCTGACGAGGCCGCCCAGAAACTGCTAAGAAAGCAGCTGCAACCGGTCGCCTCCTGGGCCGGAGTGGGCTCCAAACTCGGCACGGCGCCTGGAGGAGGACGCGTGACTAAGCCAGACACCTCCAAGATGTCTGCGTCCATGAAGGCGCTGAGTAAGATGCATAGCAAGGGCAACCAGGCCAACGCGGTGGCTGCCGTGACTCCCGTGATGCGACAGGATTACGTCATCAACAAGAAACAGTACCCGGACACCAAGGCCAAGAAGGACGAGTCTGACTCGGACGAGGAAGATATCAAGAGCAGGTCTAAGAAGTCGACCAAAACCTCAGGCAACTTTCTGGACGAGTACAAGAAGACCAAGAAGAAGCGACGTTAGGCTGAACGGACCACTAAAGACTGGCTGAAGGAGCTGGAAGGAGCTGGAAGGACTGAAAATGGCCCCATCTTGGGCCTACTATTTAATTATTGCATGTATTCTATTCTTGGATGTTCGATTGCACGTGCCGAGGCATTCTAGGGTGCAAGAGATATGGTGTTGATTTAGGTGACACAGAAGGGCTAGGAGAAGGACTAGGAGAAGGAAAAAGAGACCCTAGACTGATCGAGAACGACACTAATGAACCTACTCGCACCTATCCTGGCGGGGTCGTGTTAAAAAGTGTTCACTCCTATCATCAATAGCTTTTTATTCCACCACCCTCTCAAGTGCTAGATCCCCAGGTCTCCCTTCGCGCACACTACCAGTAGCTCAACTAACAGCACCACAATCTTGCAAGGGTGCTAACAGGGCCCATCTAGTGTCACCAGACGATCATTTCTGTGGGCAGCCATCAGGTAATGCTGACAAAGAGATCCCTAGTGAAGTGAGGTCTGGGCCTGAGGCAGCGCGGCAAGTTTGGGTTCACAAGATCCGGGTTGGAACGGCTTGAGTGCAGTAGCCTGCAGCCCGTTGGAGAAAAAAGTGGTCTGATCATCAAGTAAGATGAAGGGTTCTAGTTGACCATTTGCTGTGCATTGATCAAGTGCAGTTAAGCAGCATCTTTAAGCAATGGTCTTGTCAAACGAAAAGCTGAACAAACGTGTTCCTTCTAAGCTGATCCAAGTGGAGGGAAAAAGATAGAGGAAGCCCAGAATGACGCAGAATGACGCCATCGCTCTTGGCTAACTAATATCTGATACTAATGTTTCCACTACTACCTGTACCAGCACTAACCTCCAGTCTAATACAATGTCTACGACTCTCTCTGAGATGTACCGATTTGTACTTGTATGTATGTACACTTGCATTTCGACAGGTTAGGATTGCTTTCTTGGGTCTGGGACCGTAGCAGCGTTGTAGTCGGTAGCTTGGCACTATAGACCCCAGAAGCGGTCTGTTTAGGGCGAAATTATGGACGTGTTTGCCCGTCGTTTATTATCTGCCGCAAGCCACAGTTCCAAATCTGACAGTGGGGTAGATCTGGTCCTCAGCTATGTTCAGTGTGTACCTCCTATACAATGACATGTAGTGGCCGAAGACAGATCTGACTACGAATTTAGTCACGAGGGATGTCAGGGTGGGAGGGATAGTTTGACAGCTAGAGATATTCAAAGTCCCCAGGTTGATTGAGTGATGGTAACATGTGAAAAAAGTCCACGGAACTCATTCAGCCAATTGACCTCTGCAGGCCGCTGTAATGTAACACCAAGTCGTTTCCATCTCCATTCTCTGCCCCCTCCATTCTCCTAATTTGAATATCTCAAGCCCTATAGCACAGGTGCTTAGAAACACAAGGAACCCGCCCACTAGCCCCGATGCTAAAGTAGACTTGCGCTAGACTAGCCTTGGACTAAGAGACGTGGACAGAATTCAAAAAACCAGTCTAGACCTCGCATTAACGGGTTTCCATGGTTTAGCCGAAAGCTACACAGCCTAGGGTTAGGTGACCCTGGTGGTCTTCGTTTGGCACAAGTTTTGGAGGTCATGTGATCCCAGGCTCGTATTAGTCACGTGAATAGACCTGGAGAGGAGATAAGGGTCCAGAAGCGGTCGAGGAGTTGCATTCCATTGTGTCCTGCCAAGCCACACAGTTGTCCCGCGAATACGCTGGTTGGGGGCAGAGAAAGCATCTCCGAGTCTCCCGGCTTTCCTCGGTGTTTTGGATATCACGCTGTTCCGAGTTTCCGTGGCCCTTTTACCCTTCATACAGGCCCGCCTCGTATTCGTACAAGCACTTGTTCCCGAATCTCAACAAGTTTTTGGCCTGCACAAGAGAATCGGTGCTACAGTGGAGGAAAAGGTGGGCGAGGTAACTTGGACTGTTCCTCGGACAGGGTGTTCTAGTCCTTTGGCTTCTCCTAGCCGTGGAGCCCTCTATAGACACGGCTACGGATGCGGTTGTTCTGGAACGACGAGACATAAGTATCCGTCTCAAGTCACAATAACGAGAGAGCTTCTTTAACGAAGCATCCCCCCCCATGTCACGATGCGCATACCCATAGCCGCGACTTATAGATGTTCGGAACCACTCCTGCGTCTTTGCATAGCACGGTTTAGCGCCGTCTAAGACGCTAGCCTTATTTCTAAAGGGTCTACAGCCCGAAGAAGACGAAGAAGAGACTCAACCAACAGATTGCTTCTATGACTTTGTAGACACATTAATAGCAATAGCTGGAGAGACATGGAGAGGCGGAGTGACGCACCCACACAAAAGATTTGAGGTTCAAGCCAAAACTGTGTAGCACACATGCTCGTATGGGGGCTAGAGCCAGTGCAACCCTCAAGAGTACAAGAACAAGAACCGGTTGTCAGACACACATCCACGGCCGTATACCTTCACATCTGGTAGCTCCCTTTAATGCAGTCAAACGTCTGGCAAAGTGGAGACACGGCCGACGGAAAATGAAAACACTGGTTTTATCATCTTTAACCGACACAAGGGCCTCACAGGCACTCTCATACCTATAAATGATAACTATTCTCGGTCGTGGCGCCAATGGAGATGGAGCGTTAGTGGGGTCCGCAGACACCTTAAAAGCCGAGACGGCCATTCTCGAAAAGGACGCCAGTATCCGCTTTTCGCGCTTCGTATTCGGGCCTGCTGCACACATGAATCATGTTGGCTTCTGCAACGGCATGAACCGGCCACCGGGCCTGTTGGCTCTGGTCTAACCAACCGCACAACAGCTCTATCCGTGCTTACATACTCGCAGAACTCAGGCTCCATCTTTTTTACTACTGTAGCTAGTCCACCGCATTCAGGGAGCCCTTGGTTCCTGTAGTTAGCTACACACTAAAGCAAAAGCACACCATCTCCATCTACGGTACACTGGTACCGGTATGAGCCGATATGAGCCGGGACGAGCAATACATCAGCTATTAGCTTGTACTGTAGCGCGTATCCGTCCCAGTAGTTCCCCAGGCCTCTTTGTGAAACAGCTAATTCCAGCTTGTCCCATGAATCGTACGATTCTACACGCTCAAACTTCTTCTTCATACCTTCCTACCATCTCTCTGTCTCACCCTCTCCCCGCCTCTCCCTCTCTTTCAGGGCTGTCAAACTACGCATCCTCAATTAGGTACAAAATAAATAGTATTACAAAGCCGGTGATATTCTCCTGTTTTTGGGGTTTTGTGCTCAAGTCTTGTTTTGTCCTTTGCCATCATCATGTTGGGTGCCGTTTCAAGCGCCTGCGATCCGGGTACTGGAAGATCGACAGACCGTGGTGTGAAAACTGTGTGTGTTTGTGTGTGTGTGAAAATGAGAGCTCCTAACCAATCTATCTGTACCATAGGCTGTACTGTTGTTTCTTTTAGTGCATCCAACACATTCACCAGGGGGAATTCTCACCTTCTACTCAATCTTGCGCTTCTTGTCGCCCCCTTCCGGGTTCAGCAGCGCCGCCACAGACGCTCCACGAGTACTGCTGCTGCTGTTGGAGCGCGTGCTACCTCCCGAGGGATGCGGCGAACGGTACGGCGTGTGCGGAGAAGAGTGTGGAGGCGGGGTAGAAGGTTCGTGGGGATGGGGAGTAGAGGTGGGAGCAGCATACTGCGGCAGAGGCATGGTTTCTGCGCCGGAGGCCGTGTGGCGACGGGCCGGGGCGTCGGTTCTGTACTTGAGCGCCTCGGCAAACCCGCCTCCCACAAACTCCGTCTTGTCCTGTCGATGCAGTAGAGGGAACGAGCCCGGCCGCTGTGATCGGGGCACGGCTCCAGGGGGTCCGCCGGGCCCGGGGGAAGAGCCGAACGGTGGTGGTGGGGCTCCTCCCTGAGTGAGTGGCTGCTGTTGCTGCTGCTGCTGCTGCTGTTGCTGTGGTGGTGGTGGAGGGGCACTGGTGTGTGTAGGGGGTGCCTGCCCGTCGGGTCCAGGAGCAGGCTCCTTAGCCAGTGGGTCGAAATAGACACTGACTGCTCGGCCCCGAGAGCCCCGGTGGAATGGGTCCGTAGGGGGCACGGGGTACTGTGGCTCTGGCTGTCGCCATTGTGATCCTCCGGGGGCTGTGGCCGATGCTGCCGATGCTGCTGCTGATTGTTGGTAAAAGTACGGTTGCTGCTGCTGCTGAGGCTGTGGCTGCGACTCGCGTCGTCCGTCCAATGATGCCAGGAACGCATTTCGGTGTCCCATGGCGTGCGCCACCCGCTGGCACTCGGTGTGTGCCGACTCCACTGCGGCTCTGCCTTCTGTGATTCGCGGCAGGACTTCCAGCAGCGAAATCACGTCGGACTGGAGCGACCGCACCGCATCGATGAGGGCCGCCTGGGTGGCAGCCATTCTGGACACGGAGTCATGCAGGTGCCACGTAGCGGCGGTGGCAGCAGCTGCTGCGGCGTCGTCTGCCGGGTGTGGGTGGTGAGGGTGTTGCGAAGGGTGTAGCATCATGTGGCCGTGCTGAGCTGCTGCTGCTGCTGCTGCTGCGGCTCCTACGTCCACCGAGCCGTTCATGCCTGGTGGTGCTGCTGTCGGGGCGACACCGTAGTCTGCCACGAGACCCACGGGTCGCAGGGGCACGCTGTCTCTCTGGGAGGCTGACTGTCGAGAAGCCCGTCGCTTGATACCTCTGAGAGACTCGACGTCTCCCCGCTTGAAGGAGCCGCCGCCATGCTTGAACTCCCACTGAGACGAGTCGCCGGTGTGGAAGGTGAAGGTGTCGTTGACCTTGTGGAAGCCGTACATGTTGAGCTGGCGCACGAACGACGACACGTTGGTGTGCTTGAAGTACTGGCGCAGCACCTTGGAGAACTCCTCACCGGGCGACACGATGAACGAGTCGTTGGACGCGGACCATGAAATGAGGTGTTCGATGGAGGAGTCCTCCAGCATGGAGTAGAGCTTGTGGATGAAGGCGGCCTGCGACACCTTTGGCGTGGTGCCGGGCTTCTTGTTGTCGGACGAGGCGGCTGCGGTGGCGTTGGACGTTGTCGGTTGCTGCGCAGAGGTCGTTGGCTGCTGCGGCGGTTGTGTCTGGGTCTGGCTATGTGTCGGTTGTTGCTGTGGCGGCTGGCCTTGTGTCTGTGTCTGTGTCGGGGGCTGCTGTGGTTGTTGCTGCTGCTGCTGCTGTTGCACCGTCTGAGTTGGGGGTGCTGGGGCTACGGGCTCCTCCTTCAACACCACCGGCTGCGTCATGAGCGGATACATTGGTTTGGGCGGCATGTGCTCGGCCCGTTCAACGTCCATCATCGGTGTGGGTCCACTGTCGTGTGTGAGTTGAGTGTGAGAGACGTGAGTGTGCGTGTGAGTGTGGTGGGTGTACGAGAGTCGCTTTGAGTGTGCGTGTGCGTCTTGTGAGTGAGTCTTGTGAGTGTCTTTTCTCTCAGTGTCTTGCGTGTCTGTTTGTGAGTGTGCTCCGTGTCGTTGGTGCGGTGAGGGTGTGTGTAGGTGAGGATGGAAGAGGCCAAGTTTTCACTTTGTCTACACTGTCATGGCTGAGAAAGTAGGTGTGTGTGTGACTATGTGCACTGCAATACGTCTCTCTGTCTTGTGTTGTGTGGTGCTGTGCTGTGCGCTGTGCTTTTTGTGTCTGTTGTGCAAAAACGCAAAGTGCAATAACATGTAAAGCTTGGCCCACACTGAGTTTCAAAACCCTATGGCGTAGGCTCAAACTCTCTTCGCTCGATTCATTCTAATAAGAGAGTCCACTAAATAGGTTTAGGGTACCACCTTGTATAGACCCCAACCAGCGGAGACAAGAAAGAGAGAGTAAGGTCCAGTGGATCTAGGGGCGGTGTTCCGAGCGGTGGGAGTGGTGGGAGCGATGTGTTGGTGCACGAGCATTCATGTTGGCAATGCCACCACTAGACCAGCCTGAGACGCTCATACGAGCATTTCTCGAGTCTAGACTCATTCCAATAGAGCATTTTCACTGTCGTACTACTCGTACCTTGCCAATCCACCCCCACACACACACCAAGGGCCTTCTACGGACACCAAAAAGAAGCCGTTTCGAACGTGTTTCGGATGGAATCTGTGACATGGACCAAGGGCGATCCCATCTCTGTCTGGTTCATGCCAGGTCCCATCCGCACGCACCCTCGGCTTATAGTTATGACTTCTGTCTCAGACGAAGAAGGACAGTCCAAGACAGAAGAGGTTTTGGTCAGACAGTGCAAGTGTTTTTTTGCGCTTGCGCTCTGTTGCTGTTGCAGCTGCTACAGAACTGTGTACCGAGACTGCCGCGAACGAACGGCTGGCCCACGCCGCTGAGGCAGTCTCACCTGAGAACGCAGTCTCAGCAACAACGCTTTGCCCGGTCGGTTTTGTGCTTCCACTAATTTTTCCATCAAATACATCTGCTTAGGCTTGGTGTGGGAAAAAGCAAAGTGGACCGACGTGCAGCGAGCGTTGTTGTCCCTTTTCGAATGGGAGACAAGAGCAAAATCAAAAAGGCGAGATGAAGCCAAAGAGTGAGAGAGACAGGCCGAACAAGAGAGAGGGAGAAGGAAAGCGCAAAAGAGAGGGCCAGAGAGACAGAGTCTATGGGCAGAAAAGCACAAAATGAAGCATAGGCACAAAATATCCGGTTCTGAAGCCTCACACTCGGTGGACCCTTACGGGAGTGGTACGAGATCAGTACGAGAACAAGAAGACGACAACAAGTAGCGGATTTCAGGTACGGGGTCGACTCGGAAGCAGTAGTCGACTTTGAGGATTGACACGGGCTGTGGCAATTGTGCGCTCCCCCCCAATTACAACCTACAAAGACTGCCACACATACCCCACCAGCTGCACCAGGCATACATGACATGGAGAGGAGAGGTGAGCCGACCATGGCGATAATGCAGAGATAAGAAAAGTTCGGCTTGGCTGAGCATGCCACAGTCCGCGGTGGGGGTGCTCAGAAAGATCCCCTTAGGTGTGTGTTCTTGACGCCAACTTTCAATAACGACTTTGCTGTGTATTTGTAGCAGTGGGCCAATCGAATTGTTCCCCATACGCCCTTATAATGTGTCTACATCCCGCCAAATCCTCAGACCACTTCTGGACTCCCTTACAATACTCCACCATCTCCGCCGCAGCTATACTTGTGTGCACACATAGTCACCGAACCGGGTACGGGTTGTACATGTGCTTACCTGGTTCAAGTGAGAGGGTACCGGAGCTGTACAGGACCGGGCATACGAGACGGGTCCAATACTCGTATGGGCGCGTAGGTACGTCCGTAGAACACCGACAGGACCAACCTCAACGGTCTAGGTTCGGCTCTTTGGGTGCCGGAGAACAGGCGCGAAGAAGACAAGGGTGTGTGTCTTCCTCTGTCTCTCTGTCTCTCTGTCTCTCTATTGTTGGTTGTTAAGATGTACTCACACCACTTTGCTTCCCCACATGAGAGAACAGGTGAGGGTACAAGTAAAGAGTGTAAGGAGATGGACGAGGGCAATTGCCGTCATAAGCGGATTGCGCGGACTTTGAACGGGAAAAATCAATGGTACGATTATCCGACCAACACGGCCACACAAGTTGCTGTTACCTGAGGTATACTTGAGCGATGCAAGTTTTTCGATTGCCTGCCGCACAGGATGCACTCCAGGTTCCGCCTGGTCCGTTTATGTTAGTAGAGAGCGATGACAGATGTGCTGGCTGTCTCTCACAAATGCTGAACCGGACCTTTTTCAAGACAGTAAGACCGCGAGCCCTGAAAATGCTTGTTTGGAGTCCACTTTACGTCAAGCTGTCAAAGCTGTCAAAAGACAGACGCTGGCGTCAGGGCCTTAACCGCCATCCGGTGCAGCCGAGACGTTGGAGAATAGGAAGTCTCACAGCCGGAAGCTCCAGCTAATATGGAGACTCCATGTGCCCACGTTCTCCATGGCCGGTTGCAGACGTCTTCGGATGTCCACACGCACCCACAGAGGCACCCACCGTTGTTCCAGCGGCGTTTTTCCAGGCGAGTGTACAGTTGTACAGTTGTACGTACGGCGTGTCTGCAGTGCACAAGTGGATATATGCCAGATCCTTGAGCCAGAGAAACACCATTACCTATGACGTAGCTTTTTTCACGACCTACCCGATTCCGGCGATCCACTTGCCGACGTGACGTGCCTGGAGAAAAAAGCCGTTTGCAGATGACATTTCCAGACTCGTTGGCCGGGGCTCCCCACAGCCGAGGATCTGCGTCTGAAGTAGGAGTCCGACAAACAAGGTAAACGACGATGCAGCCCAACGTTGAGCGGGGCATGCACAGCTACTTTTTGCACGAACAATGAAAGCACAACGATTGGAGATGACAATGGGTGCGGGTCTCCGATTGAGGGCTTTTAGAGGCCCGGCGTTGTTTGAGCCACAGGCCGTTTCAGCGGCTCTAGCCGTTGTCCCAGCCATCCACGTCACCTGTCACTGGAAAATACGACTGATATTATTGGCAGATCAAGATTGTAGCTAGCTAGTCGGTGAAGATTTTGTTCAGCCCGAGCTCAACACTATGAAAGACGCCCCAGTGTTGCACTGTAACAGTTGAATGGTTTTAATGTTCCACAGCCAATGTTCCACATCTCCTATAGCTACACGGCGGCAACTCCTGCAAAGACAACGTTGAGTAATGAAATTTGAAAAGGACTTCATTGTAAGCCTGTACAATAGCTGCCGGACTATTGTTAGATATGTGTGGTATACAGTAGCACCTCACACAAGCCAAGACAAGACAAGAGCAGACAGTAAAAGACAAGAGACAGGAAAATACCAGACAATGACAGCTGCCGTGAACACTTGCACCCGGTCAGGCATGATAAATCAGGGGATTTGAAATACCAGAAGAAGCAACAAGCGCGTCTGTACTTGCTGTAGCTGACATTTGTGCATGCTCTCGACTAAATGCTTACCTTCTCTCCCCCCAAATCGTCCACCTAAGACAGGCTGTCTCAGAGCTCGTATTCAAGCTGTATTTGAAGGAGACTCAGTTCCATTCCGCCCAATATTGCTCGCGCTCGGCCCTCCGCTCTCTTCTTTTGCGTTTCCAAACACTCTCCTTCACCTTTTTGCATATTCCGTCTCCTTTGGGGGCCTTTGACAAACGCTTGTTTGGAGGGTCATAAATCTGCGAGACCCCCTAAGTTTGAGTCTACTGAGCTGACCGCCGTAACAGGCAATGGCATGGAGGCGCAGTCGCTGAGTAATCGCTAAAAAGTGGGGGACACGTGGTGGAGAGTGATATTATGTCACGTGACATTCCAGGAGACCCACATTTCGGTTACTAAGCTTGTTCCCGCCCCCCCTACAACGGCCCCTTCCGTCGCCTTGTCCTCCTCCTCCATCCACCTCTTCGGAACCAAGGCCCATGTCACTCGAGCTCAATCTAAGACAAACTCCCAACTGTTAAAGGTAACCTTATTTGCCAACTTTGTTGACTGGAGCCCGATGGGCTTGTTTAGCTTGTAGACTGGCCAACTAGATTGTTGATTAGCAGACTGGAGAGATGACTATCACAACACGACTTGACAGAAAACTAAGGACAAGTCCCCGAGTCACGTGACAACCAGCCCCTCATTAACTACCCCCCCTCCCCAATCCACATGCACATGCAAGACCCGCCTCTTGGGTGCGTTACCGCTCATTCACTGCACCCTCAAAGATTGCTTGTGCGTTTCGGTTGTTTCACGGTAACCCTAGTTTGGTATCCGTGAAACCCAAATCTGGTTCGGGCATAAAGGGTAAAGAGGTCCAGGGGGTGGATATCAGAGGTAGGAGAGCCGGTAGAACGTGATTGAAGACTTGCGTGGACGCATTGAGGGCGGTTTAATATCCTAACCCCATTTCGGCACGCTCAAAGAGCCCAAGACCGTCCAGATGTGCCATTTAATTTACCCATAATATCGCCAAATAATTACAGACAAGAGCGGAGAATCGCAAAAAATATTTAGGCTCAAATGTAGGTCCCAGGCAAATCGCCGGATTGGGAAGCAATGGAATTACCACTTAGTCATCGGCAAGAGTTGTTAGATGATGTCATAGCTCGGGTGTGGAGCACGATACTAGTGTTCTATTAGTTGTTCTTCAACTCATGGAATGTACAGCGCGAGTATTCCGTACAGTACTACGTGTCTCATTACTGCAATGTCAGGTACACAAAGCTATGCCGTCCAACAACCAGCTTTCGAGAAGAAACGTTTATTTCTCTCATCCCTGGCATGCTCTCTACTTGTGCTCGTACAGTGGAGTCGTATGTATATCATGGAGAGAGTTGTTGCGTCTTTCTCTCTCGTATGTGTATCGTTATTCAGTACATGCCATGAGTATGGATCGAGTTACTACTGTACGAGTACGACGTAACAGGGACAAATGTACACTACGTCATAGCTATTGTGCGAGAAGGGGTATGTGCCGAAACTCACACACTAATCTACGCTAATCTCTCATGGACGCATACAACATTGGACCTTGTTTCTATAGCCACACAAGCCTTCGGCCACTATTGGATGGCATTGATGCACTTTGGTGCCCCGGAACGAAGATATTATGCCGCAGAGGTGTTCCACTTCGGCCCGTTAAAAGTAGTTGACCTGCACTCCACGCTAACACTATTTGTTTCTAAACGCCAACAGGGTTCGTCCAGGTCTCGATCATACGATTTGCACACCAAGCCCAGAGCTCCAAAGATCTGCAGGCTGAGCCCCCGTCCATCTGAGTTTGTCTGCCCAGGGTCGTGTACATGTGGTATGTACGGATATACGATGAAACAGACCTCTATTGGCGGCTCTAAGCGTTGTTTACCGGTGAGAAGCGCATGGTGGAGACAAGGCAGGAGAGCTCTGGTTTCCGGGAGAACACAAACAGAAACAAAAGGAGACGCTCGATATACAGCTCATACCCCGGTCTGTCTTTGTGTCGCGCTTCGTCTTACTCTTCGCTAAATTGTTTGCTTTTTCACAGTAGTAGCTTAGCGATGCCGTTCGAGGCATGGAAGTCATATTACCATGCCGTTTACGATACCCGAACGGAAACTAAGTCGGTCCTTGTGCTGCAACCCCCTCCATGGTGATACAAGTGGGTCCTTCTCGAAGCGAGCTCGTTACGGGTTCGCGTAGAATTTGCGCCCGCTCGCGGATTTCAATGCTACATTGCACTCAGGCTATACCTATGACCAAAACACTTGTCTATCGCTTTCGCTTCGCATCCGAAGGAATGTGTATCAGATAGTAACGTCGCTAATTTCTTTTTCCGTCGACGTAATCGCACATGGCCAGAGAGCTCCCCATAGACGTGAAACAGTCTGAAAGATTAGATCGCAGCACCGTCTTTCTGAACGTCCACACTTGGAAAAGCAACGACTAAACGTCCTTTGTACGGGTACTTGTCCGAGTATTTCCAGTATTGGTGAGAACCCCCTAACAATATTCCTCGTGAACTACAAGGAATTGTCCACCACTTACTGCGACCACTTCCCCAGCCCCCACACGAACCTCCTGTCAAATAGGGCTTGCTGATCGTTTCACCCTAGACACGGCTCGAACCCACTTGCACAGCCTGGAAATATAGAACCGTTGTCTTTTTCTGTAACAACTGTGGAGACATGTCCTCGTTGCTTTTTAGACCTGCAGCTCGACAGGATGAATAACGAATCCGGACGTTTGAATGAGACTGTTCACGGCTGCTTATACCGGTTGTACGGTACATACGTCTCTCTCACACATGGGTCTATACATTCCTGTTTCATCTTGTACGTCCAATTCTTCTTGATCGCCATAAGTGTTGCTTTGTCTATGCGCGAATACATACCAACCCCGACGATAGAGGACGAAAGCAGTCGAAGTCTGACTGGAGACATGCGACTGGCAGCAGGCCAAGCTTTTGATATCCCTGTAATCAAATAATATGCGGCAATCGGTCACATTTGGGCACGATAATGCGTCTGCCAAATGTGTATGACAGGACCGACCCGGAAGTACAACCTCAATTAATGAAATTAGACCAACTTTGAAAACATGAACATGTTCAGAATTCTGTGCTCTTCAAAATGGTACCAAATATGGACACTTTTCTTACAATACGGCGTTGTTGTGTTGTTTACTAAAACTTCTTACTCAACTTTGCTTTTCTCGTATATATACCCAATCTACGCTCAGACAGTACCCCTGATGGCGCGCATAGCCGAAGTCTGAGCCTGGTCCAAATGAGACTGCTTACGTGAGCAAACTTTTGTGGGATTAGCGTGCAAAAGATGCATTATTGGTCACGTGACTAACTGAAAGTCACGTGTAGTCACGTGTCGTCCCAATATATAGGGGCCACCTTTACCACGTGATGCCCACGTGACTCCCGTCATCGATTGCTACCCCATGTCTCACATATTTGCTCAACCGAGGAAACACACACACACACGTCAATTTTGTGAGCGCTCCAAAATGTCCTGTACCTCGGCATGTCTGCTGAGAGAACGGACATTTCCGAGCACGTATAAATATAGCAGCGTTCGAAAAGTGACACAAAGACGCAAGGACAAACGATTCCACAGCTTCCGCCGCACCACTGTGCTTCGGAGATGTGTCTCTGGCGGTACGGGCACGTAAAAAAGTAGCAACTACGTTAGATTTGCTTTTTCTGCCGAAAAGTGAAGGGGTTGCAAGGTGGAAAGGTGATGGCAGGGAATGGCGAAGAGGTGATTGCAGGTTTGGGTGCATGTCAGCATTCGAATGACAACCCACGCTTGTGAAAGAGCACAAATAGCATCGATAAAAGAACTTGTGGCACTTGCATGCAGTTTGGAGTCGGACCCTTTCGCTAATCGGTGCCTGCTACTTGTGCAACGCTGATATTATTCATATGTCGGCAGTTTAGGACACTCATGCCGACCGAAGGTACCTTATCAAAGTGAGAACAGGCAACCAGTGCTTGGCATGTCAGTCTTTAACAACACATGCCTGACAGTTTCGTCAAGGAGTTCATGGAGGTACCCCTGTACTTGTAGTTGAGACCCTTCGTGTCCTCTATCACGTTCCCTGGATTTATTTTCAGAGCAACTTTCAGGTTATTCTTGCCCGTAGACGTTATTTCTTGGTCACTGACTGCGCACTCATTTCTTGTTTCATTTCTTGTTTTCAACGCCCTCCCATTAAACGTCTCCCATGTCTTCCACAACGCTTCCTTGCTTTTCTTAGCTAATGCTGCTGCTTCTTTACTTCTTCTGCGTATTGGTTATGCGCTGGTCTAATTAAGACCGGAACATGGCCCCGCTCTTTTGACGGCTGTCACGATTGCCTGATTCTCGTTGCTTTTTCCTCTCATTGATACCAGTATCACTTGTCACAATGACAGGTCCGCGACGTTGGAATACAAAGCCGCATTTGCCACCCGGATAATCGTACCACTTCAACCGAAAGAGTTTCGTTCTGTCTCAAACAGGCCGGTTAGACGAAGAATCTTCGCTTAGTGTCAGAAATACGAGTACGACAGTTCTTATTTCCAACCCAGTTCTCGAGCAGGTCTGTGTTCTAGAACAGGGAGAATAGCATAAAGTAAACAGAAGTGGATTAAGGAGGTTCAACACAGATGAGAGTCTGTACACCAAGAGCTTAAGAGACATTTACAGTACTCCTCATCGTGTTCCTGGTTGCCAAGCGATCTCTACACGCAAGCATTCCTACAGTCATCGTTGCGAGGACAGAAAAGCTTCCTTCAACGTGGGGGTCATATACGGTTCAGGCTCCAAAGGCTTTGTGATGTGCTTTTCTTGAGTGAAACCAAATCCAGTGGCAAATAGGAATTTCGGCTATGGTAGCCCTATGTCTCTCTTTGTGGACATTTAGAGTCATCGTCACAGGTCAAGAGAGACATCGCGGGACTCTTCTGCACGCTCGGAGAAACAGTAACCCCCGTGAAATTGGAAACCTAGATGAAGCAGTCCGATGGTACATTGACGATCGGGTCGGGCCGTTGAAATATCTGGGGGGTCTAGAATGTGGAACTATAGCAACTGAGCAAGATGAACCCTCGGCTATAGTGCAACATCTATTCTTTGTTGCGAGTCTCTTAACAGTTCAACCAACTCAGGCAGGTACTATGGGGGCAGCTTGAAGGCTTCTGTAGGCTGATACGGACACATGGCAATAGTAAGCTGACATCGATTATCCTCTTCATCACCACAACATCCCACTACGACCGGATTCCTTAGCTTTCCCTCCTTCTCCACATGAGGTTTTGTGTTCTCTAAATTTGACATACAAGATAGCTCAACCAGGTCGCAGAAGAAATCTGAGAATACCGTAGCAATGCTCGAGGTTCAAAAAGTTCAGAAATGAACTCCACTACTCTCGAAGACCTGAAATCCTTTCACGGTAGCTCGTCTCTGTTTCTCCTTATCAGCTAATGTTAGTCTTCCACCACAAATACACTAGAATTAGACAATCCGCGAACATGCACATCAAAGAGACATGGATTTCTTGCTCAATACGTGGATCTCATTCTGTTTCCGAAAACCGCCTCAATCTACCATGTCAACATAATACACTAACTTCTCACGACATCAAAACCACCTCACAAATTAAGCTTCCCACGATACATCAACCTCCCAAAAACCACCACCCAAACATCACCAACACCACTATACACAAAATGGAGGATCTGCCCCAGAAACGACGCAGAAAGACGAAACAGGACGAAGATGAAAGTCACGTGACCACAAAAACCACATACGAGACCGATCCGACGGTGCTCATGCGTCTGAGACCGCCTCAGCCATCGGTAGCCGACTTCGGACCCGTCAAAGAACCGCCAAAACGAACAGGACCGATCACAGATGGAGAGCCAATTGCCGCAGTTACGGGCACGGGAACACCGGTCTCTGGAGCAACAACAATGGAGGAGATCCCATTGAACAAGCGAGGGTTCCGGTACATGACCTGCTTACCTAACACTCAGCTGGATGACATCATGTACTCTGTGGGCGAATCTAAGCCTTATTCCGTGTGTATGAGCGCGTCTGACCGATCAGGAATGTGTCACGTGGACGAGAACACGGTCACGTGCGATGGTGGATGGAGAAGTGCACGTGCAACTGCGTGTCTGAGAGAGGGCAAGTGGTACCATGAGGTGAAGGTGGGAGACAATGGCCACGTGAGCGAGAATGGCACTCCCGTTCCTGCTGGTCACGTGAGACTAGGATACAGTCGTCGGGAGTCCAATTTGGAAACTCCCGTGGGCTTCGATGGATATGGTTACGGTCTTCGAGACGTGAATGGCGATCGTGTTCACGTGAGTAGAACAAAGTCGTTCATGTCCGATGGATTCAAGGCTGGGGACGTGATTGGGCTTCTGTTGAATCTTCCCAAGCAAGTGGAGCATGATTACACCAAGTTAAAGCGAGATCGATACCCCATCAAGTACAAGAACCAGCTTTTCTTTGAGATGCTTGAGTATATCCCTACAAAGAAGATGGAGAATTGGATGAATCCCAAGAAGGGCGGTGTTTCGGCCATTGCCACAGCTGGAGGAGCTGATCCTGTGGCCAATCACATTCTGGATGGTCAGTCATCATGGGAACCAGCAGTATTGGAGGGATCTAGCATTGAGGTTTACAAGAATGGAGAGTACATGGGCACCATGTTTTCCGAGTTGCTTGATTACCGACCTCCGTTCTCCAAGTTCAATGCCTCTTACTATGCCGGAGATGCTGACGATGGTTTTCTGGGCTACTATCCCACTGTCAGTTGTTTCAAGGGAGGTAAGGTGGAGTGTGTGTTTGATAAGAACGAGTTTTCTGCGGTGCATGACGACGTCAAGAAGGGCATGGATTCAGGCGAGATCAAGTCCGTGGGTGAGCGATTCGATGAGATGATTGCTGAGGATGTGGTTTACGATGTTCTGGATCAGGTTGGATTTGAGCTGCTCACAGGCAAGTTGTAGCAGCACAATTAGGATGATAATGTATTTGTATTTATGGATGGAATCTATCGGTAGCAATCGATGTTTAGTAGAGGCAGAATTTGTATCTTACTGGGTCAGTTGACGGTTGCATTGCCAAGCCACCTCTGAAGTCAAATATGCCATTGTGTATATTCAATGGCAAGCAGAAACTGTGTCGTATACAAGAGGAATCAGTGAAGTTGGTTTGGGGCATCAATTGACCTTTTCTCTCTAACACTTCAACTCCATTTAGTGCAACCTTCTGCCCACCATTCTAGGGTCTTTGATTAGACTTCTCCTTACACGTGATGGGTACGCTAAGATGAAAACGACGATAGACGACATCATTGACAATCGTAAAGAGCAGTTGACGAATAAAGAGCCCAGAACAGAACGTAATCAGCTCCTACCATCACCCCACCACACAGACCCTGGCACCCGCCACCCACCACATCTTCTCTCTGTTAGCAAAGCCCACAGCCCGAAACTCTTTTTTAGGTTTCAAACACGTCTAAGGTACTACTTGCTTCAACATCACCATCTCCCTCTCGTCACGTCACGACACACACATCATGAACTACTACCAAGGAGGGTACAATTCGGGCCAGTTTTACCAGTCGCAATTCGACGGTGGCGCCGACGGTCAGATGGGCGGCTCCACAGGCGCAGCTGATGACGGATACGGAGGATACGGCGGATCTGCAGGAATGCTGTCCACAGGCATTTTGGCGGCTCTGGGAACCTCAGGTTACCCTGGAGAGCCCCCGCTTCTGGAGGAGCTGGGCGTCAACTTTGGACACATCAAAACCAAGACGTTGACGGTTCTGAACCCGTTCCGGGCGATTAGTCAGCATATCATGGACGACAGTGATCTGGCCGGCCCCATTCTCTTCTGTCTGCTGTTTGGCACCTTTTTGCTGCTGTCAGGCAAGGTGCATTTCGGCTACATTTACGGTGTTGCCCTGGTTGGATCTGTGTCTCTGCACTGGATCCTCAAGTTGATGGCTTCCGACGTGGCCATCGACTTCACACGAACCGCCTCGGTGCTGGGCTACTGTCTGTTGCCACTGGTGGTGATTTCCGGTCTGGGAGTGGTCATGAAGCTGGATGGAACTCTGGGAGCCATTCTGTCGCTGGTGAGTGTCACATGGTGCACGTGGTCCAGTAGTGCAATCTTTGTGTCGGTTCTGCGACTCTCAGATATGCGAGCTCTGGTCGCGTACCCATTGGCATTGTTTTACGGAGTCTTTTCCATCATGTCTGTCTTCGCAGAGACCACTTCAGCATAGGGATAGATGATAAGAAGGCGGATGTTGGCACACCGGGCACTAATCCATTACAGTACCTGCCTTAAGTGCGCAACGTCCACAAAGAAGGTCCACAGATGGGACTAGAGGAGGATTAAGAATATAGAGAATGGATTTTGATAGTTAAGTCGAGGATGTGTTGATTGGGTGCTGGGCATTGGCGAGAGTCGTGCAACTGTGACAGCTCCTTACAACTCGTCGAGCTGTGACATCGAGACAACGCCAGCAAGCGAACATTCATTGTGTTGGACGATCTAAGATAGAGTGCACCTCTGAGATGTGAGCGACGTTATTTTGGGGTTACAGGTGCCTGTGCATTGAAGATCAGTGTTTGCAATTAGTTTAGCTACATTGCAACTAACGCAAGGGCCTGGTGGGCATTGTGGGGGTTCAACGAGGATCGTAACGTCAATGACATAGCAGCAATGATCTCAATTGCACTCGGTGGTCTTTACAACAGCTCCGCACGCTTCCTTATTCCATCATGACGGTCAATCGGGTCAGCAGCAAAAGGTATTAGCCACAAACGCCTCTCATCAGACAGCTACCGCGGTCAATGTAATTTTAGCTACTTGAAAGTTGGAGGAAAGGGTTCACCAGGGCTCGATCGTCGAAAGTTGGGGCTGGAACAAACTGTTGTCGACGGTTATGTGCCCTGTCTAACCACGGAGAACAGCTCGAGATAGCCAAGAAGTTCTAGAGACAGGCAATGGAGTATGATAAACAGGCTGCCAAGAAACGGTTCTCGTTTCGTCACAATCTAGACGCATTTCACGGGGGGCGGGGCGAGATTCCAGATGCAAATAAACAGTTTACAATAGAAGTCTAACCTTTAGAGTCGTGTTGGCCAGGTTCGTTGCAATCGAGACTGAAGGGTGTAGATGGGGCTGAATTGAAGTCTGGGGGATGGTATGGGGGTTTGAGAATCGAGCGGTGCTATTCACCGGGGTTTCTGGCCATTCAACTGCCTGCGGTTGTTTTAGAAGCAATGATACCACTACTCTGAAAATCAATGTCTCATTGAGATCGACACACTTCCCTACATCCCAGGTGTGCCGTGCAGTCGGATAACCTCCAGCCTGCATGTGGCTGGTGGGTCTGGTAGCCGCTGTATACGTTCGAGGGCTCACTTTGGCTGCCCAAGACCCTGGAAACTCTCAAAGATCCAATGCAACATTGCTCTCAGTCCAACGGTAAAACCCTGGTAACGGCGGTACCTCAAGGGTCAGTAGTGTAACCAACAGAGAGGCCCCATGTTCTCTTGAATCTTGTTATTGTGGGTGGGGGTCAAGCAGGATGAACTTGAACCGTACATACCTGGCCTGATATGCAGTATATTAATACACTGATGGACACAGCATGCGTGAGTCTACGAGTACACAAACACCAAATCCGAAATCAACAGTCATGTTAAGTCAGCTCAACCACCACCAAGACACTTCAACTCTCCTCCACCCTATCTTATCCTTTCATAGCATCGACCCGACTAAACACTAACTCAGAGCTTGTGGAGTGAATTTTGATCTGAATGATACCCCCACCTAACCGCCCTCGCAACTTCGAATTTGGCATATAAATACCATGGCTGGACTCCTTCTATCGCCACAAACACAACCATGATCTTCTCCAACATTCTCCTGGCCACTGTCGCCGCTGCCGGTGTGGTCCATGTTCCCCTGACAGTTCAAGATGTCAAGGCTGACGCCAATGTCCATGAGTACCTCTCCAAGCGAGCTCTGCCCAATGACGTTCATCACAGTGAGGTCGAGATGGGAGGCATCTTCTACATTGCCAACTTGGCTCTGGGAACTCCCGTCCAGGACGTCAACTTCTGTTTCGATACTGGTTCTGGACACTTGTGGGTGCCAGGAACGAACTCTACCGCTTGCAAACAGAACAAGTGCAAGAACGGAGCTTATGACGTCTCCAAGTCCACCTCCTGGAAATACTACAGCACCCATGGTAACTGGGGCGGTAATGGTATTGACGGTCTCGAGACTGTGTCCTACGCAGGAGAGACTCTTGAGAACTTCCACCTCTGGGTCTCCCTGGATCAGATGGCTAACAACTTTGGTATCTTTGGTCAGTCTGCTGACAAGGATCCCACTCTCAGTTTTGTTCAGGGTCTAGCCCAGGCCAAGAAGATCACTCGACCCGTCTACAACCTGGCTTCCGAGGCTCCCATCACTGATTGGAACAGCTGGCACGGTCAGGCCGATTGGAAGCGAACCCACACCAACGTCTACTATGGTGGTTTCGACTCTGCCAAGTACGAAGGTCCTCTTGTGACTATCGACTGTGACCACTATGGAGGCTACGCCATGCCCATGTCTGGTTTTGCTGTCGATGGAGTTGCTGTGCCCAACACCAAGAACCACCAGATCGTGCTCGACACTGGAGGAATCCGACCCACTCTGCCCAACAACACCATGAAGGCTGTTGCCGAGAAGGCCGGTGGACACTGGGATGCCCAGCACAAACTCTGGACCGGCGACTGTAACGCCAAGCCTGTTCTTTCTTACGGATTCGGCTACACCGCCATCGACCTCGAGATGGAGAACTTTCTCAGACCTCTAACTGCTGCAGGAGGAGCATGTTTTTTCCAGGACATCAGTATCGTCCCTGACAACCAAGTCGTTCTTCTCACTGGTCCTCAAGTGATCTCCAAGGCCTTTGTCATCTACGACAACGACCGAACCCAGATTCACATTGCCCGGGCCAAGTACACTTCCGAGTCTGACGTCCAGGAGATCACCGGCGATATCCCCAACGCCGTGCTCTACTCCGACTGGCTTGCTGGCAAGCCCCTTCCTGCTGGACAGCGACCTATTTCCTCTGCCGCCGCTGCTGCCGGCTCTAGTGCCTCGGTTCAGTCGTCTGTCCTCTCTACTCTGTCTGTCAAGACCACCACTGCTTCTGCTCCTGCTCCTACATCTGCTGCTCCTGCCCCCGCCCCCTCTGCTAGCCCTTCAAGCAGCCAATTCTGTGGCTTCTTTGGCATCTTCTGTATCTCTAACGAGTCTGAAGACGGCAACGATAACTAGGACACTTAAGGTCCCTTCTTTGTCAACCATCATTATTTAGATTCTAACATATACTGAGAACCAAGTTGTATACAAGTACTCCTCCCGTACACACCTGGTAGTTTTAAATAAAGACGGTCCCGTAACTCGAATAAGGCCACGTGACTTGTTTAGCCTGTCGACTTGCTCCAACCACAGTTTTTGACAGTTGCGGCCATATCCTGGTGAAAATACGGCTTCCCGTCCGATCAGCCATAGTCAAGCACCAGAGAGCCCAGTTAGTATTGTAGTGGGAGACCATACGAGAATCCTGGGTGCTGCAATTCCTCTTCTTTTTGCCACTCAGGCTGGCTACTGTCTTTTTCTCTCAGTCTCTGCTCCGTCTCCAACCTATGTTGGGGGCTTAGTCATACTACCTATGAATTGTGAGAGGCCTAGTGTGTTACGAAAGGTTATACAAACATCTCCCGGTAACCGACAACACAAACTGAAGAAGATAGTGCAGTAGAGCGCTTCAACCATGTCTCTCCTTTCAGTCAAAGACCACCAGCCCCCAAGATCACGCACATGCCCGAACTCAGGGCACAAACACAGAAGCCAGAAAACCTGAAAGGCTGGGGAGTCCAAGGGTACCCTATTTCGTTCTAGTTTTTCGCCACTGGAAGTAGAGTAGCAAAACGGCATCTTTTGATCCGTTCTAAGCGGCTCTGATTTGCAAAAACATTCTCTGGGTTTCTATAGAATGGTTATGATGCTGAGAGAGGAGGAGCAGCAGAGTAGGTTTCGTATATGCAAGGACAATTTCGCCAGTCTATCCAAGTGTACTTGTACTTGTAGAGTGGCTGAACATCACCAGATGTTGAAGCTCATTCCCTACACTCCATGGGGATCTGATTTCTACCAGATGTTCAGCTAGTCGCTGTATTTCACAGTCGAACTACCAACAACGTCACGTTCCACAACATTCTCCCCCCTTCGACGTGTTTCTCATACATGCGCCCAATATGCACTTTAATGGCTGATATGCATATTAGAAGCACAAAGTTTTGCCACCAGCCATGTTCCATAAACTGTAATGGGCTCGGTCAGGAATATATAAACCCCCTCTACATCCCACTTTATTCATCAGAATCAGACCAGTTCACTCTGAGTCATTCTGGAGACGGAAGGTGCCTTTTATAGCCTGCTGAGATGCAGAGCTGACAAGCAGACCTGTCTCATACAACGAGGACTAGCAATCCGCTTGAGTTGTACTTTGGGCAATGACGCGTTTACCGCACGAGCCCTATCGGTCAAGAGACTCACGCTATGACGCATTGAAAAACATGTACGAGCCTGAGAGTGCGAGAGCTTCTGATTGGGCGTTTGAGCTGAGAAATTCGGCAAGTTCAACACAGAAGCGAGTGCGACCGCCTGAGCCAAGTGTCTATGAGTCCTTTGGTTGACCGCTTGCGAAGAGTCAATAAATCCTTCGGGTTGACCTCCTTGTTCGTGTCAATAAAGCCATACAGGTTGACCGCCACGAGCTGAAAAAGTGCTGTGAGCAAAGAGCGAGTGATTGTGCCGGCTGAAAAACGCCAGAGCCGCCTCCGTGCCTTGTGAGAGTTCCTGAGGACCGCACGTGCAGCCGCCAGAGCAAAGAGCCAGAGCCACTGAGCCAGAGCCACCGACAGATGCGAGATACTCAAGGGTGGAATTCCTTTTGAGACACTCTTATCACCGGGTGAGAATCCCGAGAAGCCGCCTAGAACTGAAGAGCCAAGCTGAAACGCCACAGCTGCCGGTATGCTGAGAAGCTGGGCTGAGATGCCTATTAGCTGAGACACCTAGAGCAAAGATCTGCTTTGACAGACGCCATACAATGGTCAAAAGAGCAGCACAAGCCAGAGCCATTTGAGCCAGAGCTACACACGCAAGATACGCCAGATACCCGAGCTGAAATGCCAGAGTCAGAGCGAAAGCCAGAGCCGCGAAAGAGCCACAGACGAGAGCAAAGAGCCAGTGAGTCCAGAGAGCAATGAGTGCCAAACGCCAGTCTATCAGCCAAGGAGTCCCATGAGGCAGAGCTGAGTGAGCCACTAAGTCCACAGAGCAATAAGAGCCACGTTGATTTGAGCCAGAGCTGAAACGCCAGAGCCATACAGGTCCGAGCGAGAGCCACAGAGCCAGATGCCAGAACCAATGCTACGAGCAAAGAGCCAGTAAGTCCTACAAGGCAATAAGTGCCAAACGCCGTTTTACGATGAGCCGATGAGTCCACAGAAGCAATAAGAGCCATCATACAGAGCCACTAAGACCAGAGAGCAATAAGAGCCACACATCGCCGATAAGTCCGAAGAGCAATAAGAGTCGATATTCGCCTGAGCAAGAGCCAGTGAGTCCACAGATGCAATAAGTGCCAAACGCCAGAGCAAGAGACCAGAGCCAAAGGAGCCAGGGCCACAGAGCCGAGGCCAGCCAGAGCCACTAAGTCCTATACGGCAATGAGAGCCAGAGCAAGATGCCAGAGTCAATACCAAGGAGTAGGCAGTGAACCTCTTAGCCAGAGGATGTAACTGACCGAACCTGTTTCTATTTTAGATAGTTTTTGAGAGGAGTAGGTGAAAATCCGAACCTCTTGGGTTAATAAATCATGGACCAAAGAGTCCCACCCGAATATTTTCAATCGTAGTGAGTTGTACAAGTATCTCTTTAGTCGTTGTAGTCTTCAAGAATCTCTAAAGTACTGTAGTTTCTGAGTAGTATCAAGTTCATACTTGTAGAGTACTTGAAAGTGGAAAATCGAGTCCTGTGTCTTGAGATTTTTTCCAAAGACTCATGCTTGGGACAGCCAGTCTTCTAGAACTGTCTGCTGTTCGAAGTGCGATTGTAAAGAACCCAGGCCGAGGTCACGCAGCTTTAGTGCTCATACCAGAAGATATTCTACAGTAGTGTGCTTCGCGCTTATGTGGATGTACATACATATGGTACGACCCTGTATCGTACTGATAATCATCTTACTATTGTAGAAATGTCGAATATCCTCAGGGGAACTTCAAGCTCTTCACTTGAGACATCAGCGCTCCTCCTTTATGTGACAACTTCCCCACAAATGACACATGTCCATACAATAACAACACATCTATTGCTTCTCCTCTGCTGGCCAGAAGTCAACACCTAAGTCTGACCCTTCGATGTCAAAGTTGTGGGCAAGTGTATACACAAGACCGTAGCTACAGTACAGCATCTCTTGGACCCTGGGTTAGTCTCTTTCGGGGCTCGACTATACGGGCTAAGAGCCACCCTCTTTTTTGGCTGCTGTCAAAACGCGCCAACGTGTCTCTCTAAGAAGAGTGACCTGTGACAGTTGCCCAGTTTGTAACCAGTGGCATAATAGACGTCTCTTTCTCCATGTCAACTTTTCCAATTCTCCATTCTTCAAAGTTTCCGCTTGTCTCAGTCTTGTTCCGCAGTTGAAAGATCTACAGTTTTGCACAGGTACGCGTTCATCTGGGAGTTTGGCGTGTAAGTGAACAGCTGCTTGGGCGAAATCAGTAGCAGTACCAACGGTCCAGCCTTGCTCACGCACTGCCTCGTTAAACGCGTACATATTCTCATACTACTGGTGCCTCTCGTATACGATCTCCCCCCACAACACGCGTAAGCGAGCAGAGTCTTGCATTGGCGAGAAACGCGACTTCATTGTCTGGAGCACGCCGCCAAGATGTCAAATGAAGTCATCGAAGATGCATGAACCAGGCGATACACGTACACGGAGCCGCCGTTTCCGGAGCCAACAAGGTCTCAGACGCGTGCTGCGACAAACGCAACGCCTATCAGCCGCCCTTTTGGCCCGTTTTCGCGCTCTCTCTGTTTCGCCCCTGTCTCTTTGTATCGGATGAATCTTGTATATTGTAACAGTGGTGCATGCAGACCTGGACGGAGGAAGAGAGACACAAGAAAAACGCGACCGACTATTATAGGAGCTGGCACGTGCCAACCCTGGTCCGCAGACCCGTACTACTAGCGTAGAGAAGCACACTAGTTTAGTCTACCGGATATACACAAACGGAGGTACGAGGATGGATATGTATCAGGATCACGAAGATCTGTCGCCAACTCTTCAGTTCACGCACAGCCTCTATTCTCAGTTTATCCCTGCTTAGAATTCAGGTACAAGATTTGAGACAGATGAGTTTGAGAGTCGTTGAGAGGTTGAGAGTCGTGTTGGTTCGAGAGGGTTGTTCCAGTTCACAGTCTACTCATAGACTACAAAAACACCCACCAATAGCTTCCCACCAGACACACTAAAAACGACTACATCATTGTACATAACATGTCCCGAAGGAATGTGGACCGAGATGCGTGTGTCGACACACACATCCTCACCCTGTTGCCCAGCCCCTGCCCCTATCTTTCACCTTCTCATATCTCAAACACCCTCTTCCTGCGGCTTGTCGTTTTTTGATCCACCTCCTATAATCCCCACTCATCGGGTCGGCAGTCTCCTTGTCGGACGGAGGAGAGATGCGAACCGAATTCCGCTCAGAGTTTAGAACCCGGTTATGGTTTTCCCCATTGGGTTTAAACACCGCAAACAGGGTTGTCGTAGGTGCCAAACTGCGCCTCAGCAAAAAGGGGGGAGATGGGCGAAAGATGGCTCGAGGAAAAACAGCCAAAAGAGGCAAGGTGATGGGTTGAGGGGGTACAGAGGCGAAATGAGACAATTTCCTCGGCCACAGAGGGGAAATCAGTTAGCAAATAAAATAGTTCAAGTGATGGGCTCTCCCCACACCAGCATATACACCCCTGAACAGACCCCCTACACGGCTATATAAGCATATTATTAGACATGAGATAGAGTGTGGTACGACTAGTTTTTCTCTCGTTGGGAGTAGTCAGTATTTCTGAGAACTTCAACTAACTTTATTGAAGTAGGGGTGAAAGGTGATGATAGGGGAAGTTGACGAAGGGAGCGTCGGAAACGCATTTTGAAATATGCTACTTGATCCTCACGCTACAGAGATTATTCTGGAACATTTATTTCGTATCAAATACCACTACATCGACCCCGGGAAACACCTCATCTCCTCGGCCTAAATATAGAACATACGCGACTCTCCACGTCCACGACTTGTGCTCGAACTGTATATTAGGGTTTGTCAATAGAGTTACTTCAAGCTGGGAGGAGCGAGGCTGTGGTGATGAGTATTTTACCATTCAAACAGGTCAATATCGGGTGTTTTCGAGCGATTGAAACACTATAAAAACAGCAATTGCTGGTTCAGTCACGTGATCCGAGAATGCCACTCTCAATACCCTCCTATCACCAGTCTTTCCCACCCCTCCAACACCTCCTGCGTGGGTCCTCCGCCTCCCTGCCTCTAAACTTAGATTAAATCGGAATGTTTGGTGTCTTGGCAAAACAAGTGGTGTTGCACGGAAAGCACCGACCCACATAATGGACAGGAAAGACTGTACAGGTGCAGCGGCCAGCATGTATAAATATATAGTGGGCGCCATCTGCCGCCTCTCTTTTTTTTCTCCTTCTTCTTTCAACGTAACGTAACGACCATGAAATTCTCCACTCTCTCCGTTGCTGCTGCTCTGGCAGCCTCTGTGTCCGCCGCTCTTGACCCCGTCGAGGTCAAGGGCAACGCCTTCTTCGTCGGTAACAAGCGATTCTACATCAAGGGTATCGACTATCAGCCCGGTGGATCCTCCAAGGTGGTCGACCCTCTGGCCGACCCCAAGATCTGCACCCGAGACATCAAGTGGTTCAAGGACCTCGGAGTCAACGCCGTGCGAATCTACACTGTTGACAACTCCGCAGACCACAGCGAGTGCATGAAGGCTCTCGATGATGCTGGCATCTACCTGATTCTCGACGTCAACACTCCTCTCATCTCCGTCAACCGAGCCAAGCCCTACGAGTCCTACAACGCCGCCTACCTGCAGCACGTGTTCGCCACCATCGACACCTTCAAGGACTACTCCAACACCCTCGGTTTCTTCGCCGCTAACGAGGTCATCAACGCCAAGAACAACACCAACACCGCCCCCGTCATCAAGGCCGTTGTGCGTGACATGAAGGAGTACATCAAGAACCAGGCCAAGCGAAAGATCCCCGTTGGATACTCCGCCGCCGATGTGTCCGAGAACCGATACGAGATGGCCCAGTACTTCAACTGTGGCCCCGAGGAGGAGCGAATCGACATGCTCGGCATGAACGACTACTCGTGGTGCGGAAACTCCACCTACGAGGAGTCCGACTACGAAGCCAAGGTCAAGGCCTACGGCAACTACTCCATCCCCATCTTCCTGTCCGAGTTTGGCTGTAACGAGATCCGACACAACGCCAAGGGTTCCCCCGAGCGACCCTTCACCGAGATTGAGACTCTGTACTCCGACAAGATGACCCCCGTCTTCTCTGGAGGTCTCGTCTACGAGTACTCTCAGGAGGCCAACGATTACGGTATCGTCAAGATCTCCGGCGACTCCGTCTCCAAGTTCAACGGCGAATTTGACATCATCAAGGCTGCCTTTGCCAAGGCCAACCCCCAGGGCGACGGTGGATACAAGAAGAACGGAGAGTCCTCCACCTGTCCTCCTCGATCCAACACCTGGGAGGGTGACGGACCCATCCCCGGCATTGTTCCCCGAGCCAAGGACTACATGAAGAACGGTGCTGGCAAGCCTGAGGGTCTTTCTCAGCAGTCCACCCAGGAGGGAGACTCTCACGAGTCCGGACTCGACACCATTGGCAACAAGGACCCCACCGAGTCTGACCCCGACTCCAACAAGAGCGACCAGTCTTCTTCCGGCTCTTCCGGCTCTTCCGGCTCTGCTTCTGGCTCTGCCTCTTCTGCCTCTTCTACTGCCTCCGGCTCTTCCGGCAGCCAAAACGCTGCCGGTGCCAACGCTCCCGCCGCCGGTGTTCTCGCCGCCGCCGCCATCATGGCCGCTCTTTTGTAAGCAAATTAATTTATTATAGATTGAGCACGGTCCCCATCAACCACCCCTCCACACCGCCATGGTATAGATGATTTATATATTAGCTAATACACTTTATGAGTTAGTTGTGATAATTAGTAAGAAGGAAGAAGGTGCACTGTGAGATCACCAGAAGAGTATCAACTGTAATACAGTAATTACAAGTATGTTGGTTAGAGAGGAACAATTGACAATGATACTGTACCATTTCACCCCAACCAACTCTGTATTTATACTGTACAGTTTTTCCTGACGATGTTACATCACACTGTTAGATTCTGTTCGAAGTGTGACGTTGCCTCCAAACATCAGTTATGAATTGACCAGTTACGAATAGGCCAGTTATGAATGGGCCCATTACGGAGGGAGACGTTGCTACGGTAACTGCATGGGACCAATTAGAGTTTGCCGGTTTTTCCCACCTCTCGAACGAACCTCGAAACGAAGAGCGGTTTTAGACTCTCATACGCGTCACATGAGGCTAACTGAACAAGGGAGGAGGGTGGAGGGTGTGGCAAGAGAGGACATGTGTGACAGGTTTGAATGTGGGTCCAATTGGTGGTTTTGGAGAGAGAAAGTGGTGGAAGTGACAAGGGGTGGTAGAGACAGAAGCGGGAGGTACTTTTAATGGGTTAGGGCAATAATTGGACCCGTTAGAGACCTGAGAAAAGATGCTCTTGTAACTGGAATGCATGAACCATGTCTTCAGAGATGCATATCATAGTCTCAGGTTTGGTGGTTATCAGAGATGTTGATAATATAGGTACTTGTAACCGAGACGTGCACGGTTGGTGTGGTTAAATAACAGGTCTGGTAATTCGTGCACGACAATCAGACGTGTAAGAACTGCTGATGAAACGATCATAGATTCAGTCGTACCTCAACTCCCACCAAAACGCGTTCTAGCCATCTTTTGATGCAGCTCAGGACGCGTCTCTACACTATAGCTGAACCGTAACTCATTAATTTGACGCCTCTTTCAACTCCACTGTAACTCATTCATCACCACCAACAAGTAAACATGAGCGGAAAAAAACGAGGTCCCAGCTATGGTCTGGCCCAGTTCATGGAATCGGCTGCCAAACGAACAATGCTGGAACACATGCAAAACTGCGCCGACTTTCCCACTCCCGAATTTATCCAACTCATGTTGGATCTGCCCAAGTCGCGTATTTTCAACGTGGGTTTGCGACCGGTCAACCATGAAGTCGAAGGAAACGTGCTCTGTGCCGGCAACGTCGACGGTTCGCTCAAATTGGATCCCTGGTTCATCTTCGACAAGCTTGACCTTCCCTGGGTAACACAGATGCAGCGTCATCTCAACCCGGAAGACCACCCCAAAACCCACAAGCTCAAGGCCCAGGTCCAGGAGGCTGCTATGGCCGTTTGTGCCAAGCTCTTTGAGAAGATCGGAGCCGCTACCACCGACGAGGAACGAGACGCGGCCAGAAAGACGTACAATGAGACTCTGGAGCAGACAAGACTCAAAATCTACAAGAACAGAGTCTACCTGAACCCTTGCCAGCTCACCTCCAAGACGGAAAAGACCTACGCCTTCCTGGGCAAAGGAGAGCACCATCTGGGAGACGAGGATCTCAAGGTGCCTCTGATCAAGACCCAATCCCCCGAATGGGCTCTGCTGCGTGAGAAGTCCAAACTCAAGCCTGCCGAGAAGAAGGAGATGCTCCGTAAGTTGGCCTACGAGAACGATGACAATGAGACCACCACAGGACCTCTTGGAATTGGTAACTTCCGTTTCTTTCAACAGGACAAGAGCAACATGGATGAACTCATTCTGGCTTGTTGGCTGGTGCACTTTTACGACACCGTCAAGCCCACCGAAGAGAACCCTGCTCTTCTCACTCTTCCCCGAATTCCCCCCTTCAAGCGTGTTCTCGAGTTTACCAAGGACTGGGACCTGAAACACCTGACTATCAGCTACATTGGTATCAAGGACTCAGTGATGGACGCCCTCATCATCCCTCAAGCTCGACGAGACGCCAAGAAGATGGCCGAAAACGCCCAGAATTGGGGCCTGCGAATGGACGGCTCCAAACCTCGTGTCCGACCCATCCACGCCATCAACTACTTTTACGTGTGCTGGAACGACATGCCTGCTGATGACTGGGGAAAGCACTGGGGATCCCGAGATGGCAGTCCTTTCCATGTGCCCAAGATTGAGGTGCCCAAGAAGCCCGCCAGACTAGACTACTACTACTACAAGGACATGTTGGAGCGACGAAGAACCCGTCATGCTACTCCGGCTGTCTATATCGATAAGTTGGTGTCTTCTGTCACTGACGAGCAGCTGGAGGCTCTGTCTTCCAAGGGCACTGCTGAAGCAGCAGCTGGATGGGCTGAGACGCGTGAAAAGTCTCTTGCTATTGAAACCGCCGCCATCAAGGTTGAGGAAGACAAGATTGCCAAGACCATCAAGGACCACAACGACTTAATGGAAGGCTATGAGAGGGACAAGGCCGAAAAGAGGGCTGCTCTGGAGAGGAGCAGAGAGCTGAGGAGAGTGGAAGGCGCGAGAGTGATTCAGGCCAAGGAGAAGGAACGAATGGACAAGCTCAAGCAGCAACAGCTCGAGAGACAGAGAGCTGCTGAATTGCAGAAGCAGAGAGTCCAGCAGCAGATGCAGCGGAACCAGCCCCAGCAGCAGCAGCAGAGACAGATGCCTCCTCAACAGCAACAGAGACAACAGATGCCTGCCCAGCAGCAGCGTCAGGCTCCTCCTCAGCAGCAACGACAAGCTCCTCCTCAGCAGCAGTTCCATCCCCAGGCCAACCAGCGTCAGCACAACCCTCAGTTCCAGGTCCAGCAGCCCCCTCCCCAGTATGCTCTTCACACTGGCAACCACCCTGGACAGCCTGGTCATCCCGGGCACCCTATGCAGCAGCAGCACTTTGCTCAGGGACACCAGGGACACCCTGGCCATCAGGGACACCCTGGACACCCTGGACCTCATCACCAGATGCATCCCGGTGCTCCTCCTCCTATGGGCTACCAGCAGTTCCCTGCTGGCGTCCCCATGTATCCTTCTCCTCCTCCGATCCCCCAGCGTTTGCCCCAGCATCAGCAGCAGTTTAACCAGCAACAGCAGTTGCATCAGCAGCAGCGTCAGCAGCAGATGCGACAACCTCTTGGAGCTGTTCCCCCTCAGAACTTCAACCCTCAGGGACAGGCTCAGAAGGCTCCTCAGGGCGTGCCTCCTCCTCAAGGACGACCTGTTCAGGGGCAGCCTGCACCTCAGCAGAAGTAGACGACAAGCAGAAATAGACGACAAGTGATGGAGAGAGACGGATTATTTATGTAATGGGTTTGTAATATGATAATTTGGTGATTCTGCAGTGTTCAATGAGGTGCAGTAGGCAGTTATGTATGGTCTTTGTAAAAGCTGGTGCCGCAAATGATCGTCAAGCTTCCACGCTTGCAATTTCGTGAGTACTTACCCTTACTTGGACTACTCAACCTTAGAAGAAAGATTAGTTGGAGCATCCCTGGAATGTCAACAAAAGGGCAACGCCTACTGTAGAGACGTTCCAGGTGTACAGTACTGTACCAAAGGACTCACAACACAAGCTATTGGCTTATAGCGATGAGGAAGTGTTTGATTTGCAGAGCATGCTAAACTGTGAAAGGACTGCGATCTACCTGGTATGTATTTGCACAAACATGTCTGCGATTGTTTCATCACCTCGCTCGGATGTCGGCATACAGTCCTACACATATGCACCTGTGAAACCGAAGATGTTCATTTCAGTAAAATTACGACCTCGAATGTCGGGATTCAGATGGAGACATCTAAGCGACTACTGTAAACCCATACATCATAGAACTGGACCGAGGGAAGACTAGTTGTGACAGTCCAATCCCATTCTTTGCTGAGTTGTGTGAATCACCACGAGGATGGGCTAAATCTAACAATTTACAGTGCCTGATGCTACGATATCTAAAAGTCTATCGACGCCTTTAAATTCATGGGACCCCCAAGCAGCTTACATTCTCCGTACATACAATCATCAAATAGATAATTCATTAGCGTGCTATACAATAAATCAATAAATACATTAGTTGGAAGGAGGCTTGAGCTCGGGGTTCCATCCGGCAACGGCTCCACCAACAATGGCAGGAACCATGACCAGGGCTCCAATGGAAGAGCCTCGAGACGAAGACCGAGTAGAAGAGCCTCCGGGAGAGGTGGGAGAAGTGTTACCGTTGCCGTTGCTTCCACCGTAGTGGGCTCCGGGAACAGCCAGATGGCCATCGTTTTCGGAGAATCGTCCTCGTCCAGACTCATCAAAGACGGTCTGAGTAGGGCTGGCAGAAGTCATGCTAACATCAGGCTCCTTCTTAGGCAGAGAGGAAACCTCGGAGTTTGCTCGCGATCGCTGGAACTTTTCTCGAATCTTGACAGGCACCAAGTTGGGGATCTGGTACATTCGACCTCCTCGCAGAGCTCGCATAAACTCGAGCTGAACACGAGCCTCCTCGATACCAGAGTGCCACTTGTAATCAGAGCCCTGGGGAACGTTGATCTCGACAATCTCCTTGTTCTTGGGCCGCATGATTCGCCACACCTTGGCAACCCAGTTGTGCAGCCACTGAGGATACAGAGCAGCGACCCAGGCGTCAGGAATGAGACGCAGAAGCATACCAGCGGGAAGAGAAACAACACCACAAATGACTGAAGTGGCCCACTGACCACCGTTAAGGTGAACAATGGAGAAAGCGGCACCTCCAACGAACATGATGAGAACCTGGAAACCTCCAATGATGACGACAATGAGAATGAAGAAGATGTTTCGATGAATGCCAGAAAACATGTTCATCTTGTTGTCCAGTCGTCGGTTGACAAAGAGGTTGAAAAACTGCATCCACACAAAGGTGTTGAAAACAGTGGCGGCCAGCTCGTCCTCCTGCTTGGGAGTATCCACGGTCCAGAAGTACTTGCCGGCAAAGAAGAGCACAAAGGTGACACCAAGCTGGAAAATGGCCTGGCCGAAAATCATCTTCCACATGGTCACAGTGATCAGGTTCTGTGACTTTCGGTCGGGCTTTCGCTCAAGAACGTCAGGAGCAGGAGGATCGGTGGCTAGAGCCAGAGCGGCAAGAGTGTCCATAATCAGGTTGACCCACAGAAGCTGAACGGCAGTAAGCACAGACTTTCCGTGCTTGTTGACAACAGCAGAAACAAAGGTAAGAACGACGGCAGTGACGTTAACGGTCAGCTGGAACTGCAGGAACTTCTTGACGGCGTCATTGACGGTTCGTCCCCACATGATAGCCTTGACAATAGAAGAGAAGTTATCGTCCATAAGAATAATGGAAGAGGCCTCCTTGGCGACCTCAGTACCAGCAATACCCATGGAGAAACCAACATCGGCGAGCTTCAGAGCAGGACCATCGTTAGTACCATCACCGGTGACAGCCACAGTCTCACCCATCTCCTTGAGAGCCTTGACGAGAATTCGCTTGTCTTCGGGAGAAGATCGGGCCAGAACCTGGAGCTGAGGAAGCATCTCCTTCATCTCATGGTCAGCAAGTCGTCGGAAAACGGGACCCTCCATAACGAGACCTCCCTCGGAGTAAATACCACACTCTCGAGCAATGGCCTTGGCAGTGTTGACGTTATCACCAGTAACCATTCGAACAATGACACCAGCAGACTGACAGTCAGCAACGGCCTTGGTCACACCCTCTCGAAGAGGATCCATAATACCAACGAGTCCAAAAAGAGTGAGATCGGAGAACATGGGATCAAAGTCGGCCTGGGTAGGGTCATCAGAAGAAGCCATGCCCTTGGGGGGCCAAGAAGAAGTCTCAAAGTCACGGTAAGCAAGAGCAATACCTCGAAGAGACTGCTCTCCGTAGTTGAGAATCTTCTCCTCAATCACCTGTCGCTGATCGGCGGTGATGGGAGTAACCACATTGTCGTTGTAGATCATGGAAGCCTGGGCAGACAGAACCTCAGAGGCTCCCTTGATGTACATTCGGTAGAAACCCTTCATCTTGAGAATCACGGCCATGCACTTTCGAGAGGAGTCAAAGGGAACAATCTGGACAATCTCTCGAGCGTTTCGCTGGTTGGCAAGGTTCTGAAGACCCATGTAAAGATGAGCAAAGTTGAGCAGAGCAGTTTCGGTCTTGGAACCAACAAATCGCTCGGAGTCAGTGTCAGTAATCTGGTCGGTCTCAAAGGCAGTGGTGTTGAACACAATGGACTCGTAGAGAATCTCACGGGCCTCGGCAGGAAGCTTCTCGAAGAACTGGTTGATTTCCTCCACAGTGTACTCCTGGACTCCAATGGTTCCTCGGGTGACGGTCATTCGGTTCTCGGTAAGAGTTCCGGTCTTGTCGGAACAGACGGTGGTGGCGTTACCCATAGTCTCACAAGCTCGCAGCTCTCGAACCAGGTTATTGTCCTTGAGCATACGAGTGGTGGCAAAGGCAAGAGCAAGAGTCACGGCAAGAGGAAGACCCTCGGGGACGGCCACGACAATGATTGTAATGGCGGTAATCAGAATGTCCATGAATTCGTTACCCTTCTCGGCGGGAGTTTGGGTGTTACCGGGGAGACGGGCGCAGAATCGGATGAAAAGAACAATGAACAGAACCAGAGCAGCAAGACCACCGGCCTTGGCAATACCCTCGGCAATGTCGTTAAGCTTGGCCTGCAGGGGAGTGGCCTCGTCCTCAATGTTAAGAGAGAGCAGAGTCTTTCCAAACAGAGAGTTGGGACCCACAGCAGTAACCACGTAGGTACCAATACCCTCGAGGACCTTGGAACCAGACAGAATGAAGGGATCGACCTTGCCTCGAGTAAGACCGTCGACATGGTTCTCGTATGCAGCCATGGCGTCGAAACCAGACACCTTTTTCATCGTGTCGGTTTCACCGGTAGCAGAAGACTCATCACACTTGATGTTGTGACCAGAAACAAGAATACCGTCGGAAGGAATCATATCTCCAGGCTCCAGAAGCACCAAATCACCAACCAAAAGATCAGCAATGGGCACCTCCTGAGTCTTTCCACTTCGAACCACACGGATCATACGATCTTCCTTTTTCTTGTTGAGCTTGACGAATCGCAATTCCTTCTGCCAATCGTTACCTGCGCCGACCACCACGACAATGATGATGGCAACCATGATAGCCACACCCTCGACCCAGTCGACCTTGGGCAGTTTTCGACCCTGAGCGTCAAACTCGTCAGGCTGGCCAAATGTCTCGTACAGACCCAGAGCCAGCGAAATGATGGCGGCAATGGTCAGCAGAATCAGAACCTTGTCCTGTAGCGCCATCCACATGAGGTAGAAAAGCGACTTTGCCTTCTTTTCGGGCAGAATGTTTCTGTCGTATGCCTCGATTCGCGCGTCTCGAGCGCCCGCGTCCTCGTCGGAGAGACCCGACTGAAGATTAGTGTTGAGATCAGTGGCGAGTCCCTCGAGACCACCCATCTCGGCCAGCACAAAGACCGACTTGGGATCAATGAGGTGGCTGAGCTGCTTGGGGGCCCATTTGTATCCTCCGGCCAGGTTGGCGTCTGCGTCTTCGTTGAGATGTTGCTGGGCCTCTTCCTGGTGGGTCAAAAAGTCTGTGTCGTCACATGTCGAAGGTGTTGTAGCCTCCTCCTTGACGGTAGGGGAGTATGAGTTGGTGGGTTCGATCAGAACCGGGGGGATCTTTTCATCTGCATCGACAATCTGTGTTAGTTTTGAATGGTTGATCTGGTTGTGTGGGTGCTACCAACAACTGTTCACCAAGTGGCAACCAGCTGTATCAACCACTGTGTCCTACACACAGTACCAATCACTCTACCAGTGTGTAACCGCATCACTCTCACTCACGCTAGTGTCGATGGATATCACGGGAGGCTCCTGGGGATTCATTCTGGCGCCGGGAGTACCTTGAGGCGTACTGTCTGTATGTGTCGGGGGGTCTTGAGTCGTGTCTGGCATTTCGAATCGAAGGAGCAGACACCGTCAAGAATATATTGAGTCTTGGAAGGAGAGAGAGATTCGAAAAGTCGGGTGCCGGGTGCTTGGAAGCGAAAAACGAAAAGTCAAGGGAGAGAGAAAGTGAACCCTCCTTTTTCCCTTTCTGCCTGCTGTCTGTCTGTCCTCGTCTGTACACACGCTCTGTCTGTACTGCGTAGTTCAAACGCCGCCCCCCCTCCTCCGCCGTGCCCGGCAGCAGCAGCATATGCGCGTGTGTGGTCTAAGCATCAAATCAAAAGAGCTTGTTTGGACTTTGGTTTGGGGCCGTCTTTCTTCCTTTCTTGCCCTTCTCCTACACACAACAAGCAAGTTAATCGCCGTGCAAAGTTTATCTGCTGCCACCGGCTGGGCAATAGAGCCCGTTTACCACCCTCTGTCTCACTGGAGTCTTTCTCGGTGCAAGGTGTGCCTGCTTGGCCGTCGGAGACCGTACATGTCTGCTGCGCCTCGCCCCTATACCTGTGTCGCCGTGGACGTGCAAATCAGAGTCCTGCTGATTACCTTTCAAGGTGAAAATTAAAAGTGCATTTTGGGTTACAGGGTGGATTGTGACAGCTGGATTGTAGACCAAGGAGATCGTCTCCTTTGACCAGCATCACTGGTTCTGGCTGACAGTAACACTACCACCGTCCATGGCCACCCGATATCTCCACTCCACAATCTCCACACCTGCAACAACAACAGACCACTACACTCCGATTTGAAGCCGCACTATGGCGTGTGCAATTGTGCTTGTGGGCTGCAGAGTATCTCCAATCTTGTCCTAAACCAGCTAAAGTCTATTGCACAGCCCCCCAGTTTTTCCCAGCTCCACAGCAAGCAGGTCAGGTGCGACTTCAGGCTGTGTTTTGACCGCAGTTGAGAAGAGTGAGCAGGGCGAAGGAATAGACAGTTCACGTGAACAGAAATAGTCGGACAGATCCCGAACTCGCCACCTAGTCTAGGATCATCCTAACCGGCCTCTCAATAAACACATACACCAGGCTGTGCACACTCTTGGCACACCCAGCTTTCCAAAACTCTGTTGACACACGCTTCTATCACGAAGGCTCAGCCTGCTGACTGACAGTGATGCCATTTGGGATGATAGGAGTGATAGTGTCGTGACTGGCACGGAGTGCGACGTTGCCGGTTATTGGCTTCCAGGGTGTCCTTAGATTGATTACTCGTACAAGTAGTGTACGCAGGGTCTGTTTGCACGTATCTGACCAGTCCTCTACACTCTACGTTATCAGTCAATACTCTGAACACCCCTTAATTGCAAACCCCTTGGATGAGCTTGTATGGCTACACCAGCAACACGGAAGTCACGATACAGCACTCGAATCACATCACTGTAACCTGTGTTTTGATTTTTCGCTCGCCAGCGTGTGAAAATTCTTTTGTGCGTCCGAATGGGGTAATTTTCACCACCTAAGTGCCATTGTTTGACGTCGCTATACTTCTGAGTCGTCAACCCACTTATCTCGAGTCACATCGCTAATTAGTTGCAGAACTTAATGGGTGGAGGGCTTAGTTTGCCGACGGAAGAGAAGACTAAGCCAGCTACAATACGTCATGGGCACGTGATGTCTTTTGGCAGTGCTCTTTTTCTCACAGGACCCATTCTGGTCATGTTGTCCACAGCCACTGTGACGACACTCAACATAGTGCATAGCCGGAACACCTCTTCCGGTGCACGACAACTGCATCTCTAGGTTTCATAGTCTTGGCTCAGCTATAGATGGATAGCGAGGTTAAGCCCTACACCTTGTGGCACCGTGTCGGAGTTCCGTCATTAGAGCTACTCGTACCCAAACTCACCGAGTGAACGACGTTTTTGGGGTTCGGAGGGAGCACTGCCCTGATGGAGCGGGGTGGGCATCGTATGGCCGCCGCGTGTGCCAAGAAATCATGGCTGGAAAGCTCTGAAACCAAACCAAACATTGGTGCATGTTGAGACCACTGATAACAGCCACACACATGCAAGGTCAACAACCACAGGACAATAGTTTTTTTCTGTCAATAGTTCCACTGTCAACAGTTTTGCGACCAATAGCTTTGAAGCTCTATAGTTCGAAATGGTACCAATGACAGTCCTCGGCCCTCGAAACTAAGATTCACACAATACGAGGGATCGCACGAGCAGCCTGAAATTGGCTCCAGCGTTTTTCTTCCAGGCTGAAATGCTATCCGTTGAGCCATGCTCGTCGGCTAAATCGTGTGTCGCGCTGCATGTTTTAATCCCTGAAACTTGAGACGCCACACGGCCTTTACCACTTCAAACTGCGCCTCTTCATTTGAAGTCGCCAAGTCTATAGCCAAGCCCATTGTCCTGTCTTGAGTGCTCTACCCCCAGCACTGACCGAGATCACAACCCAAGTCGAGATTAAAAAGTTTTACAACTACAATAGCGAACAGGGGGGCTGTGCTGATGGTAATTAAACCATTGGAACTAATGATCTTCAGTTCTCACGCAACCAACTCACCGACCAACGACCGACTGGAGTGCCGTCTATCGCATACAAAGTTGGTTGCTCAAGGTCAATGAGATATAGACACCCGAGTTGTGCAGTAGCTACAGTAGCAACAATTTGGTCATAACCCCTCAGGTTTGGAATTCTCGGGGAAAGCAAAACACGTGGATGGGCTGTGCACTGGACCATACCCCGGGTTATTGGTAATCCTGGGCGGGGGGGTGTAATATTGGGTAGTATTAGGACCACACAATGAGGAGCCGTGTCTTGGTAAAGATGGGATGAGAGGAGCACTACGAGGTAGCTCGATAGCCGTTATTGATGGGAGTGTAGGCTGGTCGGACTACCAGCTTCTTATTCCGATCGAGTAGACTCACCATATCCCAGTACACCCCATACTTGTTTGGCCGCGATTCACTTTTGGAGATGCATGCCCTTCAGGAGTTTCGAAGACCACCTTGGGTCCAGAACGGGAAAGGATGCCTGGCCAGAGTTGGCCCGTCCCACCAGTGAATCATTCGCCTCCTGGTGACACCGCCTGGTGGCAAACTCCATTGAGATCCACCTCAGGGGCGGAGCTGCTCACTTGAACCGACCGCAGTTGAGATCCCGCCACTCGCCACCTTCACAGAGTTGATTATGCAAGCAAAGAAGACCCTGACTCAGTGATATGGGCTTGCCAGACTGAGGGAAGCAAGGTGACGTAATCTGCTCGCTTTTCTTGTGGTATCTTCTGTGCACGGGCCGAGTCGGACATCTGGTACATTATCTATGCGATGAGCCCGGTTAGACGGAAGCATAGCTGCACGAGAAACTCGGCTATTTGGTGAACCGTTTATAATGAGTGTATGATATTTTGTTGGACTGTCCAACTATCATTCCCTCGAACCAGTTGATCTCAGGTTTCTATCTTTTTATACGGTGTTGTGCCTCGGCATGCAGGCACTGTTTTCCGCGGCTATTCTTACATGTCCTTCCACTGCCGCATACACACAACCACACGCGCCCCCACAACCTCACTACGGCCTCAAAACTTGTATATACAGACATCGATTAATAATTATGAAATAGAAAGCTCAATTGGACCGTATGGTCACAGATCAGGCGCCGCCCTCTCGCTTGGCGTACTCATCCTCCATTCGCTCGAGGTACTCCTGAGTAGCAACCTCCTCAGGCTTAGCGGGGTTGGAGGAGGTGTTGGGCTTCTTCTCAGAAGTCGTGGGATCGTGGTGCTTGTGGCCGTGGTCATGCTGGGTGCCCTTGCCGCCGCTGGCAAGGATCTCGTCGCCGGTCTTGGAAGTAACAGGAAGGCCCATGATTAGTTGTTAGTTGTGATGAAAAGTTGTGTGGGGGTGTGGTGAGGTGGTGATGAGGTTGATAGTTGGCTAGTTGAGGTTTAGTGGGGGGTAGTTAGGCAACCTTATTTGGAGTCTTGCTACCTTGGGAGAGTGTGTAGAAAGTCATCTAGGAGGGCAATAGGCACCCTATATATACCGTTGGGATCGCCCGAGCAAGCTAAAAATACCTATGAACGTGACATCCCCTCAGAGCCTCATGACTCACTTAAAATTGTGGACATACAAGCAATCGTTGGTGGCGCTTGCAGTCCTGCAACTATTGTTGCATGTCTGCACGGTAAATATCCCCAAGGTTGGGAGTTGGGAGGAGGGGCTATCACGAGCACAGGCAGCAGTAACTTTATCGAGAGAGCAAGACTGTGACAGAGTCTGATCTCTCAGTGTGAAGCTGCTGTTGGGAGTTTGGTTTTAGTTGGAGTTCGATGGTTAGAGGCTGCTGAGTAAGCAAGGAAAGGAGTTTGGACATGGGTTGAAGAGTCGCGATCGATCAGAGAGCAACCGGTGACGAAATAAGAGTTGCTGTCTAACTATTTGCCGTCTCTTTGAGGTGTGCATTCATATATGAAGAAGGCTCCAGTGACGCTATCCTCAGATGATCTCCTGAACTCGGTGTGAAGTGCTTCCACCAGATCAAGGATACGAGCGGGTATCAAAAAGGGTACAAGTAGCCTACAGTAGCTAGAGCTTTATTGCGTAACCGTGAATCATTGTACCAAGATCGAATAGAAGTCATCATGACTCTTGTCCCTTATTACATTTCTACCAGGACCAGTCTACGTATCTTAGAATTCATCAGAGAGAATGGTGCCTAGCTGAACTGTCTTCGCGCTCTCTTCTCAGCTTCGTGAGCAGATCCTGTTCTTACGCTTTCGAATTCGAGCTTTTTACGATGAGCTCTGCGACCATGACCCTGACTAAGACATTTCCGAGCCCACAGTTACAATCACTCTCTAATACCCGATACCCCCCCCCCCCCCCCCATTCTAGGTAAGAAGCAGAGAGATACATTCCACAGCAGGGAACCGGAGTCTAGATTCTTCTGTCTCCCTCTCATCTCGCTTCAACCCACCCCACCCACCACCTACACGTCCTCATCAACTGTAACAACATTAATCCTATATAACCACCATTTTTCCATGCGCCCCACTTCTTAGGCCAGCAAAGCCTCGACCTCGGAGAGCGCTCCCATCAAAATTTTGTCGTCGGCAGCGTACATTAGACCGCTCTGGTACGCCTGCTTGGCCTCCAGGTACTTTGTGGCGGTCTGCAGACACTTACCCTTTCGAAGGTAGTTCTGGGGGATCTGGGGCTTGATGAGACACAGAAGCTCGGCGTCAGCGTAAGCAGCGGCCCAGTTGCCCAGAACCATGTTGATATCACATCGGTAAGCCAGCACCTCGGAAACATCAGCAATGGCGGCTCCAGTGGCCTCGTACAGAGGTCGTTTGAGAGCCATGTCCAGAGCCATGTTGATCTGAGCAAGGGCGTCCTGGGGCTTGCCGGCCTTGAACTGCATGGCGCCAGAGTCTCGCAGCTTGGCGACCTGGATGGCCAGGTTTCGGTTGGCCTCATTGGGAGGAGGAGGGATTGATCCCGGGCATGCAACCATCTCTTTGGCGAAGGAGTTGAGCTTGTCGAGCTCGATCTGCAGCTCCTTTGTGTACTCGGGAGAGAGCGAGGCGTCCTTGGCGATGGACACCTTTCTGGCAGACTCGTCGTAGCTGATAGGTGCAGGCACGGTCATGGTTGTGTGGTGAAGGTATCTAACTTATGCGTGTCGCTAATATATCATGATGTACGTGTCGTGCACTTAGAGTTGGGAGGTTGGAACTGCGAGCTGGAGGTGCAAGCTTATGTAAGGTGGTGTTGGATGGAGAGGGTGGAGCTGTGAAGGAGGAGCCAGATATTGGGAGCCTGTGTATAACGACGCTTGGGTCATGTTGCTGTTCGTCTACGCGACTTGAGGAGATCTAGTCTTTCCGATGAGGTCAGATTATGAGTTAGAAGAGGGAAAGACTTTTGGACTCCATAACTACAGAAGGCTTCTTCCAGTGTACACCTCTGTCATGAACCAGTTTTGTATTGATCTCGTCCATTTTCCTTCCTGCTTCATTTGTTTGCAAATACAGACCGTACAGTTCTCGAGTAAATGCCTGGTCTTGCACCTGCAGCTGTCCTTAAGCTGAATCAAGACACCGTCTAAAACGTGTGGTCGAGACATTCTTGATATTTTCGGGGCATCAATGAATTCCCCTGATCTCCAAATACCCACCTGTGCCTTCCCCTTTTGCCCAACACCTTCGTCTATGGTTTTGCTCCACCTCCTTCCGTCCTCTCTTCTCCACACTCTCAGCAACAAACACAGCAGTATAAGGTGGGCTGTTACAGTGGAGACTTGAAGATGGCCGGAAAGTGGGCTGGTGAAGAGACCGCAGAAAATCACGTCTAGGAAGAAGCAGACGACAGCCTCTACTTTCGTCACATGACCAACAGCTCCACCACCACCCATCCATTATCCACCGACAACCGGCTGACTAATCTCCCACCTGTTTGGACAAGCCAAGCTCCTTGACATCCAACAAGCTCAGTTGTGCCTGAGCGTCAGGTAAGCTTTTTGAGGTTTGACTTTTCGGCAACTCAGAGCAAGAGGTGGATAAGTCTGACTGAGGGCAAGTAGAAGGGTTGTTGAAGGTGGTTTGGGACCCGGTACGACCCGAACAGTTGACCAGGATGTGTTACACATGTCCCGGTGATGTGATTACGTCATCCAAATAACCCCCAGTTCGCCACGTCACTCGACCTCATCTCGTCCCCGAGGGTCCCTGCATTCCCATCAGGGCAGGGGTTGGTTGGAATGAGAGGAAGACGGTAAAGATGGACGTTGGACGAAAGGAAGGCGCGATTTGGAGAATCTCCGATGGTGGTGGTCACGTGACGCGCTAGTTTTGCGCTGTTTGTGCCCGTTTGCCCTCATATACCCCCTGTCGGCTCACTAATTACAAGCTTATGGTGTCGGCTTCACTAGCTACGCCAACAAGCTTATGATCGCTGTCTCACTATTTATAGCTGAGCAAGGAGAGAGTGGTTTGATGGCAAGGTAAGGAGAGAGGGAAGATATAAGGCGAGTCAGCATTGATGGAATTACAACTGGACTGTCGTACTTGTTGGAGGGAAAACCTGGTTGCCATTAAACCTGTTCGGGACACTCCTCTCTGCTCATTTGCCACTGCCCCCCGCCTCCACCCGATAAGCCGCTATCCATAGCCTCCAACCCTATCGCGTGCAATTCCTTCCTCTTTTGTGGCTTTGCGGTGTCCCCACCGGAATCATTGCCGAGATGAAAATTAAACAGCAGGCAACGACGAAATGAAAATGCAAAGTCAGAGTGGAATGATATCAGAAGACGTCCGTTTCGGTGCTCTTCAGACTACATGACTATTACTGAGAAGGTCGCATATCCTAACCCTTGCCTGACACACACCCTTGATACCAACTCTAGCTAAGGCCCAGTGTCTTACAAGTAGTCGGCTCTAGATACAGTCTCGTCTCTCTCCCCACGGCTAAAACGTGGCTCCTAAATGTGCGCATGAAAAGCGACTGAGCTGGAAGTCTGAAAAACAAGACTGCTTGCGGATCAGCCGGATCAAGATCAGTTGCTTGCTCGAGAGGGAGGGAGACAGACAGACAGCCACAGCGACTTCCCCAGCCAAGAAGACAGGACACACACTAAGGCACAGAAAAGGTGTCTAAACAATAAGACTGTGGGAAAATAGACTTGCTCTCCGGCAGATGCTTGTTTGTTTGGCGGGTGTGAAATATAGTCTATCCAGGCACACACTCATTAGATGGCTATTAGCTACAAGTACCTGTAATGAATCGGTGTACCTGTTGCACGATCACGAGGTACACCGGTATTCGTACATGTCCATAATGTACACGGATATTTTCACGGTTTGTTGATAATTACAAACGGCCGGGAAAAAAGTTAGGGTATCTACTGTACACATAAGCCTGCTCCACGACCCAGCACAAGCACACTCTCACGCACACTCAGACAACACAAATAAACTCTGGTGACGAAATTCAACTTCGTGCATTTGCATTTTTCCATTTTCAGAGAGCTTACGCCTTAGACCTTTGCATCTCCAGACACAAGAGTAGCTCGACCGTCGCTGAAACCCCGCCGTTGCACATTTCAGACAGAGCGCTACCCGTCCGGCAGTACACATCACGAGCCAGTCACACCCCCTTGGTCACAGCAACCAGTTTACGACTCACATAGACGGCACTTCACACTACGAGTACGCACAAGAGACACAGCATAGCTAGTACCGACAGCTACTACAACTACAACCCACACACTCTCTCACAATCAACCGACATCCAACAATGTCTACCATCTACATGGGGGACCTGGAGCCGTGGATGGACGAAGCGGCCATCAAAAACATGTGGGCCCAGGTCATGGGACCCGACACCAGCATCAACGTCAAACTGATACGTGATAAGTTCACAGACAGCATCAACTACGGCTTCATCGACTTTGCCAGCCCCGAGCTCGCCGCTGCCGCCCTCAAATTCAACGGCAAACCCATCCCCGGAACAGACAGACTCTTCAAGCTTGGAGAGGACAACGGAGACGGCGCACCCGTGGAGTTTTCCATTTTCGTGGGCGACCTGGCTCCCGACACCACCGAGCCCGAGCTGCTGGACGCCTTCAAGAGCAGATACGAGTCGTGTCGAGCCGCCAAGATCATGACGGACCCCGTGACGGGCCTGTCACGAGGCTACGGCTTTGTGCGCTTCTCCAGTGAAGAAGACCAACAAAAGGCGCTGCAAGAAATGCAAGGATACATGCTAGGTCCCCGACCGCTGCGAGTGTCCACCGCCACCCCCAAAAACAGACATCACCATCAGCCCTACATGCAATTCCAGCCGCAGCAGTTCCAGCCCCCGGCCCATTACCAGCAGCTGCACTCGCAGCATCCCTTCCCTCATCATCCCAACGGAGCCCCTTCACATCAGGTCCACCAGCCCTTTTACGGGGGACCCGCACATCCTCTCAATCAGTTCACAGACGCCAACAACACCACCGTGTTTGTCGGAGGATTGTCTTCGTCCGTGTCCGAAGACGAGCTGAGACAGTACTTCCAGGGCTTTGGAGACATTACCTACGTCAAAATCCCACCTGGAAAGGGCTGTGGATTCGTCCAGTACGTGCAACGACAATCTGCCGAAATGGCAATCACTCAGATGCAGGGCTATCCCATTGGCAACGGCCGAGTCCGTCTCTCATGGGGCCGATCTCAGAGCCAACAACAGGTTCATCATCACCATCAGTACAGACCGGCTCCCCAGCCGCTCATCTACCCGCAAATGGGCATCCCCGCCCAAAACTACGGGCCCTACCAACCTGTGTCGCCCGCACTAGCTCATAGACACGCAGCCCCATTGCAGACCCCTGCTATCGGCGACCAGGAAGGCATGTCCACCAATGCCACCACACTCGGGTACGCCGCCGGGCTTCCTCCCGTGACTGGAGCTCCTGCAGCTCCCGGCGAGGATCCCTCGGAGCCCATCCCCGTGGCCCGGCTCAATGAGCTCTATCTCGCTGCTCGGGACGGCCGTCTCGACCGCGTCGAGTCCGAGTCTTCGGGCTATCATGGCGTTTACGCCCAGTAATTGCATGAGCCGGTGTCAAAGCTGGCGGAGGTAAATCATTATAAAACGAATGGAAATACATTGTATAGCGAGATTGAGTAGTGGTGTCAAGAACAGTGCCAGTAGATTGCAGAAGTAGAAGTTCAAGTACAAGTAGAGTGGTACTTGTACAAGAACAGTCGTTAAACGAGTTTCTCACTTCCACAAACACATCCTGTCTGTGCTTCTTTTCCAACGCTTTGACTTCATGTCTTGTTGGGGTCAAAAGTAATTCCTCTATCCCTTGCCGATTTAACCCTCATAAGCGATAATATTTCAGTGAACTCAGAGCAGACAAAAGGGACGTTGAAGATGAGGGATATTTTGCCATTGAGAGAGATATTGAAACTGTTGAAGCGGATCATATGAATGTCGCCAGTTCAGCCAATAGAAACGACAAAATAATAGTCATTTGAGATCTGGTAGACTTGCTGGTAATATCATCATCCGTTTCGCAATGTCTCGTATTAACGTGGCGATGCAGGGATACATGATGTAAGGATGTGAACGAGTATACAAAGACGTGATTGATTGTATGAGAGGGGTGGGTATGTACGATGTGATAATATTCATTGAGGAGCTGTTTCTGCGAAATGATTTGTACAGGTTTGCAGGAGTTGAAACACGCGCTCTGAGTACATTACATATTGAACATGTCTCATACTGATTCAATGAGATACATTAGCAGACGTCATGAGGATGACTAGAAAAAGACTGTACAGTACTGGTCTATACGAAGTTTGAGAGGTTCTCAACATGTATTACACTCGCTCTCAACTACAACCAATCAGACACAATCAGTCCTACCACCCGAACATTGGCTGTACCCCTGGAATTCGGACCATACCTTCTCCCATAAATAATCTACAATCAGGAGCACTTTTGATACCTGCACCAAAAATCTCTCTCATATCCTTCCATCTCTAGCTAAACAAATGCATTATCTACTCGGATCGCTGGCCGAAGACATCCTTGGACTTCTCGGTTCCTCCAGACTCCTTCCACAGACCCTCGTAAGGGAACTCTCGGGGAATGGCGGACTTCTCGGGAACAAAGTGGGTGGCGACGTAAGAGGCGCCGAAGAAGAGGGTCAGGAACCCAATGAAGTACTTGAGGGCATCCTCGTTCTTGAAGTGGGTGAATCGATCGGGGGACCACATGTCGTACAGATCATCGTTGACACTGAGGGGCTCCTCTCGGTTTCGTCGATCCTGCTGGTCGTCGTACTTCTTGTAGGGGTTCTTGAGCTGTGCGGGGAAGGGGTCAATGTCGGGGTAATCACCGAGCTGGGTTAGTATGTGGTTTGGAGTGTTACACTGTCGGACTGGTGAGGAAGCGGTTCATAGGTTCAAGGTCACAAGGTCGGCAGAAGAGTAGCAAGAGACGTAGTATCAATCCTCCAATCGGGTATCAGCGTGTTTAGCCGTCTTTTTGTCCGTCTCCTTCGTGTTTGAGCACCATTATCAATGTCATGTCGTCCTGGTATCACAGTTGAATGGTGATGACAATAAAGAGGTCGTTCGAGACGTACAAAACACGCCATATCTCTCCGAAAACTCGGTCAATCACATCCTCCAAACACGATAAGACCAATATCACCTCTCTCCTTCTCAAACCGCTCCTTCTCAAAGTCCAAAAGTGCACTTTTAGTGCTCATGTTCAACACCACGCAACATGGCGATACTCACCATGGGCTCCTCGGCCTTGTCGAAAGATCCTCGGATACCTCGGACCTGGACCTGGGCCACTCGGGCCACAGGCGATCGAAGCATGGTGACGGCTCGTCGCGAAAGCATTTTGTTAGTCCTGTAGCTGGTGATGATGCCAATCCAATTCTCTAAACTCTGGTTGGCCCACAGGATTCCTACTCCCAAGGAAATCCAAAATGGGGTTACCCGGCCGAGACACTGTAGTCCCGTCCCACGTCCCAGTCCTCCTTCAACATCAAAGGAGTGGAAAATCGTTCTCTCCCAATAAAGCTTAAAGGCTAATTCGACGCACTCCCAAGAAGTCCAGCCTGGCTGACGAATATGTGGAAAAGGGCGTGGGCCTAAATTCTTACCTTACATATCCCTTGGCTTGCACTTCAACAGCCAGCAATCGCATTAATCTGGCCCGGAACGGAGCTGAAAATCTGTGAGCACCACCACAGCCGCACGGCCAACACGCTGCCGCTTTCCGTTTCTCCATCCGACACATAGACGCCCCGAGGGCGCGTGCTACACATGTCCAAGCGCACCCAAGATCTCGCCACCACGCACGTCAACGGGTCTGTCGACAGCGCCTCGCCACCCGCGGGGGCTAGCAAGCGACGCAGGCTCGCGGACCCGGTGCTAGACACGCCTGTCGAGCTGCTTGCATCTGGCCGACGAACCAGCGGCCGCCACAGACCTACCCCTGTTGAGGTGGAACCACAACAACAACAAGGGCAGCAGGCTCCTGGAACGCCCGGTGGCGGCCGACAACAACGACGAGCTGCTGCCGCGGCCAAAGAGAGTCTTTCGACACCTAAACGACCGCCAGCAAAGGCTCCGCCAAAGGAAAAGACGCCAAAACTGACCCCCAAGAAGAGCAAGACGCCGCCATCACGAAGGAACGACAACAAGCGACGACGATCCGTCAAGATTGAGGAGATGGAGCCTGAAGAGGTGGAGCCTGAAGAGGACGAACCTGAAGAGGTAGAAGAGGAGGAAGAAGAGGTTGAAGACGAGGCTGAAGAAGAGGTTGAAGAAGCTGAACCTATCCAACTGACTCCTCTGGAGGAAAAGAAACAAGAGCTGGCTAAGCTGATTTCGGACAATGATTCACGCGTACGACTGCTGTTCCATCTCAAGCAGTTTGTGTCGCTGGTCTTTTACGATCCAGCCGAGGCCAAGCAAGATCAGAGCAGTGTCTGGGAGCAGGTGAGTATTATGGGAGGTGAAAGAAGGGGGAGGGCACGACAGGAGCAATTACACAGGACTCAACAACTAACGCAGTTTCAACAAAATTACGATCTATGGACCAAGTACTTGGAGCGCAAGACTGGTGGCCATATGCGATCCACGCGACGGCAGATACGAAGCAAACAGGGTGCATTGGAAGACGACTTCGTGATCAAGCTCAAGGAGGAAATGGCTGCTGAGCTCGCCGAGGAAGAGGAAGAGGAGGAAGAAGAGGAACTGGTTGAAGAGGAAGAAGAAGAAGAAGAAGAGGAGGAAGAAGAAGAGGATGAGGAGGAAGATGAAGAGGAAGAGGAGGGGGAGGAGGAGGAGGAGCAGGAAGGAGAGGTTACATCTAAACGTGGAAGTCGACGGCCTGCAGCAAGGACTTCTTCCTCCAAGGCTAAAGGCAAGAGTAAGGCCTCTTCTTCGTCAAAGTCGAAATCTAAGTCAAAGGCCAAATCTAAGACCAAGTCTAAGGGTGGTAAGACACAAGCAAGGGCATCCAAGTTGTCGAAATCTCGACGGTACGTGAATGCTGTTGATTCGTCTTCGGAAGAAGAGTCTGACTATGATCCTAACAAGCCCTACGATGTTTCCAATGAGGTCTGGACTCCTATTGACACTGGGTGGCTTCTTCCAGACAGTGAGGATGAGTATTATCACTTTGACGACAAGTTTGCCGAACACATGTTCCCCAACGGAGTCAAATTGAAGCTAAACGTCTCGCTGAAACCTCCTCGAGTCACTCATCCTGCTCATCTTCTGTTGAATGTTGCCGAGGGCCAGACTCCAGACAATGGAGACCGTTTGGAAGACTTTATGAGCTCGTTCAAGCTCCTGGATGAAGAAATGACTCTGGAAGAGTACGAGGATCACTACGAGCGTGAACTGGAGACTCTTGACAAAATCAACGAGATGAAGCGAGAGGGTGTGTTACAGGGGTTGGCAGATGAGGAGGAAGGCGAGTCTTTGACTGTTGCCGAGATTCGACGTGGTTTCAACGACCCCGAGCGATCTACACGTCCCACTCATTGGGATCATGTTGTTGCTCAGGCCTGTCATTTCGCCAAACTCATGGCTGACGAGAGAAAGGCGCATGTTTCACAAGCCAAGCGACTGGCCACTGCTGTGGACCAGCATTTCCGACGTCTGGAAGGTGCCGAGGAACGAGACAAGAAGGCTCAGGCCAAGTTGCTTAAAACCATGGCTCGTAAGATGGCTCAGGATGTCATGAGACGATGGAAGCTGGCCGAAAAGGTTGTTCTGAAGAAGAAGGAGCAGGAGGCCCAAGAAGAGGAGCGAAAGAAGGGTAAGAAGAAGCTCAAGGAGATTCTGGAGAACTCTGCTCAGCTTCTGGAGGCTCGTGTTCGAGGTGATAATGATACTCCTGAGACTGAAGATGGTGTTGCTGATAAGGATGACGAGCTCGTTGTCTCTGATGAAGCAACCTCCGATGTTGATATGGAGGACGAGCGTGAACAGCCGGAGGTTGATACCCGTGACGACGACGAGCTCACTGTTGAAGAGCTTCGAGCCAAGTACGCAGCATTGGACAAGATCAAGGTTGAGAAGAACGAGGAGGAGGAGGGCGAGGGTGATGAGGAGGAGGAGGATGATGATGAAGAAGATGAAGAGGAGGAGGAAGAGGAAGAAGTCGAAGAAGAGACTGAAACTACCACTCCTGCTCTGGAGACTCCCATCGATACTCCTGTTCCTGAAGGTGAGGAAGGTGAGTTCTCCTCAGATACAGATATCACTCTGGACTCTGAAGATGACTCGTCGTCCGAGGAAGAGTCCGATTCCGAGGTGGAGACCGCTGCTCCCGGTCTAGCCGCTCTTCTGGGTGGTTCCAAGGCCATTGAGGAGGAAGACGAAGAGGAGGATGATGCATTTGAGATCAAGGAGGAAGATGAGGAGGAGAAGGAGGAGAAGGAGGAGAAGCAGGAGGATGAGGACGACAAGATGGATACGGTTGAGGAAGCCGTTGAAGAGGCTGTGGAGGAGATCAAGGCCAATGGAGTGGAGTCTAGTAAACCCACTTCTAACGGTGTGGATGTCACAGAGCTTGATCGAGTCACTCCTGAACGAGCTCCGGCCGTGGAACCTCCATTCCTACTCAGAGGTACTCTTCGAGCGTACCAGCAGCTTGGTTTGGAGTGGCTTGCAGGTCTGTACAACAACGATACCAACGGTATTCTTGCCGACGAAATGGGTCTTGGTAAAACCATCCAGACTATTTCCTTGTTGTCGTACCTGGCCTGTGAACATCACATTTGGGGTCCTCATTTGATTATTGTGCCTACTTCGGTCATGCTCAACTGGGAAATGGAGTTTAAGCGATTTGCTCCTGGCTTCAAGGTCATGACTTACTACGGTAACCCTGTCCAGCGACGTGAAAAGCGTCGAGGCTGGAACAAAGAGGATACCTGGCACGTTTGTATCACATCCTACCAGCTGGTTCTGCAGGATTTGTTTGCCTTCAGACGAAAACGATGGCATTACATGATTCTGGATGAGGCTCACAACATTAAAAACTTCCGGTCTCAGCGATGGCAGTCTCTTTTGCATTTCAACACCGTGAGACGACTGTTGCTGACCGGAACGCCTCTACAGAATAACCTGATGGAACTGTGGTCGTTGCTGTACTTCCTCATGCCCTCTTCTCGTAACCAGATGGATATGCCTGGGTTTGCCAACCTCAAGGACTTCCAGGAATGGTTCTCTCGTCCCATTGATAAGATGGTGGAGGGAGGAGTAGACGAGGAGGCTAAAACGACAGTCAGCAAACTGCATCAGATTCTGCGTCCTTATCTTCTACGACGTCTAAAGAAGGATGTGGAAAAGCAGATGCCTGCCAAGTACGAGCATGTGGTCTATTGTCGACTGAGTAAACGTCAACGATATCTCTACGATGACTTCATGTCACGTGCCCAGACTCGAGAGACGCTCAAAACGGGAAACTTCCTTTCCATTATCAATTGTCTGATGCAACTGAGAAAGGTGTGTAACCATCCGGACTTGTTCGAGGTCCGGCCTATTGTCACATCCTTTGTTCAGGAGCAGTCAGTCATCACTCCCTATGAGGGTGTCAGTAACAAGGTCAAGTCTTTACTTATCAACACTGTGGATGGAGGTTATGCTCCTCGAGATGTGTCTCTTCCCTTCCTTGGTTTCAACGCCGATCTGGAAGACATGTCTACTCACGAGGCCACCAGTTTCCGCAAGTACCACAATGTGCAGACTGTCAAGAACCGAATTCGAGAGTTGGAAAAGTTCTGTCCACCCGAAACTCCCGAAGACGAGCGATTCAACGACATTGAGGGCCATTACAAACACATGCATCATGCGTCCTTCCAGCAGGTTATTGGGTCGCTCAAGAGAGTGGAGTATCTGCATCAGATTGCACTGGCCAAGAAACCGGTGTATGGTCGAAATGTCGTGGAGGTTTGCACCATCAACACTTCTCGATTGCAGCCTGATCGTCCCGAAGAGACAAACGAGTCTTCTTACCATTGGCAGCTCACTCATCTACGTCATCCGACAGTCCAGCAGTGTGCTGATAACATGGCTCCTTATATTGAGAGATTTGCCTGCATTACTCCAAAGGTTGTTACTCTCAATATGGCCGAGTTGAGTCTGGGCGGTATTGGGCCTATTCTTCAGCAACGGTACTTTAAGCAGGTGACTCCCAAAAAGTCTCAGCGAGTTGTGGTGGGTCCTCCTACTGCTATTGCTGATCCCTTCCATCAGGCACAAGTCAAACTGAGTATTGCCTTCCCTGACAAGCGACTGTTGCAGTATGATTGTGGTAAGTTGCAGCGTCTGGCTACTCTTTTGCAGGACCTGATTGCTGGTGGTCATCGAGCTCTCATTTTCACACAGATGACCAAGGTGCTGGATGTTCTGGAACAGTTCCTCAACATTCACGGACTGCGATACATGCGTCTCGATGGAGCCACCAAGATTGAGCAGCGTCAGCTGTTGACGGAGCGGTTCAACACGGACCCCAAGATTCCCGTTTTCATTCTGTCCACTCGATCTGGAGGTCTGGGTATTAACTTGACGGGTGCAGACACTGTCATCTTCTACGACTCTGACTGGAACCCTTCCATGGATAAGCAGTGTCAGGATCGATGTCATCGTATCGGTCAGACTCGAGATGTGCACATTTATCGGTTTGTTTCTGAACATACCATTGAGTCCAACATTCTCAAGAAGGCCAATCAGAAGCAGATTCTCGACAATGTCGTTATTCAGGATGGAGAGTTCACCACGGACTACTTCAACAAGATGAGTGTACAAGACATGCTTGGTCTTGAGCCCGATGACGACGCTGCTCCTGTTGCTGAGACTCTCAATCTGAGTGGTAAGAACCTCGAGCGAGCTCTGGCCCAGGCTGAAGATGCCGATGATGCAGCTGCTGCCAAGGTGGCCACCAAGGAGACCAACCTGGATGTCGAAGATTTCGACGAGACGCAGAAGGAAAACAAAAAGACCGCCACTCCGGGCTCCAGATCGGCCTCAGCCACGCCCATGGAGAAGGAGAACACTGGCGAGTTGTCGTCTGCTATGGATAGCCCTACTCCTGTGGCTACTCCTGATGTCGCAGTTGACAATGGAGGTGGAGACGATGACGACTCTGATTCGGACGAGTCTGATTCTGGAATTGGTCATGTTGACGAGTACATGATCAAGTTCATCGAAGATGGATGGTACTGGTAAGCTAGCAAGGTAGCTTTGTATATTAATGTATTATATGTATTGTACTGTCGTGGCACCACCACAACCCCCTCCACCATGTAATCGCGATACAACCAAGAAATGAGCACGCAAGCGAGTACCCAGCTAGCCTCATCGTCTACGATACCCAACCACACTGTTCCTGTTGGTAGCCAGGAGATTCATTACACAAGGCTCATGTACAAACATCACACAGAGGATCATTAATCAATTATAACTAGAAGAGAAGACGACGACAAGAGCCGGGGTTTAGTGTCAGAGACGAGAACACTTCATAGGCAAGAGCTGAGCCCAAAGTGCTTGGGTGTGGGTTGTTCTTGACTGAGACAACAGGCTTGTCTGCTTCTTGAAAGGAATAGTCGCCATGAACAATGCTGAGATGACAAGGGGGATCATAGATGCCATGATACCATCGTCCTCGAATGACAGAGATCTGAATGAACTGCTCGTCACAACACCTGTGTTAATGTAGTAGTATAGATTGGTCTGTCAGAGACAATGCCATTCCGGCCAAACGAAGTCGATCAAGAAGCACAGGCTCTCCAGAGCATTGGGATGATGGCGAGCGCTGACGGTACCCATAAGAAGGGACCTCATTGACAAGAGGGGCATGGTCACAGACAGAGAGGGGGAAGCAGGGATGTACTTACGGGGAGCCGAACTGATGAAGAAGAGAAGAGGAAGAGGGGGGTATGGGGCCTCTATATAGACAGCGGGGTCTACTTGTGTAACTCATGCACTCTTTAATCAAGACAAGCTATCATAACAAATGGATGGTGGGGAAGTGATTAAGGGTTGTCTGTGAAGAGCCTGTGATCCTAGGAGCCCATTCGTGTGTCTAACTATCCCGACTACCTAGTGCTGTAGGCTGTACTCATTGTCCTGGCTCCTTAGTGTGGGATCTACTATCAACTTCCTCTTCTACTTGGCTTACCGTGTGGTACTTACATGTTCTTACCCTCCATAAATAGTATTAGACATTAGTTAGACTATCTCCGTTACAAACCTACCCAGTCTGATCACCTTTTGTGGGATTTTCTTCCTATTTGGGAGGAATCCAACTACTTCCCCCTCCCATTCTCTTTGTTCTCAATAGTATAAAACTGCCCAAAACTCTCTGGGGGTACGAAGTGACCACCACGACAGCATCAGTAATGTGGTAGCTACTACAGAATGCTTTTGCAAACAGCGTCCTTGCTTTGGATAGTCTTGACGGCGTTGTTCATGGCTCGTGAAACAACCGCGTTTTTCTTGTCTCCCATATCGTTCAACCAGGAATCGTCCTTGACCATCTCCATGGCCAGAGTTCCGAAAAGAGTGTCTCCAGCTCCCGTGACACTCACAATCGACTGGGCGTCCACAGACTCGGCCTCAAAATACTGCATGTAGACACCCACTCGAGTGTCTCCGGACATGGCATTACCCTTTTGGAACATGCTAGGAATCTTGATGGAGGCTGATCGATGCGAAAGAACAGCAGATTCGATATCCTCAACGAGCTGAAACACGACAACACCGTTAGCTCCACCCTTGATCACCAGAGTGGGAATGTAGGGGAGCATATGGATGGCTTGGGCAAGAGTTCCCTGTTCCAGAATAGCCTTGAGACCGGGATGAGCATGGGATTGCATGGTGACTCCGTTTCTAAAGTCAGCTCCAAGAGCCAGACCATCAATGACGGGGAACCAGTCGTCCACATCGAATCGGCCCTTCTCATGGAACGCCTCAAACATGGCCTGGAGCTCTGCAGTGTTGGGGGTAGCCAGAGCAATGGAGTTGTTGGGGTAAACGGGCAGACTGAGCTCAGACAGAGCTGCGGCCTTGGGAACAGAGGTGGGTTCAAATGCAACCTGGACAGACTTGTTTCGTGCGTACTTGAGCACCTCCTTCTTGGCCTCAAGTCCAATGTTTCCGTCAATCATGATCCACTTGGGCTGAGCAGTGGTCAGTTGCTGGTTGATGTGGTCCACGTCTAAGTTCTGAATGATGTCCATGTCCGCACACGCCACAATGAGATCTCCATTCTTGTCATGCATAGCCACATATCGAGCTGTTCCCTCCTTGTCGTCCTGCTTGATACCACTGGTGTCCAGACCCACCTTTTCCATATGCGACACAATCTCGTTTCCGTCTCCATCCTGACCCACAGCTGAGATCAACCGCGGTGAAATGCCATGCTTCGATCCAGTGTAATGAATAGCCAAAACAATGTTATGACCCACTCCTCCAATGGAGTTGGACACCTTTCCAGGATGCGAGGTGCCCAGCTGCGAGCCTGAGATGCCACAGGTGACGTCCATAGCCACTCCACCAACAACAGCCAGAGGAGAGGTTGTAGGGGCAGGTTTGGCAGCCTTTACGGGAGTTTTAGAGGGGGCCGGCATGAAACCAGAACCCCCGCCTGTTCTACCAGCTGGTCTACCGCTCTATATTAGTATTTTGTTTATGTGTTAGTTGCAACTCACTATGTGTGTTCAGCTCAGTATTCAAACTTGCCACCTACCTCTAGGGTTGCCAGGTCGCTGGCGATTCGTGTAGCGATGACGGCGTTCTGCTGGACCAGTCCAACGTTGGTTTTGAGCACCTCAGGGTATGCTCGTCGAATAGCATCCAGAAGGAAAGGGGTCGTAGCCTTGCCCTTGATTCCGAGCATGTTAGCTTCCTCAACAGCCCGATCGATCACGTCATGGATGAGATTGGAGGGAATGGGGTTAGGAGGAGGCACACACCAAACGGTACCGGACTGCAGGTTCATGGAAGCGTTTGCCTGGATGATCTTGGCGGCGTCCAGGGTGTCGTAGAAGTTGTAAGGACTGCTGACGCCCGAATCTGTGGTGAAAAAGCCGGGAATGTTGGTACCATCAGCTCCGTAGGTGCTCACGTGAACACCCTTGGTCTCCAGGTACTCGACAGTCAAAGGAATATCAAGAATGGACTTGGGGCCGGCACAGACAACAGCCACCGGGGTCTTGGACAGCTCGTCAAGGTCAGCAGAGATGTCAAAGGTGGACTCAGCTCCTCGATGCACTCCTCCGATACCTCCAGTAGCAAACACCTTGATGCCTGCCATGTTGGCCAGAATCATGGTGGCGGCCACGGTGGTTCCTCCCATGAGTCCATTGGCCATGACATAGCCAATGTCTCGTCTCGACACCTTGATGTGGTCTCCGTCTGAGTTTTCCGCGAGCACCTTGACCTCGTCCTGAGGCACTCCAACTCGAGGCACACCGTTGATGAAGGCAGTCAGAGCAGGAATGCCGCCTTCCTTACGGATGATCTGCTCTGTGTCGCTATGCATCTCCAGATTCTGAGGGTATGGCAGTCCATGGGTGATGATGGTGGACTCCAGGGCGATCACGGGCTTCTTGTCATTGATGGCCTGCTGGATCTCCTCCGAGATGACAAGTGGCGAGTTGTGTCGGGCTGTGGCGAAATGTCGAAGTGCCGATGATCGGAAAACCGACTTTTGGGATGCAATTCGTCGAATTGAAAGCATGGCGAGTGTAGAGTCTGGTTTCACGGAATTGGTGCCGTTTGATTCCAGATAATTATTTTGGGTTGGCCTGCATGATCCAAGGCGTTGATAATGGGTTTGTGTGGTGGAGGTGATAAGTGGAGGTTGTCTGGAAGGAGGCTACAGGAACAGGAGGAGTGGTTTTTCATAATATGAGGTTTCCATTCTAGTTTGTGTACGTTCGGTTGCCGTCATTGCCTGTGTTGCGATAAAACGGTGAAAGCCATTTCCTTGTTATTAAGTAAAACACTTCCGAAGTGAACAAGCCAGTCGAATCTCGTAGCAAATTACTTAGGATATACTTGGGAGGTGGTTTCCATCGTCCACAAAACAGCTACGCCTCGCTTGAATCGAAAGCAGCCCCAAAACGGCTCCCTCTTCGCGGGAACCTCTCCAACCGTTTATCCGCTGTATGTCTCACTTCCCCTGATTGATGTGACACTGCTAAAACGCCTCAAACAGCAAAAGACACAGCCTTACTGAGATACGTTGGAGATACATGAGACAGGTGGACTGTGTAAGAGTGGAGCGGATCTAAACATGATCGACAACGGGACAAGTGTTGATCAGGGGGAATCTGTGGGATACGGAAGGACATCAACATCACTATTTGAAAGAGATACAGTAGGTGCAAACTCGTTGGAGCCTACTACACGACTGGTACAAACGGTCGTTTGAACCAAGGGGCAACTTCGCAATGTAGCCACATGCCAAAGAAGCCAATATCTGTACTCCGTTCAATCTGTTACACATTCCCAAACACCAATGTCCTTTCACTTTCTCTTTAGTCTCTCTTTTGCACTCAAAACCTGTATCTCTCTCTTTACACAGCATTCGTAGCGTTTCTCTCAGTCTTCATACAGTAGGTTTTTGATCCAAGTGGCCCTTGGCTGAACCCAATCATCTTCGAATGATACCCTTCAATTGGGGCTGTGGAGGAGACATCGAGTAGATTTTTTTACCGGATGATAAAATGGTGTGGAATAATATCAGTGCTTCTTTCTTCATCTCATTATCTTCCCTTTCCACTATTATACAAACCCCTCTGCACAGCCCCTCGTTTCAAACGGGTACCTGACATATGCAGGACCACCCACCTCTGGAGAGTGGGTCTGCAACATGATGCAATCTGTTGATAATACAGTATGAGTCTGTGACACTTGCTGTATACGGTAGGTCAAGTTGGAGTCATTAGTTCGAGATGGTATAAATAGAGGCCAGTGGGCGTCCTCAGTTCATCATTACAACCACCTTGGCCAACCTCCTTAGCCAACACCTTTCAACACACCTCACAACCTCCATCACAATGCTCTTCAAGTCTCTTACAGCTCTCACAGCAGCCACCTCAGCTTTCGCTGCTCCTGCTCCTGGTCAAGCCAAGGCCCATTCCCAATACACCCTTCGTCTCCACCCTGGCGCTGGCGCCATGGGCATGAAACCCCTCCAGCTCCGAAACGACAAGGTCGTCTTTGGACTTGAGCAGGGCAATATTACCGTTCCTCCTCTTCAGGTCAATCTCCGAGGCAAACACCTCAATGTCGTTGCCAACGGTACTTCTCCTGGCGAGATCACCGTTGCTGCTAACGGTCAATTGGTTGTCTCCGAGTCCGCCTCTAACACCTCCAATGCCACTCTCGGCTGGCACATCCAGGGAGGAGGCTCTTTTGTCAGCGAGGTCTACTACAGGGGCTCTCAAGAGTTCTACTCGTGCACCTCCCAGGAGGGAGCTGTAATTGGAGGTCAGGAAGTCTACGTCCTTGGCAGCGGCAACTACACCTGCGATGAGCCCTTCAAGTTCACTCTTGGTGCCACTGGTGTCCACCAGAAGAACTAGAACACTTAGACTTATTTATAACTGAAGATAACCATACCTCTATTGCAATGTAGGCCAGGCAAGGATACCTGTACAAGTTCTACTTGGTGTAAGCATAAACTACTCCGCTGTTATCTAAATAGCTAACTAAAGGCTTACTTATTCTCAACTATTACTCACCTGCGCGTCAAATGTGTACTACAACACAAAAGAACATGTAGTGCTTTGAAAGTACTCTATGGTTGACTATCGGCCCAAAACCGACAAGCAAATACAAAGAACACATAATTCAGTACGGATGATTCGACCGATCTCAATCTCCCTCTTACATACCCAATATTCACATCTCTGTAATCCCGCTGATCAACGCAAAACACCCCGAGCGGCACGTGACCGATTCAACTTTATTGCGGACTGATCCTGATTACTAAGCACATCAATTCTTCGGATTATGTGTCAGTTTATGTTCTCACGCTTACATACAAGGCGGCTGACGTAATAAATATTTCCGAGCTATCCCCTTTGCTGTTTCAAATGCTCTTTTCCACATTCGATTCTAACACTCCACCTTCACGAGATGTGTGCCATGGAAGGTCTTCCCAAAACACCTTTTTTTAGGTTCACAGTTTCGTCAAGAGAGATACTCGGTCAAGACCTCCAGAAACCATCGGCATGTTTTTTGTTGTGAGTATGGGAGGATGAAGCGGACAAGGGCACGTGATTGGGCGGTGCTAGGCGGACAATATCACGTGACTACGACCCAGATCGGCCCGTGATTCGATGGGTTGTGGGTGAGGTGATGTTATGGTCTTCGACGACGAATCGGAAGAGATGTGTGTTGTTCAGGGTGTTTGAGGCGATGGTGGAACTGGCGAGAGCGTGTGTTGGAGATGGTTACGGACGTCTTTCTCAGCTGATCGTTTCATCGAGCCACAAGCGCTGTGCACTGCCTTTACATCACTACCAACATGGAGCACATGACGTGATCAACACCATGGACTGTTTACTCTGACGGTCACGAGAGACCGCTCTCAGTTGCTATCGACACGAACAGCACGTCATCGAATCTCGGGTCTCGCAAACATCGCGTAAACTACAACTTCCCTCCAGAACTAACGCAGAAAGACTTGACGCTCTCTCTGACCCTGCATCCGTCATACTTTGGCCCCCAGATGGGCCAATACCTGCGGTCCAAGCTGCTGGCGGACGTGGAGGGCACTTGCACCGGAGAATTCGGCTACATTCTGTGTGTGCTGGACCAGCCGTTCGACATTGGTAAGGGACGAGTGGTGCCCTCCAACGGCTCCGCCGAGTTCACAGTCAACTACCGAGCAATCGTGTGGAGACCGTTCAAAAACGAGGTGGTGGATGCGATAGTGACCAACGTGAACAAAATGGGCTTTTTCGGAGACGTGGGTCCCCTCTCCGTCTTCGTGTCGTCCCATCTGATTCCTCCTGACATGAAGTTCAACCCCAGCGCAAACCCACCAGCATATGTCAGTGAGGATCAGGTTATTGAAAAGGGAAGTCGGGTGCGACTGAAGATTGTCGGAGTGCGAGCCGACGTGGGCGAAATGTTTGCCATTGGTTCTATCAAGGAGGATTATCTGGGTTTGGTCTAGTGTACTATAATACATATTTATATGAGATGGCGGGGTGCAAGAAGGGTAGTGAGAGAATAGGGCAGGAACAAGGGTGAAAGCACTTCTAATATCATTAGTGCAATGAGAATAGATTGGGCGGCAAGATTATCGCACAAACACTCCGTCTACACTGACTAATCACCTTATCAATCAAACGGATAGCGATACCCGCCTGCATTATCAACCTAAACATAATGCAGATCAAGAGTGGGTCCTGGTTGACGTAACTTCTTTACCACTTGTCCAACTCTCTACCGAAATGCCACCCACATCTCTCGTTACAGGTTCTACCGGGTTTCTAGCCAGTCACGTGGTTGACCAGCTTCTCAAGGCTGGCCATAGAGTAATTGGCACTGTTCGATCTCCACCCAAAGCCGCACGATTGGCCGAAGCCTTCAAGGACAAGATTGCTTCGGGTCAATTGGAGCTGGAGACACTTTCGGATGTGCGAAACGCAGATGAGTTCCAGGTCATTTTCGAAAAGCATCCCGAGATCAAGTACATTCTGCACACGGCTTCTCCCTTCAACTACAACACAACTGACCCCGAGAAGGAGATGCTTCAACCAGCTGTTGAAGGAACTACCACTGTTCTCAAGGCAACCAAGGCACATGCGCCCAACGTTGAAAAGGTGGTCATCACCTCGTCTCTAGCAGCTATCCTGAACATTGCCACCTTCAATGATCCTGCCACTACAGTGACCGAGAAAGACTGGAATCCCATCACCTGGGAACAGGCTGCCGAGAAGGGTAACCCTTATGCCAACTACATTGGATCCAAGGCCTTTGCCGAGAAAGCGTCGGTGGAGTTCCAGAAGACTGAAAAGCCCAAGTTCGCGCTCACCTGGGTCAACCCTGTTCTGATTCTTGGCCCAGGCATTATTCTCGATCCCCAGGCAATCAACACCTCCAATGAGGCCATTGTCACCAATGCTCTGGAAACCAAGCCAGGACAAAAGGCACCCGTCAAGGCGGGATACTTTGTGGATGTACGAGACTGTGCCAAGGCCCACGTTTCTGCTCTCAAGCCTGAGCTCGATGGTCGAAGACTCTTCCTGTCCACCTCCAAGTACTGCACCCAGGACTTTCTGAACATTGCCGGCCAGATGCCCGCGTTCAAGGGCAAGATTGCCGAGTTTGATCCTGCCGAGCGGGAGAAGGAGCTCCATTCATTGGCCCAGATCGACAACTCCGTCACCCTCAAGCTGCTCAACTACGACCTCATCTCCCTGGAACAGTCTGTCACAGACTTTGCCAAAGAGTGGCTTTCCTACGAGAAGACGTAGGTGCGAGGAAGTTACAAGTACAAGTACGATATAGAGTGACCATCCTTACAAATAGATACTGGCAGGTCCAATAGACATGAATGCAATATAAATTAATGGTGTCTCGTGTAACCGCCTAAGAGAAGTCTCTAATGGCTTCAATGTCAGGCCGAACAGTTACCAGCTTGTCGAAAATGTCCATCATGGCACGCTCAGCACTGTCACGTTTACCCTTCTCTTCCTTTCTAACGTTGGTCAGGGCAATGGCTGTGATTCTAGCCACCTCCAATGCATGACGCTCCACAGTAGCCTCGGGCACAGTTTGTAGGAAATGCAATATACTGTTACCACAAGTCTCCAAGAGAGACAAATCTGCCGTAGCAAACGGATCCTCCATGATTGGTGTCCATGCAACGACGAGTTCCTCCACATAAGACGCAACGTACTTTCCGAACAGATCTACTATGCCGTCCAGAGCATGTAGAAGTGTCTTGACAGTCCGAATGTACGACAGATCCAAGCCTCTGACTACCTGTTGTAGCAGCTCATCCAGCAGAGTCAAGTCCTTCAACTTGGGCTCCTCTGCCGATCCCTGTCGCATCATCAGATACAAAGGAGTTAGAGCCTGGTATGTGATTTCTTGCAATGGTGCAGCCACCTTTTCTTCTGTTGACGGCGGTAAGAAGGACAAATGAGGTTGGAGCGCGTCCCAGAACACCTGTGACAGTCTCATTTGACGGACGAGGTCTCTGTAGTTGCCGTTGTTGTTACACAGAGCCAGAATGCATTGGGCGCTGATGATTTTGACGCTGGGCTCGTGGTAATCGCACAGATTGAGCACTGCCGGGAAAATGAACGAGATGTATGTCTGTGCCAGTTGTTTGGAGGTTCCCGATAGGTGGATCAGCTGAATGAGGGCACCAGTCGACGCCTTAGAGTACTTTGAGTCGTCCTCTGTCGAGAGGGAGAATCCAGCCACGTTTTTGAAGCGTTCTTTTCGATCCTTGGCGCCAGATGATGTGAAAAGATCCTTGAGCTGCTCATAGAGACGTCTGCAGACAATTTCGAGCTGTTTCTCGTCCACCGAGACCGTCACAGGTACTCCCCATTCTCCCAGAATAGTTGCTGCCAGAGCCGCTGTTTCGGGCTCCGTGTTTTGCGCCACCTGTTCATTGAGCAGCCCCACTGTGTCGTTAAATTGCGGATCCGTTGGCTCCAGTGGCGTCTTCTTTCGTATCTCTTCCAACTGTTGATTCATGGTGAAGAGAGAAGTTAATTGTGGTGGTGGAAGTGTGAGTAAGTACAAGTACACCAATACAGTACATGGCAGATCAAAGCACATATTGCTGCCTATATTGATACAAAAACAATATTCTCAATCATCACGTTACTATATACATGTTGCTTACTGCTGCTGCTGGATGCTGGGGTTAGTACTTGGTCCGTAGTTGTTCCGTTTGGCTTGCTGCTGCCTCTGTCTCTCTTGAATCGTATACTCACATCTTGACAATGTCAATGTTGGTGTCGAGGTATCGGCCGACACAATCGGTGAAGCCTGGGTTAGTTAATGTCACGTCATCATTATCTCCACTCTCATACTCACACTGCTGCTCGGATCCGTCAAGCTGGGCAGAGTTGATCTTCTTGACACACTTGTTCCAGCACAGGTTGGTGAAGGTGTGAACGGTCTCCTGGATCTTGGCCTTGGATCGCTCGGCCTCCATGAACTGGATGATCTCCTGTCGAGAGTTCTGGTCGAGGGATTCGAGGGCCTGAGGGGTGATAGCTTCCATGTTGTTAGGTGTGTGGAGTTGTACTGGTGGGTGCAGTGATGTGTGAGTCTACTCTCTCTCAACAGCCCTCTTACAGCACGTTGTGTCTATCTGCATCTGAATTTTTGTCCAAAGTTAAACTGTGCATGAGAGATGGGAGGACTGTCGACCAGGGCCAAGTTACATCGACGAGACCTCATAGGTACACGATAAAGATATAAGAAGGTCAGCAACCGCCAGGATCTCCATACCTCCACCTTCAACAATGTCTATCACTACCTATCTCGGAAAAGTCGCTGAGAAATGGGCAGCTATCAAGGCCGCACCCGCTGCGTTCACCATTGTCTCTGGTAACGAGTCCGCCGACATTGACTCGTGTGTCTCGTCAGCTCTCTACGCCTACCTGTCTCAGACACAGTCCAAGGTCGATGTGTTCCCCCTCATCAACATCCCCAAGAAGGATATTCTGCTGAGACGAGACTTTATGTGGCTGCTGGCCAAGCTCGACATCCAGGACAACTCGTTCCTCTTTCTCGACGATCTGACCCCCCAGCTGCTCAAACACGCTTCTCTGGCTCTCGTCGACCATAACAAGGTCACTGCCTCGCTGGCAGAGCTCGACGATAAGGTCATTGGCGTCATTGATCACCACGAGGACGAGGGACTGTACAAGTCTGCCCACCCTCGACTGGTCATCAAGAACGGATCTTGCTCCTCTCTGGTCTACACCTGGTGGAACAAGAACCTCAATGGTCTCAATGGAAGCATTGCCTCCGATGCCGCTCTCAATGAACTCGCCCTGGCCCCTCTTCTCATTGATACTTCCAACATGAAGTCCAAGGTCGAGGCTCGCGATACCGAGGCCTACGATCTCATCACTAAGGCTCTTGGCCCCGTTTCAGCTTTTTCCACTACAAAGGACGTCAAGTCTTTCTACAAGACCCTCGACGAGAAGAAGCGAGACCTCTCGGGCTTCGACGCCGTCCAAATGCTCCGAAAGGACTACAAGGACTGGGCCGAGAATGGAACCAAGCTGGGAATGAGCACTGTTGTCCTGGACCTTGACAACATTCTCAAACAGGACAAGGAGTTCTTCCCCAAGCTCCACGACTTCTGTGAGGAGCACGACGTGACCGTGCACGTAACCATGACTTCATACACTGACGCTGCTGGCAAACACGCTCGTCAGATGATCATCTACTCTCCCAAGGGCTGCAACGACGGCGTTCAGAAGTTCTTGGATGGATCTTCTTCCGATCTTGAGCTCGAGCCTCTTTCTGTGGACGACTCTGACATCTCAGGCAAGCTGTGGGTGTTCCAGCAGAACAACTCCAAGGCTAGCCGAAAGCAGGTGGCTCCCAAGTTGCGATCTGCCATTTTCGGAACCCACTTCTCGGCTATTTAGAGGAGCAGCAACTCCACTGTAACTGTAGTCACAGCACCAACAACTTGATAGAGTCCGAACAACCACTTAACAACGACAGTATGGTCGCGAATACATTCATAATTAATACACTAACACTGGGTTCCAACCACACCTGCTCATATGTACTGAGAATTTCATGCTATAAATAATGTCTACTGTATATGGGTTCACTTCACCTTCTTTCCATCCAACAAACCCATGTGCCATTTGATGAACATCTTACTCTGCTCTGGGAGAAGAGCATTGGAGCTCTGAAGCCTGCCAATAAACGTGTCTAGAACCCACTTGGGGTAAAACACCTGCTCCACCTGATCTCTGCCTTCTGATAACTCCGAGACTAATGTAGGATCAACAGTGTAGTAGACCTTCGTACCCTGTTCTTTACCATCGACTCCAGAAAGAGTATATGTAAGATTTCTATTGAAGATCCAAACCAGGGCCGCGGGCTTGACTTCAGCATCGCTTTGAGTCTCATCACAAAGCAAGAATTGGTGCGAGGCGTGTGAGTTGGTCAGCTCGGACATGCTGAACAGAAGCACCTGAACGGGGTCCACCTTGATGATATCTCCATCTGGACAATTGAACTGCAAGTTCCACTTAGGAATCTTGAATGAATCTCCTTCCTCTTTACCCAGAGCCTTGTGGTCTGGGCTTAGGTCCTCCTTGTTCACCATGATGTACTCTTGACCAAACAGAATCTCTCCTTGGTTTGGCTTGAATTGTGAAACGGCATATGCAGGGTTGAATTGGGCCGACTTCTCGTGCGGTTTGTGACAATGCCAAAAGTCCATCATTTCTGCCCAGTGCTCCGAGGGCATGTTTCTCAATCGGAAGGTGTCCAAGGCAGCAGTCAGAATGGGCGATCCGTCAGAGTGATCGCATAGCAACGTACCCTTTGGCAGCTTGCGCACAAATGAAGATCCGTAGGGACTGTCGATGTGAATGGAGTCGATTTGGTCAGACATGGCTGCCTGCGCAGCTTCGGGGCTGGCTCTGAATCGCAAGGTGCACAAACGTCCCACAGGCGGCATCTCTCTAACCTGGATCTCAGCAGGCAGGGGAACTGTCTCTTTGCCTATCGTGACGGAGTCGGGATGTGCCACCACATCGGAGCCGTCGTTATTTTGGAATGTGACACTGACCTGGCCTACATTGGGCAGGTACTCGGCGTAGTATCTCATGGTGGGGTTGTGTAGGTAGTGGTTACAGATCAGGTACAACTATTTCACCCCATGCACCAACTAAAGTCAAAACAACGCCCATAGGGAAATACATGCAGGTGACACTAAACCTCCCCAGGTGCAAATTACCTAACCAACACCACTACAATAACCGCCATAAGGAGGCACACACAACACAGTCCGCCGGAATGGTGAGTACACGCTAAACATGCCACGTCACACAAAAAACAACAGTCTTCTAACACAGTCATCTTTCATTCCCCTCAACGCCCTGGAGGACTACTCCTTGTCTTCAGCAGAAGAACACACCAGGGAGCTTCAAGTGAGTATTACACCGTGAACGAAACACGCGCCACCGCATCTAACACAGATCGAAGAGGGCCTGAAAATCTTCCAAAAGGCATTACACGCGCAACGACAGGGCCAGCTCGACGAGGCATTTGATTTATACGACGCGCTGTTCAAAATCGATGTGATCCATTTGGACATTGACGACAACAATCTTTCGCCCACAGTGGGCCGACTAAAGTACCTGGCGTACAAGAATCATGGCATTTTGCTGCTGGAGCATCTGTCACACAACTTGGAGGATCTCACGACAACGGAGATCAGAGACCAGCTGCAGGATATCTTGGTGCAGTTTGCAGACGCTCTGCTGGTGGACGAGTCTGACGATTCGTTTCTCAAGCTGTTCAGTGATCTGGCACGAATCATCGGACTGAAACGACTCTCCCGATTCGCCCTGGAGTGCATAGTCACCTCGCCATCGCGAATCTTCACCTTCTCTGAGAGTCTGCTCAATCACGACTATCTCAATCCAGAGGAGGTGGCCATTTTGCAGGAGGTTGTCGTGCTGGCCAAACAGCTGCAGGACTACGTCTCAATGGACAGCCCAATGTACGAACTGATGGCATCACAGGTGGCTGATGTGGCCCCACTGAAGAAACCAAAGTACATTTCATGGATCGAGCCGTCACAATTCAAGGCTCCTCCTCTGAAGGACTTGAAGGAGACGTGGCGAGGCAATGAGCTGGTGGTGGAGATCGGAGTTCCGTCGTGGCGAGGTATTTGCAAGGGTCTTCATGATTCTTTGTATAGACTCACGAAACGAAAGAAGGTGCTCAATGGCGTCACAATTCGCGATCCTTACTTGCAGATTGGAGTGGAGATTTCTAGTGTGCATGGCAAATTGGTGGATGAGGAGGACCTGGAGGATCCCGAGGACGACGTGGAAATGGTGGACATCATCGACAAGCCCGTTGAGGAGACGATACAGGTCAAAACGGAGGAGGCACTCGACAGCACTGTCAAGGTGGAAGAGATTCCTGCAGAGATTAATATGGAGGAGGCAGAGCCCAAGGAGAAAACGGAGGGGAGCAACAAATCTGAATCTCCTGAAGAGCCCGACAAGAAAGAGGCCACGAGTAACGGAAACGGCAATGGCGCTGCCACTGACTCAGTAAAGGAAGCTAATGTCAAAACGGATGACCGAGACTCCTCAACTATGGCTGTTGCCACTAAGCGACCAGCTGAGAGCTCGTCTTCCAGCTCACAGCATCCTTCCAAGCGTACACGAGGTCGTGGCGGAGTAGATGAGCCTGCGGAGCTGGAGAAGAAGGTGGATCCTGGGTTCTTCAACAACATCACATCATTCGTTGGAGGCCTTGACCTCAAGTTTCCATTCGTGGATCTTAATAAGCTTGATAATGAGGAGCAGTTCTACCAGGATTTCAAGGCCGTCATTTCGAACTGGGGCGAGCAGGGGTCAGAGCTTTTTCTCAAGTTGAGTTCCGCACCCGAGTCAAACCTGTCAGTTCCCGTGACCCAAATTCTCGACTCTGCGGCCCAGGTCGACGATGACTACGGTGCCCCCTGCAACGTGTTGAGCATATCGCCTGACCAGTTCCTCGAGCAAATGTCAGAGTCGTGCAGTTTGTCAGATTTCAGATTCAAAATCATCGAGGCGTTGCTGGGCAACTCCTCCCTGGTTGACGAAATCTGGCCCTCGGAACTCATTGCATCCATTCAGATCATCTTGAATCACCTGGAACCTCAAATTCTTCGGGACGTTCGACAAATGTTTTTTGACGGTCAGACTCACTCGGATTCGCATATCAAGCAGCAGCTATACCTCGCCGAGGCTCGATATGAGCTTGTTGCCAATGAAATCATTGCAGACAAGCAGCGTATCACTGAGAACACCAGCAAGCTGACCAAGTCTGCACTGCGAGACCGGGAATGGCACAAGAAAACTCTTCATCAGCGTCTTCTGGCATGGGAATCGTGCGTCATTACTCTCTTGAGTATGTGTAAGACTCGTCAACTGTCTGTGACCGACCTGGAACTGAGACACACCTGGGTGCGACTTGCTCTGAGCCAGTGTGATGAGGCAGAAATTTCTCGAATGCGTCAAAATTACGAGGAGTTTCAAGTTCAACTACAGGAGGAGGCGCCCGACCTTTCAGTGAGATTCGTCAACTTTCCCCATATTCAGACCCTCAGTCTGGACTCCGTGAATGGCCAGATCTCCAAACTCAAGGTGGCTTCCACTTTTGCTAAAATCTTCTCTCCTGATGCCGATGAGGACATTGGCACTCGAATTGTCATGCTGGAGTCCATTCTCAAGGGTTCGAGTGATGCAGCAGAAGGTGATAAAGAGGCTCTTTCGGCACGAGAATTCTTGCAGCACGCTTCTATTGACTTCAAGCACAAGTTGTGGTACTTGTTGTTGGATGCATACAATGAGTCTGGCGAGAAGCGTATCTCCGTTGATGGTTACATCGAGATGTTGACCTCTCTATCTTATGAGCTGGAAACCGCCGGCTACAGAAACATGAACCCCAACCAGCGACACACAATTCTTCTCAGAACCCTCAGCACCATGAACGACACAGTGGGTAATCTGGCCAAAATCTGTCGTGACACTCCTGCTCTGTTGGAATCTGTGAGTAGGGAGAAGGTTCATGAGCTCGCGCAGCTGTGCCTGTCTTTCCTGCGATTGCTGCAGGTATTCAACCAGTTCCACGACCGACGAAACCCAGAAGACCCCACTCCCTTCCTGTGGGACAAGGCGAGTGAGAAGTTCCAGACCATGACGGTCAAGCTGTGGACATTCTTCTACCTTTTGTTCCGTCAGCTCATGAACGGTCTAGACGAGAAACTTCCTCAAACGACTATTTCAACACTCAACGACATTTTGTCAATTGTCCACGAAGATCTCGGACACCGCAAGTGCTGCAGTTTCGCCAACGGCATCTTCATTGACCTCACGTTGGACGAGATCGTTAGAATGAAGTGGAGCGAGTCTGAGGCTGATTTGCTACAGAACATGCGGTGCAGATTTGGTATCCAGTTGGCTAATGAACACTACCATCCTACAGATCACGGTGCTACTCCTCGCGCCCTGAAGCGTTCTGATGGTCTGGCATTCCAGGATTTCATCATGAACATGGTCTACCGCAAGCCCTCCAGTGTCCACAACATTCGAGCTGATCTTCGAGCTGTTATGGATCAGTTGTATGAGGCTATCGGTGATCCTGACAAGAACGTCGCCTCCACTAGTCACAACATGACTGTGCTTGGCCGGTTCACGGTGGCTCCTGTCACTTGGAACTACATTGAAAACAGTCTTCGGGGTGAGTCTTTCTTGCCGTTCATGACGTCGACTGATCCAGTGCTTTCGGCTTCAACAGGTGGCTTTTACTGTGTTCAGGGAATGCTGGCCCTCGCCAAATTCCGTCAGGGTAAGAAGGCTGCTGCTCCTGGACGAACAGAAGATCTACAGGCAGCTGTCAAGTTCTTCACAAATGACATTTACTGCTGCCCCACTCGATATGAGTCGTGGTTCGGCATTGCCAACGCATACGAAATGCTCACGGAGGACGATCTCATGTGGAGTGCTGAAAAGCTCGATGTTCCCAATTCCATTGTCAACATCAACCAGCGCAAGGCTCTGTTGTGCGGTCTCAACTCCGTCAACCTCATGCTTCAGCAACGTGATGAGAAGCCTGCCAACCCTCAATTGCGCACATTCTTCAACGCTGTCATGAAGGAGTCACAATGGCTATTCCTCAGTAAGCTCTTCTACTCTGCCACTGCTAACCCTCTCCATGGTGCATCTTTCAGACAGGCGGACAACAAGATCTTCTGTGGTATGAAGGGTCTCTATATGCGCCAAAACCTATCGCTTCCACGACGAAAGCAGTGTTATCAGGTTGTGCGAACTTGTTTGACCATTAGCATCAACAGCAAGGAGCAGGCCCCTGACTGGTACTCATACTATCTTCGTTCCAAGGTGTACAGCAAGCTAAAGAAGACCACCCAGGCTATTCTAGGCGACATTCAAAAGGCCATCATCGTTGCTCCCGACAAGATCAACGGTGACATTCTTCTGGAGCCCCACTACAAGCTTGTGGCATACCTGTACAAGGCAGTCAGACGTGGCAAGTTGACCGCTGCAGAGGCCTACAAGGAGCTCAAGAAGACTCCCCATTTCGTCGAGTACATGGGGGATGATGCTGACATTGAATCAGAAGAGGAGTCTGATTCGGATTCCGACTCGGATTCCGACTCTGAATCTACCAGTGATGAGCCCGATGCTGCTTCTACTGCTGCTTCCACATCCGCCCCCTCCGACTCTTCTGCTGCGGCTCCAACTACTGCCTCAGTAACTGAGGGAACATCTGGCTCTCCCATCTCCATTGATGACGCGACTCCTGCCCCTAGCACTGTTGCTACAGTAGCTGCTGCGGCGGCTCCTCAGGCTTCTCTGGTTGTTGCTGCTAAGCCCGAGGAGAAGAAGAAGAAGCCTCTTACTCGAATGGAAACCAAGTTTTACAAGTCCTGTATGGAGACTTTGCGTCGGATGAAGGTTCTGGACAAGCGAAAGTGGCATCATCGGCCTCCTTTCCTGATTGCTCGAATCCACAAGGAGGTATTTGAGGACTACCGAAGTGCCAAGGAAGAGATGGTGCCCTTCTTCAACCTCAAAAATCAGAACAAGTCTCCCGTGCACATTTGGAAGCCCGACTTTGAGCGAGCGGGCAAGCATTTCCAGTATGTGTTCGATTATCTCATGTTCTTTGTTGTCCTTCTGGACAAGACTGATGACACGGATGCCATTACCACTATCGGAAAGAAGCTGCGACGATTCAACAACGGAATGGTCAACCATTTCGAGGCCTGGGAGTTTACTTGTCTCACCTCCAATGCCCTGATGAAGCGAGTGACCAAGATCCCCGAGAAGCTGCCCGATGCTATTATTCCGTCGTTGCAGTTTGACAATTTCGATCGAATCGCACAGGGTCTGCAGGATAAGATCACCAAGAGCAAGGAGCCCGCTTCTTACCTCTTGTCTCTGCTGTACTATGCGTCCGAGTTTAGACGACTCAACAACGGTTTCGGTTCCACAGGTGTGGTGGACGACACTGTGGTGTGTCTGTATCTCAAGATGCTCATCGAGTACGCCGGCACCTCTCTGTTGGCCGACAAGAGTCGCTCTTCTACACCTGTGGTTCTTGACGGTACCAAGTTCGAGTTCCAGCCTGGCAGTGCCCAACCTCCAGCAGTTGCTGCTGCTCCCAATACCTCCACGGTTTCACCTGGCGCCAAGAAGGAGGATGGCAAGAAGGAGAAGACGCGTGTCACTCGAAAGGATATCCTTTTGCGAGCCACCAATCTCATCAAGGCATGCTCTAGCAAGGTCGGTGAGAACATCAAGCTGGTGACGACGAAGGGTCCTCCTGCTGTTTCCTCGAGTAATGGTTCTTCCAACGGCAATGGTACTCGGTCCAATTCGGAGGACAAGGATAAACAGCCCACCGAGGAGCCCGAGAAGTCTGCTCAGGATTCAGATGTGGAGATGGTCGATGCCAACCAGTGCAACACCGAGACCACTGCTGAGCCCGAAGCCGAGGATGACCCTGAAGCTGAGGCCGACAAGTCTGGCGAGGAGGACAAGTCGATGGAGGAAGAAAAGTCCGAGTCTGCTGAGCCCGCCAAAACGGACAAGAAACCGGCTGGCAAGACCAAGTCTACGGATTCCGATGATGTCATCACCATTGATGATGATTAGTGCGGATCGCAGAATCTAGGAATATGATTTATTGATAATTTACACAGTATACACAGTAGAAATACACAGCCTCGTAGCTTATAAGTTAACCTCCCTCTCACCGTCTCCGTCTAGTCATCGTCAACAGCTGCTGCTGATCTCGACACTCCCCATTTCTCTCGGTCTCGACCATCTTTGTACATGTTGATATCTTCCTTGGTGGGTTTCTCCATAGTGGCCTGTCTGAGATTCTCCTCTTTCAGAGCCTGTTCTTCCTTTTTGCGCTGGTCCGACTTGAGTTGCTCCACTGTGTATTCCGCAAACGCCTGAGGTTCGATTGCTCCACACAGTAGTTCCACTGCTATCGTAGAGTTCTTACTCTTTAAGCTCACCAGTCGGGTTCTGACGGCCGATTTGTATTCCTGCGAAATCCCGTAGAGGTCAAAGAGTCGTTGTTCAACTTCATTTGCCACCTGGGTCGAGATTTCATCATCCTCCTCATCTTCATCTGCTGCCTCTGCGAGCGCCTTTTGGAGCGCAACCTTAGTTCCGTTTCGCACCTCGATGGGCGATATCGCCGACACCTTTTTTGTGCGTGCCGCTGCCTGCGATTTGAGGTACTTTTGTTTCCAGTTAGTCGGCAGCTTGGCCATGTTTCTATGTGGTTCTTGGAAAGTGAAGAGATGTCTGGAGGATGGGGAGAAGCTGCTTGTCTCATGCATCTCTGATGGTTAGGATCAGGTTATGAGTGATTATGGGAGGGGACTGATTTGGGGCAATAAAGTGGGGAGTCGCTGAATAAGCATAGCTGATGTTGATATTGTTGTTGTTAGTCACCGTTTTTAGCTGTCTCATTCTGAACTACTGTCTACTTGCACAATTTCTTCAAGCCTGGCACCTCCTAACTTATGGGTTACCCTGCATATGCAAGATAGCGAAATTTTGGAAGGGTTGGAATATTTTTTGAGTACAGTTTGAGAGACCACAGGCACAACTTGGAACAGCACACAAACATGGCGAAATTATCTCTGGCCGAGCAGATTTCTCAGCTGGCTAACCCCAAGCCCAAGGACGTGGATATCGAGAACTTTGAGGACCGAGATGACGATTCTGAGAGCGGAGGAGACGTGGACTACGACAGTGATCTGGCTACCGAGCATTACGTCAAGGTCGGCAAGAGTAAGATCCGAGACGACGCTCCTGCCCTCAACCCCAAGTACAAGGCCGGCAAGGTGAGCAGGAAGGCTCTTTACGACGATGAGGAGGAGGACGGCGACGGTGCCAACGGTTTCATTGATGAGGATGACGATGAGGAGGATGATGATGATGATGAAGATGAGGATGATGAGGAGGAAGAGGAGGAGGGAGAAGGCAACGGCTTCATTGATGATGAGGTTGAGGTTGACGAGGATGACGAGGATGATGAGGATGAGGATGATGAGGACCAGGATATGGAGGACCAGGAGCAGGAGGACGAGTCTGATGAGGAGCTGTCTGAGAACGAAAACGACAGTTCAGCCAGAGCTACCCTCAAGGAGCTTCTCAGAGAGGAAAAGAAGGCCGCCAAGCAGCAGGCCAAGGAGGCTACTGTCTCCGACGCACAAAAGGGATTCGCTATCCAGAAACAGACGGATCTCTACGAGACTCTTCTGGATGCTCGAATCACATTCCAAAAGGCCGTTCAGTCTGCCAACGCCCTGCCCATTAGTGAGGCCAAGGCCGAGGAGCTGGACGAGGACAATTCCAACACTCTTCAAGACACAAAGTCCAAGCTCTCCGACTTCATTTCCCAAATAGCAAAGATGCGATATAACATGGCTGTGCAGGACAATGTGTTTGGAGCCGATGCTGTCAAGCTGTCGACAAAGCGAACATTCGAGGCTACTCTTGACAACATGGAGAAGCTGGACACCGAATTCAAGGCATATGAGACCTCTGTACTCACCAAGTGGTCTCAGAAGGTGCAGGCTTCTTCTGCTGCTTCAGCGCTCAACTCTTCCAAGTTTAAGGCTCTCAACCAGTCTTCTGCTAACCAGGTTGCTGCCACTTTGGCTGATATGGACCGTCTTGTCAAGCGAACCCGAATGAACCGATCAAACGTTGTCATTCTCGGAGAGGAGCAGATGGGAGCCATTCAGGACGCCGAGGGCGAGAACTACTACGTCTTTGACGACTCCGACTTCTACAGAAACCTGCTCAAGGATCTGATTGACCGACGAATGGTTGATTCCGGATCTCAGAGCAGTGGAGTCAAGACCTGGACCGCCACCAAGGCCAAGACCAAGAAGAACGTTGACACAAGAGCATCCAAGGGCCGAAAGCTGAGATACCACGTGCAGGACAAGGTACAGAACTTTGCCGCCCCTCGTCCAGTGTTCAGCTGGGAGGACGATCAGATTGACGAGCTATTTGCCGGTCTGCTTGGACAGTCAGTCAACTTCAACGAAGACGACGATGGAGAGGAGAAGAAGGATGAGGAGGAAGACAAGGATGAGCAGCTGGTCATCCCCGACGATGGTCTCCGAATCTTTGGTTAGTTCCAGTACTGTACTCGTACGTACAGGTACTGGTAGTTTTAGCATGGGGGTTTGAAGTAGAATGTGTACTTTAATGATAGAGGCAGGTGCCACATGAAAAGGAAGTACTATTCAAGCATAGGTAGTAATTAGAACAATAAATATTATAGTACAGTATATACATGGGAAGTCTGGTTACTTCGAAGGCTTCTTGACCCCTCTCAGCTTCAGCTTAGACCGCGGTTTGGTCTGTAGAGATTTGGAGAGCTCTCTAGTTTGTTGTGCAAGCGAACCGTTGTCCTTGGGGGATACGAATAGCCCACCATGAGACAGATACTTCAATCTGAGCTCTTGTTTAGCTACTAGACCTCTTTCCAAGTTTGGAACAATCACCTGGGCGTCCTTGGCTAGAGGTAGATCACGCAGGAGTCCCATCTTATCCTTGAGAATGTTGTCTTCCCGATCCTGAGCTTCCAACGTGCGTTTATGACCTCTGAACTTATTTCTCATCTGATACGACAGGTCCTGGTGGAGTCTGGCTTTGTCCAGATGTTCGTCGTACATCTTCTGAGTCGCCTTGGCCGCGTCTTCGGCTGTAAGAACTGATGACTTGAACGTCCATTCTGCAGCTGTGGGTTCTTCCCCATCCTCAGCCTTGACTTGAAGAGCTTGCACTTTCCGCTCTTCCAAAGCCTTTTCAGCCTTTTGTTTCACGACTTCACGTTCAACAGCCTCGAAGGGATTGCTTGGGGTCTCATCCTCCGCCTTTATCGCCGTCTGTGTGAACGTAGCTCCTTCAACCGTCACATAGGTAGCGTTCTTGGGGTCCGTCTCGATGACAATGGGGTGTCCACACTCCGCGTGTTTGATCGCAAATCGCCAGATCGGAGACGACAGGTAGCTTCCATTTCGTGTCTTGACAGCGTTGAATCGTACTCCCTGGGCAATCGTCTTATCACATCCATGGCATTTGGCAGACAGAGGAAGCTCGAATCTGACTGTTGCCTTGCGTGGGTTCGCTCCCGCAAGCTGGTTAGCTGTCGACTTGCCGTCATAGTCGGGCGGGTAGTATTTATTTGTCGCTTGCGACATCCATGGGCGTTATTGGGTGGTTGTGTTGGCTGGTCATAATTTATTCGGATTATCTGCAGGTGTTATCGATGAGGTAAATTCAGCTATGAGTGGGTAAGTACTATTGTTGGGAGTTTAGTTTGAAAATAGTTGACGACGATGGAAGACTATAGAAGAGTATGGAACGTTGTACTGAGCAAATGATGAGAAATATGTAAACAGAATGAATATCCTCGTGTTCAATCAGAGCTGCCCACCACGTGAATATACTTCAATCCACCTCTACCACCACCCCCACCTGTCGCCACTTGATGACTAAGCTCCCAACCACCGCGCGCATCTGCACATTGCCACCTTCCACCTAACCTCCATCAGAGCCAAAAGTCACCACACACCTGCACACACCACACGACACCACAAGTACAATCCACAACATACAATGCCACCAAAAGCCGATTGGGAGAAATACAAGGCCCCCGCCGACGAGGATGCCGCTCAGGAGAAGATCATCCCTTTGTCTGAGGGCGATATCCAGGTTCTCAAGACGTACGGAACCGCACCCTACGGAACCGCTCTCAAGAACATCGAGAAGGACATCAAGGACATGCAAGCACGAATCCAGGAGAAGGTCGGCATCAAGGAGTCCGACACTGGCCTGGCCCCCCACCACCTGTGGGACACACAAATGGACAAGCAGCGAATGAGCGAGGAGAACCCTCTACAGGTTGCCCGATGTACCAAGATCATCGAGACTGCTGAGGACCCCGGTAAGAGCAAGTACGTCATCAACGTCAAGCAGATCGCCAAGTTTGTCGTGTCGCTTGGAGAACGAGTGTCGCCCACAGATATCGAGGAGGGCATGCGAGTGGGTGTCGACCGGTCCAAGTACCAGATTCAGCTGCCTCTGCCACCCCGAATCGACCCCTCTGTCACCATGATGACCGTCGAGGAGAAGCCCGATGTGACCTACTCGGACGTTGGAGGATCCAAGGAGCAGCTGGAGAAGCTGCGAGAAGTCGTTGAGTTGCCCCTGCTGTCCCCCGAGCGATTCGTCAACCTCGGTATCGACCCTCCCAAGGGTATTCTTCTATACGGTCCTCCCGGTACCGGTAAGACTTTGTGTGCACGGGCCGTTGCCAACCGAACGGACGCCACCTTCATTCGTGTCATTGGTTCCGAGCTGGTCCAGAAGTACGTCGGAGAGGGTGCCCGTATGGTCCGAGAGTTGTTCGAGATGGCTCGAACCAAGAAGGCTTGCATCATTTTCTTCGATGAGGTCGACGCCATTGGAGGAGCCCGATTTGATGACGGTGCCGGTGGAGATAACGAGGTCCAGCGAACCATGTTGGAGCTTATCACCCAGCTTGATGGTTTCGATCCTCGAGGAAATATCAAGGTCATGTTCGCCACCAATAGACCCAACACTCTAGATCCCGCACTTCTGCGTCCTGGACGAATTGACCGAAAGGTCGAGTTCTCGCTGCCAGATCTCGAGGGCCGAGCTAACATTTTCCGAATCCACTCAAAGAGCATGTCTGTCGACCGAGATATCCGATGGGAGCTCATCTCGCGTCTGTGTCCCAACTCTACTGGTGCCGAGCTGCGATCCGTCTGCACTGAGGCCGGTATGTTTGCCATTCGAGCCCGACGAAAGGTCGCCACTGAGAAGGACTTCTTGGCTGCCGTCGAGAAGGTCATTAAGGGTAACCTCAAGTTCAGCAGTACTTCTCAGTACATGCAGTACAACTAGTCTGATGAGATAGAGGTAATAATAGATGATGTTATGATATTGGTATGTGTGGGTACAAGTAGGGCGTAGTTGGTAGCCTGTAGTTGTGCGTGCAAGCTTGCAACAGAGGGCTATGTCTCTCCGTCATTTTAATGCGAATTCACTCTCTAGAGTCATCGAGACGACGTACTCGTACATACTCGTACATACTGTAGCTACGAATACTACTTGTACCACAACTGTCTAAATGTATAAAAATGCGATTTTGAGACCGTGTCTATCTATATAAAGAGCTTTACTACTGACAATAGCAGCCTTGCTCTGTAATCAGTCCTTTCGTTTCCTCCTTGCTTGTCCTGTTTTGTTGTGTCCTTAACATAGTGAAAAAGAGCACAAGAGTGTTGTCCGGAACACAGGGTATGTTCAGCAACACCTAATAATGCATATATCCTCCTCCTTTCATCAGTTGACCCGTCGTAATGAGCCCGATCGTCACTTGAACGATTACTCCCACCAAGACACCAGACCCATACCTTCTCCCTGACAACTGGCAATCAGAGAGTAAGGAGGAACACCTGGCTTCTCGGGATCTTGCTCTTCGTTGGTGGCATTGTTTCCACTTCCAACAAAGCCCTGCTTGAGAGGGGGCAGGTCCTGGAACTTTTCTTGTTCGATTCGGAACCGGATCTTTTCGTTGGTATCCAAGAACAGCTCCTGCTCCTCGTCAGGACACCACATCCAGGCCTGTTCTCGAGCCACAAACTGCGAGTTTTCAAACAGCAGGTGCGCGGGAATGAAAATGTCGTCGAAGAACTCCATCTTCACCTTGATTCCCTCGGCGGTACAGCTGGAGATCCATCCCTCCAATACCTCTCCAACAAACGGTCGGAAAACCACCATTCTGAAGGTGATTTTCACAAATGCAGCTCCGTCGCCGGACATGACCTGTCCCTCGCCAACAGTGATCAGGTCATAGACACAGATGCACAGTCCGACTCCATCGATGATTTTGTTGGCGTAACAGTTGTTAATCTCGTCCACAATAGCGTCGTTGAGATGCTTTTTGAAACTGGTGGGATCGAGTCGAATGAGATCTGTGAAGCGCGTGAGAATGAACATGGCTGATGGATTGAGCCCCTGGAACCGACTCGAGGACAGATTTGGTGATAGTTGCACGCTGTACAAGTAGCTGGATATTTTTTAAGGCTTGCATCGCACTGCATATCTCCCAGCTTAGTAAGGTGCCCTGGGGTCTACCTCCCAAACGATAATCACCCTGAATATGGAGTTACTCCCAAAGTCCCAAAACGGAATAGTTCCTATCCAAACGGAGATAACCGCTCTACTCCATTCGTACACCCTTAGGACCTTAATTTCGTGTATTCAAGTCGACAATGAAAAGTGCCCGAACTCAAGGTAAATACGCCGAACGTAATTGGTCGTGTCGACTTCAGACACAAAGCTGACTCTGCCAACGTCGATACGAGCAGGTTTCAGTGTCAGATATAAACAACCCTAACCCGGGCCGATACAGCCGCAGCTTAGTGCAGTTGAAGTCGGATGATCGATTAGACAAAAGTGAGTGAAGAACACGGACAGATGTGATCGAAAACGGCCCGAACTGTTGATCGTAAAGTGTTCACTACGGTGCTACAGTTGCAATGCGATGGGAAACAGTTGTTGTGAGTCTTTCCAGCCCACAACAAACACCCTGTCACAATATGAACAATCTCCCGCTGCCTTTGGTGACATAATCAAAGGGGGTTTGCTGCTAACAAGTGTCTCCGTCATTCCCCACAATAATTCTCCGGAAAACCTTACAACGGTTAAGCCTAGCCCAATAGGACATGGTGCGAATGGTCATGGTAATACCCCAGAGGTACAATGGGGCTGTAGACGAGATTGGAGGGTCTGACGAGTCGGAAAACTCTGCTCTGGATTTGTGTGAAATAACCAGACTTGTTTTGTGGCCGTTTCAGTCGGCCGAACCCGCCAATTAAACACCGCGAATCTTGATCCGGTTCATCCCGGACGTGTTCAAACTTTGTTTGGTGAGTATTAGGTCGCATGTCATTGGCCAATGGCCTGCATTACCTAAGCTCGGTGGGCTTTCAACTGGCCGCACACTGATTATTTCTCTCTCTCTTTTTGGTTAGACCATACAAGTCGATCTGAGTCGGTGAGTAGCAAATTGCGAGGTGAGAAACGAGACGGATTGGGGCCATGCGACGGCAGCCATTCGCCCCCACGACATGGACGGTGTTGCCCGGTGCCACCGTGTGCCACACAGTTTTCTCTTTCGATACAGCTTCAAAGGGGAACGGGAAAACCCAGCAGTTGGGTTTTGGCCACTCACACGCGTGGTGTAAGGCCTTGGAAGCCACGGAGGGCGACAGTGAGAGATGGAGTGTGAGACGAGTACAGTGGCTGTTTGTGTCCCCATGGCACTGTTCTTTGGTGCTGTTGGTGCTGTCGTTCTCTGACACAGACAGGTCTGTGGTGAGACAACTTCCCCAGTGTGGCATGCGAGTCGAGCGGGGGAGTTGTGTGGATGAGAGCAAAGGCGATACGGAGAGATAGAGCTATGGGGACAAACAAGATCCAATGCTATGCTAAAAGACACGCGCGAGCGAGACATAGGCATTGCTTCTTTGGCCCAGTTGCTCAGATACACCGAATGTCCGATTGTCTCAGAAATTTCACGCCCTTTTAATCGCGGCTCTCTCACACGCAGAGAGCACTCACAACACTTCACTATCAGTCACCACACTCGCAACTGAACAGCCCGTCACTGCGCAGCTCACATTCAACCGCACCGGTTTATTTATTGTCTGGTCCTGACCTAAAAATAATCTGTCGGAAGAACGCCTGCACACAACCCCACGTAGTTGGCCTCCCCCCACAACCCCGCGTACCCAAACGTTCTTCATAGCGCACCAACTAACCCAGAAATGCTTAGAGCTATCAAAAACCCCCGAGCCCTTCTTAAGTCTCGTCACTTCTCCACCTCCCCGGTGGTGGCCAAGGTCTTCGCCAACGGCCCCGTCAAGGCCCAGGAGGCCCCCTCCCATGTGGCTTCCAAGTACGCCGTCGTCGACCACGAGTACGATTGTGTTGTTGTCGGAGCCGGTGGAGCCGGTCTGCGAGCTGCCTTCGGTCTTGCCGAGGCTGGCTTCAACACCGCTTGTATCTCCAAGCTTTTCCCCACCCGATCCCATACCGTTGCCGCCCAGGGAGGTATCAATGCCGCCCTCGGAAACATGCACCCCGATAACTGGAAGTGGCACATGTACGATACCGTCAAGGGTTCCGATTGGCTCGGAGACCAGGACGCTATCCACTACATGACCAAGGAGGCCCCCAAGTCCATCATTGAGCTTGAGCACTACGGTGTCCCCTTCTCTCGAAACGACGAGGGACGAATCTACCAGCGAGCTTTCGGTGGACAGTCCAAGGACTACGGTAAGGGAGGCCAGGCCTACCGAACCTGTGCCGTCGCTGACCGAACCGGTCACGCCATGCTGCACTCTCTGTACGGACAGTCTCTCCGACACAACACTCACTTCTTCATTGAGTACTTCGCCATGGACCTGCTCATGGAGGACGGCGCCTGTGTTGGTGTTGTTGCCTACAACCAGGAGGACGGAACCCTGCATCGATTCCGAGCCCACAAGACCGTTCTGGCCACCGGTGGTTACGGACGAGCCTACTTCTCTTGTACCTCTGCCCACACCTGTACCGGTGACGGTATGGCCATGGTCACCCGAGCCGGCCTTCCTCTCCAGGATCTTGAGTTCGTGCAGTTCCACCCTACCGGTATCTACGGTTCCGGATGTCTGATTACCGAGGGATCCCGAGGTGAGGGAGGATACCTCCTCAACAAGAACGGTGAGCGATTCATGGAGCGATACGCTCCCACCGCCAAGGATCTGGCTTCCCGAGATGTCGTGTCTCGATCCATGACCCTTGAGATCCGAGAGGGCCGAGGTGTTGGCCAGCACGGCGACCACATCTTCCTGCAGCTGTCGCATCTGCCTGCTTCCGTTCTCCACGAGCGACTCCCCGGTATTTCCGAGACCGCCGCCATTTTCGCCGGTGTCGACGTCACCAAGGAGCCCATCCCCGTTCTCCCCACCGTCCACTACAACATGGGTGGTATCCCCACCCGATACACTGGTGAGGTCCTTACCCAGGACGAGAACGGAGAGGACAAGGTTGTCGAGGGTCTGTTCGCCTGTGGTGAGGCCGCTTGTGTCTCCGTCCACGGTGCCAACCGACTCGGAGCCAACTCCCTGCTCGATCTGGTTGTCTTCGGCCGAGCCGTTGCCCACCGAATCACCGAGACCCTTACCCCCGGTGCTCCTCTTCCCCCTGTCTCTGCTGACATTGGTTACGAGTCCATTGCTAACCTTGACAAGATGCGAAACGCCGACGGTCCTCTGTCCACCGCTACCATCCGAGACAAGATGCAGCGAACCATGCAGATGGATGTCTCCGTTTTCCGAACTCAGGAGTCTCTTGAGGATGGTGTCCGAGGTATCACTGCTGTTGACCGACTCATTGACCAGGTTGGTGTCACCGACCGATCCATGATCTGGAACACCGATCTCACTGAGACCCTCGAGCTGCAGAACCTGCTCACCTGTGCCATGCAGACCGCCTACTCTGCCGTTGCCCGAAAGGAGTCTCGAGGTGCCCACGCCCGAGAGGACTACCCCGACCGAGACGATGTCAACTGGATGAAGCATACCCTCTCTTGGCAGGATAAGCCCGGTGACGAGATCAAGCTCGGATACCGAGCTGTCCAGTCGAAAACCCTTGATGAGGCTGAGTGCCCCACCGTTCCTCCCGCGAAGCGAGTCTACTAAGTGTAGGGTTGTCTGTCTGTCTACTAAGCATGTATATGAAATGAAAAGTACGTTAATGGAATTATCCAGTAGTTACGAGCCCCTCAGTGAGAGTGTAGTGTAATATTTGGTCGTATGCAAATGTATTAGTTTTGAAGTTTTCTATATTACAGCTTGTTGGGGATGTCGAGCATTTTGAGAAACTGCTCGGTTTGAGGGTTTGTGTATTTGGGCAGTTGTTTCTGCTGAGACACATTGCTAATATCAGCTCCAGTGTAGACTGGCGCCGTCTGAACGAAGTTGTTGGGGATATCTAGCTTGCCTTTATTGACAATGTTTTCCTTGACCCAAGCATAGTCGTCCTTGACCATTTTTCGAAGAGCTTGAAGTTCCTCAGGCGTTCGAGGATGTGCCTGATGGAGAGCGTGTGATCTGGTAAACAGGTGGTTTGTGCATCTCACAATCGAGAGCCATTCAGGGTCGTATTGAAGCCCTTGCGAGGTTGGCTCATGGTCAATGTTGAGTCTCTCCACAAATTGTCGTTTGGGAAGACATTTGTCCAGTGCAAGGAAGTTAGTCTTAGGAGCCAATGGTCTCTTTTCGATGCTAGGTCTGCTGGAGGGTGCAGTGTTGTTCTTGGTGTCTGCCACATCTTCTGAGATGTCGATTTCTCCATCATCGATATCGTCTGTGATGTCAATCTCTCCTCCGTCGATATCACCGGTGACGTCAATTTCTCCGTTATCGATATCTTCCGAGATGTCGATTTCAGCGGTCTCCTTTGGCTCTATCTTAGCCTGGCTCTCTTCCAGTTCATCGAGAACAATCTCGTCGGGGTTTTTGACTGCAGGAACCGATTTCTGGTTGGTTTGACCGTTGGTCTCGCCCTCCAGCTGCTCGTGGTCCACAGTAGCCACAAACTTGCAATGAAGATGGGCACTGAGCCATTGGGTGGGTTTCAATGACTTGAGAAGATCCATGGCAGGAGGAGATCCCAGAGTTCCGTTCTTGACATCGATTTTAAAATGCTTCTTCTGATCCAGCAACTTCTTTGTGTTTCCATGGTGTTCGATTCCAGCTGGCCAGTCGTGAGACATGAAGATGTCAATGCCATTATCAATTAGAGATGCTTTCATGACATCATGAGCCCTGATATGATAGACACTTCTGATAGTGGAGTTATCATATGGTAGCCGTTCATGATGTCCGGTTTTGTAGCTGCGCTCGTTGTAGATGCCCGAGATTCCTCCAATCCGAAGACCCTTGTAGTTGACCACTCCTGCAGCTCCCAGGTAGTAGATGTTGGGTGCAAGCCATCCTCCATAGTACAGCTCTTGCATGTATCCTGACGATTCGTGGTTGCCTCCAATGATGATGGTCAGGAATGGAGCTGTTTCCTCGCCGGAGTAGTACTTGTGGAAGTCGTGCATCTCTCTGTATTTGGCGGGCACATTCATTGAAAGCAGATCCTTTTCGTTTCGGACCGCCTGGAAATCACCTCCAATCAGCAATAGGTCCACGGGCATGTGGTATCCTCTGACTCGTTGGTAGATTTTGTCGAGAGCTCCATGGCAGCATCCTTCGAAGAAGACGTTCATTGTGATCTTGTAAGGTGTCTGATTGTATCTACAATGTCAGCTCTTCATGTTGAGATAAAACGATCTGAACTTTAATGAACCATCTGCAATGATGACTGTGGGGAACAATGAGGGTGGCAGGTCTTCAAGTGTGATGTTACAACCACCACAAGTTGTCCTCTGAACATGGTCCGTCACATTAGTCCCTGATGAGAGTGACCAGACATTGAACCCGTACTGTCAAAGACGGGTCACGTGATGTCAGCAATACCACACAGGAGAGATAGTCACAAAAGTGTGCAATGTATTAAATGTTGACCCCTCTAGAAGGTGCCATACAAGCCACTTATTATAACGTCTGGAACTACCGCCCTTCTTAGAACAAGACCGTGGAAAATATTTAGAACACGGCTCTGTTTCACTCCGATGCTTTCCACACTATCGACATACAGAAAGTTCATGCTTACAAATTGAAACAGATGCATCGCGGCTAATGGGGCAAGCTATAAAATCGCAATTGGTTGCTGGGTGACCATACGTTCACGATTTCACAATAGTTGAACCCGAAATATACTACAGCCAATTCTCTAGATAGACGGGTATCCTCACTCTCTCAATAACTACAACAGCTATCCTCATATACACTTGATTGCACCCATCAACACCCTCACAATAAGCCATAGCATTAAAGTTGGTGGTTATGTACAGTCAGACACGGGTCCGTGACAGATAATCAGCACCACGTTACAAAGAGGCAATTGGAGTTGAGTTGCCCTCGAAGAATGGTCAATGGACACAATCGCGAATTCTCTACAATTATGCTTACTCATTTACTCATAACATATGTTCACTGATACATTGACCTAACAACTAGCTTAGAACTTGAAGACCTGGTCCTTGGAGAAACCGAGGTTCTTGAGAGCACCGTCAACCTCACCCTGATCGGTAGGGGAGACCTTGGCACCGGAGAGGGCCTTGTAGAAAGGAGGAGGACCGCAGATGAAGACCTTGACGTTGTCGGCGTTGGCAGCGGGGGCGTTGCCCTTGATGAACTCCTCAGAGATGAAACCGCTCTCACCCTTCCAGTTGGAGGAGGGCTTGTCGAGGAAGTAGTGGACGTTGAACTGCTGGGGCTTGGCCTTGGCAATGGCGTCGATCTCGTCCTTGAGCAGAATGTCTCCCTCGGTGGCGTTACCGTAGAAAAGGTTGACCTTGGTCTTGTCCTCGGGGTTCTTGTTGATGGCGTGGATGAGCTGGTACAGAGGGGTGATACCGGTTCCGGCACCAATCAGGGTGATCTCCTTGTGGAGGTTGGGCTGCCACTGGTACTTGATGATGGGGCCCTTGAAAGACAGGGTCTCGCCCTCCTTAAGGGCGTGGATGTGCTTGGACATCTTTCCCTCGGGGTAAGACTTGATGACGAGCTCAAACTCGCCCTTATCGTCGGGGTCGGAAACGGGGGTGTAAGGTCGGACAACGTTGGAGCCCTTGGGGGTCACGTACTTGGTGAGGAGAGCGGAGGCGGTGGTCAGGCCCAGAGTGGAGTCGGCAGTGGGGAGCTCGAAGATGAGGGACTTGGTGTTGTGGGACAGGTCCTTGGAGGACTTGAGCTTGAGGTCGACCCACTGGTCATCGCCCTTGAGGGTGGCGGTCTTGGAGTCGTTGGAGATGGACATGGTCGAGAAGTAGTAAGAGGAGGCGGCGGCGGCGACTACGGAGGTGGCAGCAATGGGGGCCCAGGGCTGTGTTAGGTTGATGTACAAGCGTAAGTGGCTGTTTGGCCCTGTGTAACTTGGGTTTTGGGATAAGCTATTAGGTTGGGCGAGGTTATTGCGCAATTGGGTGTGGCCAGTGTGTGAAAGCTCTAAGAGGGAGGACGAGACATGGCAAGCTTGGAGAGAGGTAGGCTCGATCGCAGAGAGAGTGAGAGAGCCATAATAGTAATGTCTTCGTCTGATTTGCGGTGGAGGTTGTGAGTTTGAGTCAATTGAGTCATCCTGAAACCAAATCCGCTCATCCAAAACCAACACAGTTTTCAGCTTAGCGTCTATGATCCGTGCGGTACCGCGGAACGGTCAACACGATAATATATCCCGATCTCGGAACCGCCATTGCTGAACCTGTGTCGCTCGCTCGATCAGGCAATTGACCCAATTGAAACGAATCTGACGAGTCAGCCAGCCAGGCGACACAATCTGTGTGTGTTCACTCTTGCCATTCAGCTTGTCTCTCAAACTAGTCTCTCAAAATCGTCTCGACCAAACGAGACCAACACTCAACCTGCTCTCATCCACCCAGCCCGTGACCCTGCTCCCTCATGTGACCCGGACCTCTCTTCCCAACCCTTCAGTTTGCACCGTCGACTCTACTCACCTTGGACACGATAGCAGATCGAATGGCTCGGATGGAAAACATTGTGTGCTTTGTGCGTGAGTAAAACTAGAGTGTGCACTTTTCCGAAACGTCTACTTATATATCTTCTAAGTTTGCGTTGGGCCCGGCCTTTGGGTTTCTACTGGCAGGCTTCCACACACACCCTCTTCCACACACGCACACTCACTTGTGCCTCTCTTTTTTTTTGGCTTCTGCATATGGGTTGCTATTGGCTGTATGCACGACGGAACAAGTACAGTCCATAGCGGAGGGTGTGGGGGAGAAGAGAGAGAGAGGGAACAGGTGAGGGTGTGGATCTGCTGAGAGGCCAATTGAGCAATTGATTGATTGGGCCCTGTTTGTAAGCCTTCGTAGCGAATAGGAACACTGCACCCGAACATTACAGGCAAACTTCCATGCGTGAAAATACAGTGCTCGCAACTATAGCTCATTTGACAGTGACGTAACATGGGCTAAACAAGTCTTCTTTGTGTGCATTTGTGTGCGCTAGCAACCGCCGCCATTAGTGGCTGTGTTTGCAATGCCTCCATCCATCGTTCGGACTCCGTCTCATCACTCCAAAACTGCACTGGAAGGATCTCCGATGGTCCGTAAGGTTAGACCCCATCGCCTGGCAAGCTCAGATACGGCAGGCACGTTAGAATATCGAGGCAGCAGACGCAGGAAGTGCATAATTATTGGAGAGAGTTGATTCGGATCGCATGTTGATTCTTCCACACCACTTGAACACTCACCACGTTCGAATCTCATACAATTACAACCACACTGACATCACATATTCGACATGGGACTCAAAGAAAATCTCAAGCTCGTGCGAGCAATCATTCCCCCTCTTAAGGAATCATTCCATAAGGGCCAGGCTGGCAGAGTTGCTGTTTTTGGAGGATGTGAAGAGTGAGTAGCAGGGGTGATCTGGGATGGCCTAGGAGGTGTCACGATAACAGCATTGGCTAACACAGTTACACAGGAGCTCCGTTCTTTTCCTGCCTAGCCAGTATGATTGTGGGAGCTGACATGGGCCATATCGTTTGCGCAAAGGACGCATCAACTTCAATCAAGGCTTACTCTCCAGATGTCATGGTTCATCCATACCTTCAAGAGTCCACATCAGCAGCACCGGGAGTCACAGCCAAGGATCTTCTTCCAAGAGCTACCAGCATTCTCGACAGAGTCCATGTCATTGTTGTGGGTCCTGGAATGGGCAGAGACAAGCTTATGATCGAGACGGTCACAGGAGTCATTGAAGCTGCCAAACAGAAGAACCTGCATATCGTCATCGATGCCGACGGTCTGTTTCTTGTTCAGAATAACCCTGATATCATCAAGGGGTACAAGCGTGCTGTTCTCACGCCAAACATTGTTGAATTCAAGAGACTGCAAGACAGTGTTGGACTCAAGCCCCAGGGTGATGAGGATGTCACCAAGCTGGCCCAGGCTTTTGGAGGAGTGACGGTTCTACAAAAGGGACGGGTCGACCGTATCTCCAACGGCTCGGAAACTCTTGTTTCGGATATTCAGGGAGGTCTGAAGCGAGTTGGAGGTCAGGGAGATACTCTCAGTGGATCTCTGGCCACTTTCCTGGCCTGGAAGAAGGCTTACCAGGACAATCTCTGGGAGCACAGCGAGGAGCTTGCTGAGGACAAACTCATGACCATTGCTGCCTTTGGTGCTTCCAGCATCACCCGAAAGACATCTCGATTGGCATACGAAGCCAAGGGACGAGCCATGTTGACCTCGGACCTCTCGAAACATCTTGGAGATGCCTACGTCGAGCTCTACGGCAACGACAGTAAGCTGTGAATAGACAGTAGCTAAGTTGTGAATAGTGTAAATATGATATTTCAGACTACATCACGCTATGAATGTAGCACATCCTCCAAGCGACCCTTTCCCTATGGCCGTTTCATCGTACATCTCATGTTCCAGCCCCATTGTACATCTGTTGTGATCACCTGCATGAAGCATGCCAGATAACTTGCTAAGGTTCGGGAAATGAGGCAGATTGCAGCAGGCTAGCGAAATATATATCTTTGGTGGCGACTAGTCACAACAACACCCTCTTCTGGAAATACATATATCAGCAGCTCGTCCTCTCTTTCAGGACACGGCCATTAATATCACACAACCACATCAACCATGTCGCAACAAACGGCGCAAGCACACAAACAGCTGGTTCACACAACAACAACAGAAGCAGCCACACCAACGACCTCTTCTACCTTTACACCCAAGTTCTCCGCCTCACTGGTGGCGAGGTTTCCTGCATTAGAGCAGTCCAAGAGAGACGATGAATCGACACCAAGGCAAACCGAGTCTCAACATAAGCTGCTAAAGCGGGTAGCCAAGCCCTTGGCTCCCCAATCGAAACGCTCCAAGCAACGAGAAGCTCTAGTGTCTTTGCCTCACGCAAACAAATACCTACGAAGACCCGTGAAACACACTTTCTCAGGCAGAGTGCATGATTTGAATGTTGCCCGAATCATCAAAACTAGCTCGCAGAGGAACGGCTCTCTGTTACAGAGTGCTGCTTTGATGGAGTCTGGCAGGTCCAAATCTCTGGAAGCCCAGAACGAGGACAGACTGCAAGACTTTGCTTCCAAACAGCACGAGTTCAGAGAGTATATGAAGCAACTGGACCGAGGGAGTGATGAGCCGATTTTGGAAGCATCGGACCATTCTCGTTCCGTATCTCCGGCTTCGGTGGCGGACTCTTTGCCTTCCGTGAGCTCCAGAGAGTCCACTCCGGGTCTTGAAATGAAGTGATAGGACTGGTGTTCAAGGCATACACTCGTTAGAGATACATCGATAGAGGGCTTACATAACAGTCCAAGCGCCCAGTTCGAGTGTCTACTTTCGCCACCGGTCCAAGACTCGTATAACCGGCTATCGGTTGCTTACACCACCTCCTTAACAACCTCGTATTGTCCTGAGCTAGAAGAGAGCTAGGGCAAACGCACGGCTGGAGCGAGAGACAGACACATGTGCGTGCCTCGATTCACAACCCATTCACCAACTAACTTTGAGATATCCCTCCTCTCTCTGTCTTCGATATGGATCCTATGACCGCCTCTCTCAGACCTTGCAACCATAAGACCTCGGGGGTTTGGTTTGCTCCAATAAGTGGCCATTTATACAAGGAAGGTCCCGTTTGGGTGCTTCCGCTTCTCTGATGCTCCCCTTTTCCCTTTTCTCCCCTCTCTAAGCATCAGACAGGTATAACTGGGAAAACAAGTAAGTTATTTGCCCCAATATATATACAATTACAAGAACTTGTATTGTATTCCCACGCAAGTATTAACTGAATCCCGAATTGGAGAGGGCCTGTACCTTAGCTATTATTTATTAACGGCATACAGCCCCCAAGCACAACTCACCCCATACTCCGCAACCCTTGACCTTGGCCTATGATAGAGGGGGGTAAGATTGTTGCTGTCTCCATGCCCCCTGATAAGATTTCTTTTCTCGGCGGTTGGCCCCGTATTCACGTTGGACCTTGCATTTCGGATACGGACCTTCAAGTCCAGCTTGCAGATATTCTACGTCGTGGCGGGAAGTTTGGCTTCGGCTCTCCGTTCAATCTATGAACTGAAATTTGAACTGAAATTTGGAAAAGGACAAAACAGACAGGCCTGGCTCCGCTGCTGAGCTTTATATGTATATGGCGATTGCCGGCGGGCGCATTCTCGGCGAATTTATCGGTCAAATAGCACGTACCGACAATCTATCGGTGGGTCCATGGTCCTATGATATGGTAGCTGTAAGCGAGTTTTTGTATGGGATTTGAGTGCACGATAATTGCAGTAAGGTATTTGTTCGGGTGTTTGTGAGTCTTTTGTAGAGTGCTTGTGCGGTGCTTGTTCTTGTGCTTGTGCTTGTGCCGTTTGGACTTTCACCCGTTTCGTTTCACGATCTTCAGAGTATGATTAGAAGCGTTGTTTTCTGTTCACAACGAGATGAGCGGAAAGGCGTGAACTGTATAGTGACAGATATACAAGTAATTACAACTGTTTGCCACCCACAATCGGCCCTTATGAATGCAGCAAGATAATGTGGTCTGTGTCTATAGCACAATCTACACGGTGGTGTGGTCATGTCAGCAGTGTTCAGCTTTGTCCGAGTGTTATAGGGACAACGTTCAGGTATCATAGGAGAAGAAAAGTCGAGTTTAAAGCAACAAATGAGAGGAGGGTGAGACCCTGTTGTATGTGTTTCGTGGATGTTGTCATTCTTGCGGCTGGAACCCCATATATAAGAGAGCTTCCTTGCGCCTTTTCATGTCCAGTTGTTTCTGCTCCTTCCAGCCCACCAACCCCCTATCCTTCACCTTCCCGGTCCTCTCTTATTGTCTCAACTCAGAATCGAACGGCTGTGACAGTACAGTACGATACCGCTCTAGTCCGTCCTTCACGATACAAGAAACTAGACCCCCAAGGCAGCTCAACCAGCCACACAAAGAGCCCTTCAGTTAACGAGCCGCTACTACTGGTCCGATCTGAAAGTCTCAGTTTCGCCGTTTAAACATCGCACTACCGTATTTCCTTGGTTCGTCCTACGCAAACCTTGAGAACCACAAACACTCTCACATCGGTCCTATCTCCGTGTTCACAACTGACGACTTGACTTGACAAGAAACGGTTTCAGCGCATCGTCCTGTACATACGGCATCTCCGGAAACCTTGGCACGCCCAGCTGCAATACCACATTAGAATTAGTTGGTGCATCTTAACTAAGCTACTGCAACACGATACAGCATACAGGTACAACATTACAGCAGCAGCACTCTCACACAGCAGCAGCGTTTCTTTCGACTCATCTCTCCACCACACCACCACTCAAAAACACTCACCCCTTCTTTTTGCACCACATCCACCATGCCCGAACCCACCGTTGAAAGCTTGAAGAAGGAGGTCGACTTCCTGTCGGCCCAGCTGCGAAAAGTCACAAGCCTGGTCGCCGAGACCGGCAAACAGGTGCTCTCCATCCAGGTCAGCCAGCAGAAGGGCGCCCTCAGCAACCTCACAATTACCGACGTGGAAGGTAAGCCCGTTCAGTCGCAAAAGGAGAGAGCTGCCGCCTCGTCGTCTGAAGAAAGCCAGGCTGTCACCTCCGAGGATCTCGTTGTGCTTGTGACAGAGCTCCAGGACCAGCTCGACAACCTCGAGACTAAGTCGATCCGACGAACCGCCAACTCTTTTGCCCAGAAGGACACCGACATTATTGCTTCGTTGCCCCGAATCGACGGCATGTGCCCCGCCCAGGAGCTCGACGACGAAACCCACCCCGATTGGGTCTTCCCCAAGACCCTGGGAGAGTTCAAGAAGCTCGATAACGCCAAGGTGGAGCAGTGGATGCGATTCTACGAGCTGCTGCCCCCGGACGAGGCCGAGCTGGCCAAGCTCCAGGAGGTTCTTGGTAAGGAAGAGCTCGAGGAGGCCATGGAGAACGCCCGAAAGTCCGCAGATCTGACTGAGGCCGAGGCCATTGAGCGATTTGATACCCTCGCCCGATTCTTTGGTCTGCGGGAGCGACGAGGCACCAACGCCTGGTAGATGTATAGCCGCGACACTCTTCTGATACAAAAAAAAGGGAAGTCAGCGATTACTCCAGACTAAAATACAACAAGCTCCCTTCTTCCTCTCACAGAAGAGGAAGAACGAATGAGCAAGAAAGAGATGACAATGAGAGCCACCCCCGATCGACAATATTAGTATATTATTTCAGTTTAGTTCCTCGTTCAGGGGTAATTGTATAAAAACAGAGACTCAGATAGAATCAATGGTGCTACTTACACTTTTCCACATACAGTGCCATATCCCGTTAACTATATAATGCTTTTCTACAAGTAAATCACTCGTTTCGGATCTTCTTTCGAGATCGGTCTCCAGAAGCGTCATCGCCATCTCCTCCGTTGGCTCGCTTGAACCCTCCTCGATCAGACGAGGGAGCAAATGCTCCTCGAGAAGGACCACCCCGTCCTCGGAAACCTCCTCGACCACGACCTCCACGGCCTCCACCTCGAGGGTAAGAGCCTCCACCTCGAGTGATGACTCGGGCTCCTCCTCGTCCGAATCGCTTCTGACCAGGGTTAGCCAGAGACTTGGCGTCGAGAGGAATTCCAAGCTCCTCGTACTCCTTGCTGAGAGCATCGTCGGTAGCATGGAGAGCCGCCCACCAATCACTCTTTCGTCGGAGGAACTTGTCCAAAGTCCAATTTCTCCAGACGGCCTTTCCATATGTGTTTTCCTTCAGATCCTCGTCGGCCACCAGCTCGTTGGCAATCTTCTCTCTAAAGTTGTTCATCTTGTAGGTAAAGTTCCACAGACGGTCCATGACGTGTGATGCAAAAGGGTCTCGGGCAAGATCGACACACTGACCATTGAGCTTGTTGAGGAACTTTCGTCGCTCAATGGTGTTGATGGACGGTCGCAGACACTTTTCCAGTAGACGCGAAAACGACTGGTGTTTGGCCATCTTGATCACGTCGACATCTCCAGAGTTGAGACCCAAAAAGGCAGTAGCAAGCACCTCAGGAGAAGCCTCCACCAACTGCTGCAGAACCAGACATCTATGGAGGCCGGGAGAAGAGGCCTCATGGGGCTTGTAGGGGTTCTTCTCATCCAGCTGAAGCACCTTCTGAAGAAGCTTGGGGTCAGTAGTGTCAGTGTCAAAGGTCTTGAGCACGGCATTGGCAACATCAGTGGCCTTGTAGTTAGCAGCAGCAGCTCGGGTGAGCAGAATTCGGACCATGGTCAGGTTGTTGTTCTCCACAAGGTAAGGGATCTCTCCAATGGCGGTATCAATGATGTGTTGGACGTCAGTCTCGGGGAGTCGCTGCATGCACGTCTCAATAACAAAACCGGCATAGTCTCGTCTAACGAGCTTCTGAACTCGCTGAGACATGTACAGTCTGTAGAGTCGCTCGACAAAGGCCTCGGGGGCCTTCTGGAGCACGTTCTGGAGAAAATGAGAACCCACAGCATCAGACAGAAGATGCTCGACAAAGGCCTCCTCAGAAGAGTCTCGATCCTCAGTGTCGGCAAAGATGGTGTTCAACAGAGGTCGGGTCTCGGAAGTAGTAGCCTCAGAGTCAATGAGCAGCTGAACAACGGGCGAAGACACTTGTCCAATGGAAAGCTCACGGGCAGCAGTGGGCTGGAGTCGTTTGCTGAATCCGCTGACAATTGCCTCCAGGGCATCGTGGAAAGCTCCGGGAATCTGGTATGCTCGGTCGTTCTCCTCAGAGTCCTTGATATCAATGTTTCGTCGAGCAGTTCGCGACTTTTTCGATCGCAGAACCGACGAGTTACCCTCAGAACTTGTGGGAGAGGGCAGAGTCTGACCTCCAAGAATGAGCAGCAGAACTCGAACCACATGGGAAGCATAAGGGTTGGAAATGAGATCCTGGATGTAGTCCTTCATGTCGTTGGCAAGGGTCAGGAACCGCTTCTCCATGGACTCCTCGCTATCACCGTCAAAGTTAGGGTCCAGCACCTCCTTCTCCACAATGGCGGCTCCTCTCACCAACAAAGTCTCCACACAATGGGAGGAGAACTTGTGTCTGCTGAGGTCGACAAAGTAGCCCGAAAAGACCTCAAACAGAGATCGGATCTGCTCGTCGTTGGCAAGCAGAATCAGTCGCTCCATAAGCTTGGAGCAAATCTGGTTCGTCACGAGCTTCAGCTCCTTTCCTCGAGCTTCATCCAGCAAACCAGAAATGAATCCCAGCTTCTCTTCGGGGGAACCAAAAGCATCAACAGCCAAGGTAGACTCGGCGGTCTTGAAATACTCGGACTCCTGGTCGTCCAGGAAACCGAAAAAGGGCATCTGCTTCAGATCCAGAGGGTTGTATGGGGTCTCATTGTCGTAACCGTCGTTGTCTTCATCATCCTGACCTCCAGCCACTCCTCCATCAGCGTCAAAGGTGACATAATCCTCGTCATTCTCGTAGACCTTGAGATCGACGTCTTCCTTCTCCTCCTCGGCTCGCTTGGCGGCGGCTCGTCTTCCTCTCTTCTTGATTTCTCGAGGCATTCTGTATCAAAGGTGTAGATAGTCTGAAATAATTTAGCTCACCGAAAATATATTTGTCTGCAATGCACATCGAGAGGTTTATCCTGATTTGGGTTTGTTAACAAAATGACAACTGGCTTACTTAAACTCCACTTGACGAATGTTCGCCCTACGTTTTACCCACTAAATATCACATAACATGCATCTATAACTCATTTTATATACCAATCCGCTATTCCGTTTAATCATCCTGATCCCAGTTACCAATAGACTGCTGCTTGGGCATGGTGGGGCCTCCGGCTCGCTTGGCCATGATAATCTGGTCAACTGTGAGAATGGTGTTGGCCACGTCGGTGGCAAGCTCGATAGCAGACAGCTTAGCGGAGTAAGAGTCAAAGATATCGGCGGCAGCAGCGTCGCAAGTACCGGTGCTATCGTTATCGTCAACGTCGACACCAGTGGTGTTTCGACCCTCAGCATGGGCAGCGTAGAGTCGAGCAAGAACCTCAATGGCGTCCAGACCGGCGTTCTCAGCCAGAGTCTCGGGCAGAACCTCAAAGGCCTGTCCGTAAGCCTTGATGGCGTGCTGCATGAGACCCTGGGTTCGCTCACCCTGCTGGACAATGTTGGAGACCAGTCGGATCTCGGTGGATCCAGCTCCGGGCACCAGACGGGGGTCCTTGGAGATGGACTTGACGACGGACACACCATCATCAATGGCTCGCTCGACGTCATCAAGAGCGTTCTGAGTGGCACCTCGAACAACCACGGTGGCAGTTCGGGTAGCCTCGTCCTCCTGTCGCAGAACAGTGACTCGGTCTCCTCCAATCTCAATGGTCTCAACGACATCGACGGTACCCATCTCTTCGGGAAGAGGAGCTCCAACTCGAGCGAGAGGAGTGGCACCGACGACTCGGCACAGACGTCGCAGATCGAACTTGGAAGGCACCTTGAGGGCAATCAGACCCATTCGGTTCATGTAATGAAGAGGCAGATCTCCGAGACCGGCACCGCAGATGACCACCTTGACGCCACTATCGGCAATGTTCTTGACCATGGTCTCGACCTGAGCCTCCTCGCCCTTGGAGAAGTTGAGCATCTCCTGAGCAGACTTGAGCAGCACGGTTCCCTTGGTTTCGGTAGAAGAAATGTCCACGGGAGTGGAGAAGACCACGACCTTGGCCTTACCACAGTTCTTGACGGTGGACTCGGGCTCTCGGTTGAAAACCATACCCTTGATGACCTGAGAGGCGGCCAGAGAGGCACCCATGATCTTGACGACTCGAATGGCATCCACGTTGAAGGCCTTGATGTTCTTGGGCATGACGTGCTGGACGGCCTCGGTGACCAGACGCGAGATGATGGCCTCGTGTCCGTACTGCTTGGAAGCCACGGCGGTCTTGACGGCTCGAGCCAGCAGTTGAGAGGTGACCAGAGCCTGGGCGGTGTCTCCGTTGGCAAGCTCAGCATTGGCGGTAGTCTCGGCAGCAATGGTCTCCAGCTCCATCAGAGCCAGACCCTTGGCTCGCTCGTAGCCCTGGACAACCTCGGAGGGATGCAGACCGATTCGAATGAGCTCGTCTGCCTTGTTGAGAAGAGAGCCGGCCAGAGTCAGAACCAGGTTGGTGGCATCTCCACACTCGTACTCCTGCTGTTGAGAGGCCTGGACGAGAAGCTTGGCGGCGGGGTGGATCACCTCGAGCTCTCGCAGAATGGTGGCGGCATCGGAAGTCAGAAAGATTCGTCCGAGATGGTTGACCACAATCTTGTTTCGACCACAGGGTCCAATGGAGGTTCGAACCATGCCGGTGATTTCTCGACAGGCCTGGATGTTGCGCTGGACGGCGCCGTCCTCGGCATTGGACGTCTGATATCCCTGCTTGAACAGGCCCGCGTTGGGGGCGGTAGGTAGCTTGAGATTCGACATTATGGTGTAGTTGTAGTTAGGACAGGTACCGTGTGCATTCGATAGTCTTCGATTTTTTCTGAGGGTTAGGGTGGAGAAGGAGGTGTGAAATGGGTCTCAAAGTGTGTGAAGGAAGGAGGGTTTGAGCGAGGAGATTATTGATCTAGGTAATTGCCAGCTCTTTTATTGCTCACAAACAATCTATTCCCCACTTTGTCATACAAAATACGCCCTTTCTCAGGGGTTCTGTGATTTCTGATCTCGTCAAACTGTACACTGTGCATACGTGTGTCAAGTCCTCCCAAAGGTTCTAGATAACTCCTTTTACGCCACTGACCATGTTTTATTTAAGGCGTCGCAACAGAGTTCTGAGGCGGATCAAAGTGATACGAGCGAGATCAGATCTCAGAGAGGGTGACGATTGATGTTGAAGACATGATGAGAACGAATTCATTGGTTCGACTCATTCTGGACGTCTCAAGCTCGACATTTGCGCGTTTCCAGGTCTCGCTTAGTCATCATTTGTCGCTATTCCAAATGGCTCACAATTGAAGAGAAAGTAGGTCTTAGTACCATCCGTGCTTGTAGTGTTTTCCCAGATCAGCTTTCAAACCACCTGCTCATCATGTTCATAGCCTAGACTGCCCAAATCAACATCTGAATAATCGCTCGTATTCAACTATCCCCAACTAAGGTTGTTGACATTCCAGTGCATCTTCTTGTTTACATGTCCCTCTAATTAGCTTCCCCCCATGCGTCAACGGCCATACCTAGACTGCATCAACACTCCCCTCAAACCACCATCAATATCACAGACCAGACCCTTTCCCAGGCACTCCACCCATGATTAATAATCTCCAGCGGGTGTTTGCCTCTGGTCTGTCGGGCGTCGACGACGTGGCAGACTATGTCGCCAAGTACAAGGCCCACCTGAGGTCTGAAATGGCCCAGCTCGAGAAGGACACGCAATCACATCATCTGGAGGTTCCTCAGGCCAATGCTCGAGCAGCCAAGATTGTGTCCGACATTGCGCAATTGCGAGAACGAGCCGATACGACGGAGGGTCAGATCACGGGCATGACTGCAGCCATCAAGCGTCTAGATGATGCCAAACAGAACCTCGTCACCTCCATCACAGTGCTCAAACGACTACAGATGCTGTCTACAGCTTACGACCAGCTGGTAGTGTTGGTTGATCGAAGAGACTACGAGGACGCAGTTCCGCATTTGGCTGCTGTCAATGAACTCATGGCTTACTTCAAGCCCTACAGAACCATTGACCACATTGCAGAGCTCAGTAAACGGGTCACTGAAACCGAGTCTCAGCTGGGAGAAAAGATTCTGGAGGACTTTCAAAAGGCCCTGGATGGCTCATCAAATGCTCAGCCATCGTCGCTGGTGGCCGCCTGTTCGGTTCTGGACGTTATCGGAAACGGGTTCCCTCAAAGATTGCAAGATTGGTACACAAACACACAGCTCAAGGGCTATCGAACGATCTTCTCGGCATCGGACGAAGCTGGTTCTCTCGACAACATTGCCACTCGTTTCTCCTTCTTCCGACGACTGCTCAACGAACACGACAATGAACGAGCCAAGTACTTCGCCCCCAGCTACAACATTGACGTTGCGCTGTGTAAGGGCTTCTGCACAACCACCCGATCCGATGTGTCTTCTATCCTGCAGGGTCTCGGCAAATCTGTCGACGTCAAACTGCTGCTTGATGCACTCAATGAAACACTCACGTTCGAGCAGACTCTAGATAAGCGGTTCAAGAGCCGAGCCAGAGAGGGAACGGTGGATCTCGACTCTCTCAAAACCATTTCACTGGCATTCCAGCCTCACCTGAACGTGTGGATCGCCCACCAAGACAAGATTCTGTCTTCCAAACTGCAGGGCTACCGAATGCCTCAGCCCCACACCGAAGACGGAGATTCCAAGCCGGACGTTCTGCCTTCCTCAGCAGACTTGTTCTTTACATATAGACAGATGCTCGAGCAAACGGCCAAGCTCAGTACTGGTCCTCCTCTCCTGGATCTGTACCGACTGTTTGCACGTCGTCTAGACAACTATGCTAACTCTGTCGTGCGAGGAACACTACCCCAAAGAGTCACCAACGAGGAGTCTCTATTTACAGCATGCATCGTTCTTAACACGGCAGAATACTGCACCCAGACGGTGGCACAGCTGGAGGATAAGCTCGCCGAGCAGATTGACGACAATCTCAAGGACAAGGTGTCGTTCGACCCCCAGCGAGACACCTTCATGACCATCATCAACGAGTCCATCGCTGCCCTGGTTGGCAAGATTGAACATGATCTGGACTACTCGTGGCGTGAGATGAAAAACACAAACTGGAACATCAACACTGTGGGAGACTCGTCGTCGTACGTTCGTCAGCTCACCCAGGTATTGTCCACTGACGCGCGTCAGATCCTTAATGCCATGGACAAGCCTGCCTTTGCCGGTATCTTTTGCGATAGAGTGGTCGAGGTCGTGTCGTCGGCATTTTTGCAGGGCATAATCGACTGTCGTCCCCTGACTGAGGTGGCTGCTGAGCAGCTGCTTGTGGATCTGTTCGTCATCAAGGAGGCCCTCACAAAACTCCCCACTCTCAAGAGCACTGAGGATGGTGCTGTCAACCAGCCCTCGTCTCGATACACAAAGAATGTTGCCAACGTCATTTCACGCATTGAGACGCTTCTCAAGGTGGTTCTTACTCGGCCTGCGCCACGAGACGGACTGATTCAGAACTACTTCATTCTTGTTGGAGACAAGTCGCGCTCCAACTTTGTCAAGATCCTGGAGCTCAAGGGCATTCCTCGGTATGAACATAACGCCTATTTGGAGCAGTTCCATCTACTTTTGGGTGAGCAAGAGAATCTTGTGGATGATTCGCCCATCATGAGTGCGGTAAAACTCACAGCCTTGCCTTCCATGGACCGCAAGCCTCCGAACTCGCCAAACCTTCCGCTGTTTGACACCAAGAACATCCTGTCGGGTTTTTCAAGGGACGGCATTGGCAGTCTTTCCAAGATTGGACAAAAGGTGAGACGTGGATAGGTCCACGGTATATAGCATTAATGATTTATGACAAGAGAGGGTGTAGATAGCTTTGAGTAGCTCGAAGTATGTGAGTTACGTAACCAGCCACCCGTAGAGTCTCGAACGTGGCTGTGTGATACAAGTAGAGTGCGGCTCTTGGAAGTCGTCATTTATATCGTGCTTCTTCATGAGTTCAAACCCGCTCTGTTTCAATAGCCCCCGTTTTGCTCCCCTCACCTTCACCTCCGATGAGATCCGTGCATTGTGCGGCTTATTTATTGTGCGAGTCGATTGACCCCCACATGTCAGATTTGTTTGGGTATGCAGAACCAGGGAGCTGAGCCAAGGGCCAATATGGGAAAGATCAAAGGATCTATGGAATGGGAATTGCGCAATATCGGGCAGCTCTTGAAACAATGGTCACGTGACCAAGCGCGACATTGTACAATACACAATCGTACGGTATTGGTTCGAGGTACTCCGTTTGTGCAGATATTGTATGTACGATACAGCAGCGATGCCTCTGCTTGGTCTGTCTGATGTGCCTGAATAATCTTCGAGGCCCACCTAAACAGTGTTTCTTCAGCCCTTGTCCTTAGCTTGGACAAATACAAGGGCTGTCATTTGCTGGAGCCACAAGCCACGGTTAGGATATAGCGGAAGACAGAGGGGTGTGCCACCGTGGCTTGCTGGCATGGTGGCGATCCAGCATCCAAGATCCGCTTTTGACTCGTGGCTTTGTGCTTTGACCCGTGGCTTTGAGGCTGACGTGCTAATTCGCTTTTTCCCAGGTCTTTTGGCTTTCTGCACGCAGCCTGCCTCGATGATGTGATTTGGGTGGTCAAGACGTGATATCATGTGAGGGAGATGGTGGACGAGCAAGCAACAGTATAACTTGAGCAGTGGCTGTTGAACGAGCACAATGAGCTGTATACTAGCCGAATGGTTGAGTATTCACACTCAACTTGCTCCCAGATCCAAAAGCAAGCCACAGAACTAAAATGGACCGGAAATAACGACACTGCGGCAAATCAGCCACATCGCCTCTTTTTCGGCTCGGGGGCTACCTGGGGAAAGGCACGTGACTGCGCGTAATTGTATCAACTTTACTTTCGTGGGGGAGGGCATGGGTGGGGGATGAGTGAGCATGATGAGAGAGGTGATAGTGGGTAGAAGAGGGTATGGAATGTCCTACATAATAAAGACGGTAATTGATTACTCATCAGATTCTTTTCCAGGCTATCAATATCACCTTCTCCGAGTTGCTAACACTCGCCGCCATCCTCTACCATCATCCAATCACAACGGACCTTACTATGAGTACTAAGAGTACTAGCCACAAAGCCTAATATTGCGTGATTGGAAGGCTAATGTCACCACGATAGTGTGAAAAAGAAGGCGCACCAAAGGCTTGACTGTCAGCCTCCAGCGCCACAATCAACTCTATTGAACAAACCTTTATAATGTCAGTAGTTCCCCAGCTAGTGTTCCCTGTTGTTTCACCAGATCGATAATCATGCCTTCGGCCGAACACCTCAATGGAGGATTGCAGCAAGCAGGTGAGTAGTTTGCGACGCTCAGGGGAGCATCATCACGGGAACAGTTTGCTGTTCAAGCCGTTTTTTTCTCGACCAAATCGACTTTCGATCCGCTATTTCCGAATCACATTGTGTTATGACTAGATCAACTCGACGAGTCACAATCACAACACCTTGTTCCGATAATTATTCCCCCGATATGAACATGCGATATGAAAGCTAAATAAGCGAAATGAAATCGACCCCTCGACTCCCCAGCAAAACACCAAAACTAACCCAGTCCTTCACACTGCTTCAAATGCAGCAGATCAGACCTTCGAGGTTGTGCGAAAGCTCAACCCCGAGGCCTCCACCATCCAGATCAGAGCTTCCGCCGATCCCCTAGCACACATTGTCAACTCTCCCGCCGCAGCAGACTCGCTTCTGGCCGTTGTTGCGCCCTCTCACGTGCTCGTCAAGGGTCTGGCTCACCTCTCTGCCTTCAAGAACCGAGCCGTCGTCTTCCACGTTGAGACCGGCTCCGATTACAACGATATCGCCGCCATCCGACACTCGCAGTACGTCATGCTGCAGTCTTTTGGCCTCGAGGACGTCCAGGAAGTCGCCATCAAGGCCTACGAGGTCTCCAAGGCCACCGGCCAGCCCGTGATCCACTTTTACGCCCCCGTCGAAGGTGAGGTGTCTCTCATCCCCGGAAACGAGATTGTTTCCAAGGTTGAGAAGATCGAGACCGACAGCGAGAAGCAGCCCGAGCAGCCCATCATTGCTCCTGAGTACATTGGCTCCTCTTCCGCCGCTTCCGCCCTCATTGTTTTCGGCTCCTCCACACAGCTCTTCATCGACAACGCCAAGGCTCACAGCCAGACCGGTCTGGTGCTTGTGCGACAGTACCGACCGTGGTCCGTCCAGGCCATTCTCAACGTGCTGCCCAAGTCCGTCAAGACTCTGGGTCTGGCCGAGCAGATCAAGTCGCGAACCACCGCCTGGTCGCCTCTGGTGCTCGACTACGTTGCCGACATCCATGCCTCCGGTATTGACCGAGACTCTGCCCCCAAGCCCGTGGCTTTCCATCTGGGCCAGGTGACCGAGGCTACCATTAACCACGTCTTTGCCGCCATCTCCTCTAACCTCACATCTGCCTCTCCCGTCCAGAACCTGACCGTGGGCTCTGGCGTGACCCCCAACGAGACTCAGGAGGAGGTCAAGGCCGAGGCTCTCACTCTCGAGACTGCCTACACCAAGATTCTGCACGAGCTCTTCAAGGAGGTCAACATCATCAACGCCTCCGACAAGAAGGACGCCGGTCTGACCTCCCCCGAGTACGGCTACGGAGCCTACCTTGCATACCAGGAGAAGCGAAAGGAGCTTTCTGAGCGAGTGCGAGCTGCCATCCGAAAGAACGCTCTCGGCGAGGAGCTGCACAAGCTTCTGACCATGTGGGCCATCAACCGAGAGGTTGACGTGGCTGATCTCATTTCCAAGCTCGAGGCCAAGGGTGCCAAGGACCTGCTGGAGCTCAAGGAGTACTTTGAGAACAAGAGCAGTTGGTTGATTGGTTCCGACGCCTGGTCTCACGATCTCGGAAACTCCGGTGTTCACCACGTTGTTTCTTCCGGCGAGAACCTCAACATGCTCATCATCGACTCCACCCCTTACGACACCGCCCAGTCCAAGCTGCCCTCTCTGCGAAAGAAGGACATTGGTCTGTACGCCATGGGCTTCGGCAACGTCTACGTGGCCTCCACTGCTGTCTACGCCTCTTACACTCAGGTTCTGCAGTCTCTGATCGAGGCTGCTGCCTTTGAGGGACCCTCCGTGGTTCTGGCTTACCTGCCCTACCACTCCGAGTCCGATGACCCCGTCTCCATTCTCAAGGAGACCAAGCGAGCCGTCGACTCTGGTTACTGGCCTCTGTACCGATACGACCCCTCTCTGGAGGCCAAGGGACAGGAGCCCTTCCAGCTGGAGTCTTCTCGAATCCGACAGGATCTGCAGAAGTTCCTGGACCGAGAGAACAAGCTGACCATGCTTTCCAAGAAGGACCCTGTTCTCGCTCGAAACCTGGCCCAGGGCTACGGTTCCGGTCTGCGAGAGCTGCAGCAGCGAAAGGCCAAGGACGCCTATGTGCAGCTGCTTGACGGTCTGTCTGGCGCTCCCATCACCATTCTGTTTGCTTCCGATGGTGGTGTTGCCGAGAACGTGGCCAAGCGACTCGGTCGACGAGCCAAGGGCCGAGGTCTCAAGCCTCTGGTCATGGCCATGGACGACTTCCCTCTGGAGGATCTGTCTTCCGAGACCAACGTGGTTTTCATCACTGCCACTGCTGGCCAGGGTGAGTTCCCTCAGAACGGACGAGCCTTCTGGGAGGGTCTCAAGGGCGCCACTGACGTTGATCTGACCAACACCCGAGTGTCTGTCTTTGCTCTCGGTGACTCTCTCTACTGGCCCCGAAAGGCTGACAAGCACTACTACAACAAGCCCGGTAAGGATCTGCATGCCAAGCTGGTGCTGTTTGGTGCTCAGGACCTGGCTCCTCTGGGTCTTGGTGATGACCAGGATGCTGACGGATGGAGCACTGGTTACAACGAGTGGGAGCCTGCTGTGTGGACCGCTCTTGGTGTTGATGGCATTGGTGCCATTGATGAGCCCCCGCCCATCACTAACGAGGACATCAAGGCTGCCTCCAACTACCTGCGAGGAACCATTGCCGAGGGTCTCAAGGACGAGTCTACTGGTGCTATTTCTGCCCACGACCAGCAGCTCACCAAGTTCCACGGTATCTACATGCAGGACGATCGAGATATCCGAGACGAGCGAAAGGCCGCCGGTCTGGAGCCCGCCTACTCCTTCATGGCCCGTGTGCGACTTCCCGGTTGCCGAGCTACTCCTGAGCAGTGGCTCAAGATTGACGAGCTGTCTGACTCTCGAGGAAACGGTACTTTCAAGATCACCACTCGAGCCACCTTCCAGCTCCATGGTGTTGTTAAGCACGACCTGAAGCCCGCTATTCGAGGTATGAACGCTGTTCTCATTGACACCGTCGCTGCTTGCGGTGATGTCAACCGAAACGTTGTCACTGCTGCTCTGCCCGAGAACGCAAAGGTCCACGATCAGGTTGTCAAGCTTGGTACCGACATTTCTGAGCATCTTCTGCCCATGACCACAGCTTACTACGAGATTTGGCTCGAGGGAGCTGACGAGTCTGACAAGCAGAACATTGGCGCCCCCGAGGTCTTTGACAAGCGAGAGGGTGGTCCCAAGAAGAAGCCCAAGAAGATCCAGGTTGGAGAGTCCACTCTCAAGGACATGGAGGAGATCAAGGACACCGAGGAGCTGTACGGCGAGCTGTACCTGCCCCGAAAGTTCAAGATCAACGTGGCTGTGCCTCCTTTCAACGATGTTGATGTCTACGCTCACGATATTGGTCTGATTGCCATTGTCGAGGACAACAACATTGTCGGCTGCAACGTTCTCGTTGGTGGTGGTATGGGTGTCACTCATAACAACACCAAGACCTATCCTCGAACCGGATCCAACCTTGGTTTCATGCCTCTTGACAAGGTTGTCGATACCTGTGAGAAGGTGATGCTTGTTCAGCGAGACTTTGGTGACCGAACCAACCGAAAGCACGCTCGACTCAAGTACACCGTTGACGATCTGGGAGTCGATGTGTTCAAGGGCAAGGTCGAGGAGTACCTGGGCTACAAGTTCGAGGAGGCTCGAGACTTCAAGTTCGAGTCCAACACCGACTACTTTGGCTGGGTCAAGGACGAGCGTGGACTCAACCACTTCACCTCTTTCATTGAGAACGGTCGAGTTGAGGACACCCCCGAGCTCCAGTTCAAGACTGGTCTTCGAGAGATTGCCAAGGCTATGACTGGCAAGGCCGAGTTCCGACTTACCGGTAACCAGCACGTTCTCATCTCCAACATCACCGACCAGGAGCTGCCCAAGATCAAGGATCTGCTCAAGAAGTTCAAGCTGGACAACATCAACTTCTCCGGCCTGCGACTTTCTTCCGCTGCCTGTGTGGCTTTCCCCACTTGTGGTCTGGCCATGGCTGAGTCCGAGCGATACCTGCCCGTTCTCATCACCAAGCTGGAGTCTGCTCTTGAGGAGTACGGTCTCCGACATGATTCCATTGTCATGCGAATGACTGGTTGCCCCAACGGTTGTGCTCGACCTTGGCTCGCTGAGGTTGCCCTGGTTGGAAAGGCCCTCGGTGCCTACAACCTGATGCTGGGTGGTGGCTACCAGGGCCAGCGACTCAACAAGCTCTACCGATCTTCTCTTAAGGAGGACGAGATTCTGGACATTCTCAAGCCTCTTTTCAAGCGATGGTCTTTGGAGCGAAACGACGGAGAGCATTTCGGAGACTTCCTTATCCGAGTTGGTGTCATCAAGGAGACCACTGCTGGTAAGAACTTCTGGGAGGGTGTTGACGAGGAATAGACGGCGTCATTATTATTATTATAGCTATTATCCAAAAATGAATTAATGTATTATACGAATGATTGGTTGGTTTTGTAGTTGGTATGAGTAACGGAGTATGGGCGGTGTTTTGTGGGGAGGAGAGTCTTAGGGATCCCTGTTTAAGAATTATCGTAAGTATAGCATGAGTTTTATTGGAGCTATAGTTAACATCGAATTGCAGCATGTCTGATACGTGGTCCCCATGTCACAGACATTTGGTTGATTACATGGCACAAAAAAATGAGCACCAAGCAAGGGGACAAAAAGAATGCAAAAAGATATTGCCTTCGACCAGATTTGAACTGATGATCTCAGCATTACTAGTGCTGCGCCTTACCACTTGGCCACGAAGGCATTCGTGAGATTCTGGGCAAATGAATGGGTATAGACTGGGCCAAACAGGTCACGTGATCGGATTTTCGGAAGGGCAATAACGGGCTGGATTGTAGACAGATCTGGATGGTTGTAGTCGCAATCTGAAGCGGCTGCTCTGGAGAGTAAGATGATGAATTTTGACGTTTACTTTATTGCTCACAAGAGTCCATTATCTGACGTTGTTTATTTGAACACTTCGTCACACCTTCACCCAAGAGTATCAACTGATTAGGTTCAAGAGACTGCAGAGGAGGTTGAACTTGATTATTAGGAATTAGGTGAGTTTTGGACGGCTCGAGATAGAGATGAATAAACGACAATCTACGGGATTTAGATCTGTACTCCTCCTGTGTCACATGACTTTGGCACACTCCACCACCAGCTAGTCTCCTACTCAACATCAGGCAAGGCTGCAACTTTCATGCATGAAATGACATCATGCAGAGGGGTCTGAAGAGGGGCGGTTGGAATAGGTAGCTGACTAGTGTGGATATAATATCACGTGATCTACATGGACACACAAAGCAGGCCGTTTCAACAGGTTCCTGTCAAACTTCTTCACTCCTCTCAAACCATTCTCAACACATTTCCACAAACCACCCTAATTAGTGAACCTGCTAGAAGGATCTCAACCACCTCCTCCAACCCTAACCCAATACATGTGGCAACATGCGTAATAACCCCAGAGACATACAAGTTATACGTCACACTCACATCATCACACATCAATTGACGTCTCATCATGGCACCAACTTACAAGCTCTCCAAGACATTAATTGGACACGAGCAGGACGTCAAGGGCGTCTGCTTTGTCGACTCAGAAGTCATCTCTTGTTCCAGAGACACTAGTGTGCGAAAGTGGCACGCTGACAAGACCTCTGATGCGATATACAACGGAGGCGGATTCATGAATGCCATTGCTGCCGCGCCCAATGGCCGTCTCATTGCCGCAGGAGGCCAGGATAAGACGACTGTGCTCATCGGAGACGACGATGGCGGGTTTCTGATTGGACACGAAGGAAACGTCTGTGCTCTAGACCTTGCTGACGACCTAGTCATTTCTGGATCCTGGGATAAGACCGCAAAGGTCTGGAGTGACAAGCGGGTGCTGTACAATCTGGAGGGTCACCAGCAGGCTGTTTGGGCCGTCAAAATCGTCTCGGCCAAGGAGAACGTGTTCCTTACAGCTTCCGCCGACAAGACCATCAAGCTGTGGCACCATGCTCAGTGTGTCGCCACCCTACCTGCTCATGCCGACGCAGTTCGAGGCCTTGCACTGTTGGGAGACGGCAAGTTTGTGTCTGTTAGCAACGACGCCACAGCCAAGTTGTGGCAACTGTCGTCGGATCTCAAATCAGCAAAGGAGATCAAAACTCTCGATGGCCACACTTCCTTCGTCTACTCCGCGACAGCAATCAGCCCCACAGAGTTCCTCACCACAGGCGAAGATCGAACCGCTCGAATCTGGAATGCCTCTACTGGAGAGACTACACAGGTCATCACTCTTCCTTGTGTCTCGGTGTGGTCTGGAGCTGCTGCTTCCAACGGCGACATTGCTGTTGGTGGATCTGACGCCAAGGTGCGAGTCTTCTCCCGTGACCCCTCCCGATATGCTGACGCCGTTGAAATCGAGGAGTTTGAAGCCTCCGTGGCCAACTCGGCTATTGGTAAGGACCAGGTGGGAGAGATCAACAAGGAGAAGCTGCCCGGACCCGAGCGGCTGAAACAGCCAGGCACCAAGGAGGGAGAGGTCGTCATGGTCAAGGGTAACGGCATTGTGGAAGCTCACGCTTGGTCCGAGGCCTCTTCCAGTTGGACTAAGATTGGAGAGGTTGTGGATGCCCCTGGCGGTGAGCGAAAGAAGATGGCCGATGACGGCAAGGAGTACGACTACATTTTCGACGTGGACGTCGAGGAGGGTCAACCTGCACTGAAACTGCCCTACAACTCCAACGAGAACGTCTACGCTGCTGCTCAGCGGTTCATTGACCGGTACGAGCTTCCTCAGGGTTATCTGGAGGAGATTGTTCAGTTTATCATCAAGAACACCGGTGGTGTGAACATTGGAGGTGATTCTGGGCCTGCTCCCGATCCCTATGGAGGCCGATATGTTCCTGGAGGAGAAGTGAGTGGCCCCACTCCCTCTGCTCCCTCTGCTCCTGCTGTCGAACCCGCACCCTTCCCACTAACTACTCCTCTTTTCATCAACACATACAACGCCGCTGCCCTCAGCAAGGGTCTGGACAAGTTCAATTCGTCAGAATCCACTCCTCTTGCTGAAGACGAGCTCTCGGCCCTCAAGTTTGCGCTTTCTAAGAACGAGCTGGGTGCGACTCTGCTTCCAGTGGTTCTGAAGATTGTGTCCAACTGGTCTGAGCCTCTTTTGGGACTAGATATCCTGCGTCTCATGGCTGAGAAGCTTGGAGCTCCCAAACCCGAGGTTGTCACTGCCGTCGAAGGCGCCGTTGCATCATCTAAGCTGGCTCACAAGCTCATGGGTGTTCGGTTTGTGGTCAACAGTGTGGCTGCCAAAAATGCATTCCCCGACGTTGAGTCTGTTATTGATACCGTCAAGGGGACTTTGGCGGACTACAAGTCTGACAAGCTGTTTGGCCAGTACGAGACTGCTGTCGCCACCCTACTGTTGGATCTGGCTGTGAACGCCTACAACAGTGGAAACGTGGAGGCAGCCTTTGGTCTGCTGCAGAGCATCAGTGAGGTGTGGGAGAAGGTGAGTGGCAACGAGGCTGTGTTCCGACTGGCTGTTGCTGCCGGCACCCTCTTCTCTCTCAAGAGCGATGAGGTGGCAAGCTGTTACGATCTGTTCAACTATGCTTCTCTTGTTGCTCGTCCTTACGATGAGCTTCGTCTTAAGAAGGTTATGGTGAATCTGACCAAGTAGTTAGCCAGCTTATACATAGAAACGACTGTACTAGAAAGATATGACTGAATGTTCGATTGAAAGTGTAGAGAGGATTCGTACACGATGTATGCTTGTAAAGAAATTTCGTAATAATCATTTCTCATTTTGTGTGTATTTGCCTACCGCCTAGTCCACCCCCCCCCCCCCCACCTCCCGGGTAACTCACGTTACGCGTCACGTCCGCATGCAAGGTTGGGTGTTAATTAACAGCATCAAGAGTGTTTCTTTCATCAACATCACACATTACCAAAACCAAAACAACACAGCCATGAGTTTCCCCACCACTCCACGAATCAACGGCTCCATGCTCGGCGACTTTTACGGCAAGACGGTGCGAATCATCGGCAAGGTCGAGTCTCAGGACGGCGATATCGTCAACCTCGAGGCCAGCGGACCCATCAAGGTCAAGTCTGACGGCTCGGAGTATGTTGTTGGCCGATTCTACGAGGTTGTTGGCAAGGTCGAGGGCAGCGATCAGATTGTTTGTCTGACTTCGACTGATTTCGGCGACAATATCAGTGAGTATAGAGTGAGGGATGGAAACCAAGGGTGACACACTTACCACCATGAACACATACTAACTACAGACCCCGAGCAAGTGAACAAGCTGGTTGGTTACTGCCAGAAGTTTCCCTCTATTTTCGGTGAGGCATAGATGGAATGAGAGCGGAGAAAGAACAGAGGTGGCGAATGGATTCCTAGTACGTATGTACGGATCATCGCTCAGAAACATAGAAGGGTGACGTTACGCAATTTGCCACCAGGAGGCATTTGGATGGAAGTATATATTAATAAATATTGTTATTGGACCCGCACAGTCTGGGTGGACTGGTGGATGTAGCTCCCCTTGGTAACATAGCTTGAATGTGTACTTGTAATGCTGGGGTCCGTTTAGAAGCATGCAAATGACCCCAGCATCGGCGAGTCGATTACTCGCTCAACTCGCTCACGCTCACTTGAGCAAATCGTTGGCGGCATCATTGACATTATCCAGCTTGGCCAGGGTCTCCACGAGGTTGTCTCCAATGACAGTAGAGATGAGCGCCTCGTCGTCCTTCTGGGCGCCACATTGGGCGACGATCTTGGTCTGGTTGTCGCTGGTCTGGCAGTAGGCGATGATCCGGTTCACGTGGCCGATCTTGAGGTTTCGAGCCAGCCGATCGGAGGTGGCAAACGAGCCAGCCAGACGGGTGCCCTGGGATACGGCCTCGTCGGTATCTGGCTGAGACACGATATTCTCGGCTGTGATGGTGCAGATGTGTGTTGACATGGTGTGTATGCGATAGAATGAGTGTGTACCGAGTGACTGATTGTTTCTGTTCAGGTCAGAGTCAGTATCTCGATGCTCCTGACTGTCGTGCAGTGTGGGGTGCTGTGAAGATGTGTGTGTTCGACTTTGAGTGTTGAGTTTAGTTGGGATGAGTGCGATGGAGAGTAGCTAGAGATACTGTAGGTAGCTGTGAGTAAGTACGTAAGATGTTGCTGACGTAAGACTCATTATGAACAGTAATACAACCAGAGGAACATGACTAAGCAAATACTATACAAACAGTCACATATATTGTTCTCCTCAACCAATAACCGTAACTGCTCTTATGCACTCATATTGAAGTTTACCGTCTATAGTCATGTTCCAATATGGTATGAGGAGAGGTCAGTCAGGTGAGGTGAAGCAAGTGAGATTCGAGAATATATACACCACCAACCTACAAAGTAAACAGTCGCAAATCAACGCCCGCTTTTACCTGCTCTCAAACACCTCTCAGTCACCTATTAACCCCCTCTATCAACTCCCCTCCTCAACTACATGGTGAAACTCTAAAGTCGAGTCACACTGGGTGTTTGACTTTGAAATTCTCCACAGAGAGATCTCAGTCCTACCTCACCCCGAGAACTACTACCACCACCATGGCTTCCAAAACCAAAGTTCTGCTGATCGACAACTACGACTCCTTCACCTGGAACATTTACGAGTACCTGTGTCAGGAGGGTGCTGAAGTGGAGGTGCTCCGAAACGACAAGATCACCGTGGAGGAGATCGAGGCCAAGAACCCCGACATTATCTTCATTTCTCCGGGTCCTGGACACCCCAAGACCGATGCTGGAGTGTCTATTGAGACTATCCACCACTTCAAGGGCAAGAAGCCCATCGTTGGAGTCTGTATGGGCCAGCAGTGCATGTACGAGGCCTTTGGAGGAACTGTTGGCTTTGCCGGAGAGATTGTCCATGGAAGTCTTCTCCTGTCAAGCACGACGGTAAGGGTCTGTTTGAGAACATTGCCCAGGACGTGGAGGTGACTCGATACCACTCTCTTGCTGGTACCCGAGAAACTCTGCCCGAGTGTCTGGAGATCACTGCCGAGACCCATAACGGTGTCATTATGGGAGTGCGTCACAAGGAGTACGTCATTGAAGGAGTGCAGTTCCACCCCGAGGGAATTCTCACCGACGACGGACGAACCATGATTTCCAACGTGCTCAAGTTCCGAGGTGGAACCTGGGCCGATAAGAAGTCTGCCGAGGATAAGACTCCTGCCCAGACCTCCATTCTGCAGCGTATCTACGCTCAGCGAAAGGCCGACGTTGAGGCTCAGAAGAAGATCCCGGGTCAGTCGTTTGACGATCTGCAAAGTCTCTGCCTTATGCTCCTAAGCTCATTGATGTCAAGAAGCGACTTGTTCAGAAGACTCCTGCCATGATGGCCGAGATCAAGCGAGCTTCTCCCTCCAAGGGTCCCATCGACCTGCAGGCACATGCTCCCACTCAGGCTCTCATCTACGCTAACGCTGGAGCTTCTGCCATCTCTGTTCTGACCGAGCCTCACTGGTTCAAGGGTTCTCTGGAGATATGCGTCTGGTGCGTCTTGCTGTGGACTCTTTGGAGAACCGACCTGCTATTCTGTCGAAAGGAGTTCATCTTTGACCGATACCAGATTCTCGAGGCCCGACTCAACGGTGCCGATACCGTTCTGCTCATTGTCAAGATGCTGGATGACGAGCTGCTGGCCGATCTCTACAAGTACTCCAAGTCTCTGGGCATGGAGCCTCTTGTGGAGGTTGCATCTCTGCCCGAGATGGAGCGAGCCAACAAGCTCAACGCCCAGCTCATTGGAGTCAACAACCGAGACCTGCATTCGTTCAACGTGGATCTCAACACCACTTCTTCCGTCATGAGCATGGCTTCCGACGACATTGTCATTGCTGCTCTCAGTGGAATCACTTGCAAGGCTGACGTTGAGAAGTACGTTTCTGAGGGCGTCAAGGCTGTTCTTGTCGGCGAGGCCCTCATGCGAGCCAAGGACACTTCTGCTTTTGTCAAGGAGCTCATTGGTTAGTCGACAAAAAGAAGACGAGCTCCCATATGGAACATCTCCACAGTCCCCATCGAACTAGACGTTCGACACTACTGAGTCCGGTCTTTTGGACCAGGAAACCAGCAACAATGTTGCCCCTACAAAAATCTTAGTTGGTGTATAGATAAGAGATGTTATGATGAGGTAATAGAGAGAGAAGAGGCATTGAACAGTGAGACAGTTGAGAGGAGAGGTGAGAGTCCACGGCCTGTAAAAATAATGATACACTCTCTAGTCTATGACAGATGACAGAAAAACAAATTCCCGTGTAAATTCCAACAATTCCATCATTCCTACAGTGTGCCAGGTGTTTAACCCGGTGTGAGGTTGTACAGCGTCTATAATTATGCTGTCAGCGGCTGCTACATGATAGTGCGATACTGTAGATAATATCTCGACTCCATAGTGACACATTTTTCAGCACTGTATAATTAGCCGACGCCAGGACCCCCCTGTTTATTATTCAGCTGGTGGACGTGCCGTGTTGTGGTTGTTATTTTTAGCAGAAGAACATCGACCCGAAAGGCATGTCCCTACACGTCCCTGGCATGACGACCCTGACGGTTTTGTCCCTGACAGCGCATGTTCTAAATGCGTCCCTGAGAGCGCGCGGCTCACGTGTCGGTGGAATGGTAGCTGCGTAGTGACGTTCGTCCCGAACTGAAACAGACGTTTCTTTTTGCGTGCCGCGAGTACGGGTTGAACAGGGGTATACTTGTAGGGGAACATTTTCAGGGGGGGGGGGATTTGAGGACTTGCTTTTAGCATCACCAACGTAAAAAAGAGAGGTAACGCGGCTGATCGGCTCATGGAAGGTAGAGTATAGAACAAGGTGGTTGTTTGATGTGAATGGCTACAGACAGAGATTGACACATACCGGTGTAGATACATACCGGCCGGTAATACTTCACTTGAGCTGCCACACGTCATTGCATCTGTTTGGGGAGGATTATTGTCTGATCTCAAGAATGCACTCTGCGGTTGGTGCAGATGGAGTGTTCAGTTCGATGGTGTGATGAAGTAACCTGAGAACCGTGTAAAGGTCCGATTCAGGTCGAAAGCAATGAATTTGGCCACTTTGGAGTGCCACCGCAGTTCAGCACCGTCCACGTCATCGCCCCTTTCCTGTGAGCTAATCGACATGTGCTCTTTGCACGTTCCAAGCAGGGGAGTCGGGAATGATGTGTGCATCAATGGAATGCTTGGAAATACGAGCTGTGGAAGGGTGGGTAGAGAGATGGGAAAAATGAGGCCAAAGAAAGCTCAAATGGGGCTCAAAGAGGCACAGCAGAATAGAGCTACGAGTACCTGAGAAATCAACTATCGTATAATTAGCACCTACTGTACTGGTATACAGAATACCATGCTCTAGTCAACACCCCCCCCAACCAAGCTCGTATGCACTTGTCTTACATGCTCAATGCCAAAGTGAAACACTGGGAAAGCATCTCTTCTAAATCGACCCGGGCAAGTGTCCAAAAGGAGTCTACTGGGCCGAACAACTAGGCCGGGGAGATGTTAGATTTTGAACCGGGGAAAACAGTTGTTTTGTGTCTCATACTGCACTATGTGAAACAACCTCACGAGCAACCCGTCTATACCACCCTGCCGCTTGCAACGCGTGTCTCTCTTCTGTCTCCTATTATCCTCATGTTCCAGGCATAGGGGAGGCACCCGGAACTTACGGAGGGATGACCTGAACTCTGTGAACTAAGATGGATAGACCGCACCAATCTACGATACAAGTACTAGATCACACTGTAGACATTCCCACAGTCTGGAGCACGTGACTGATCTAAAGTGGTGATAGAGTAGCTCAGAAGCTCCAATATAAGCCGGTTACCATGTCAATACATACAGTAGTCCCGTTGTACGGTAATTAGTCCCGCTCTGACGTCAGCCTCATCACAAAGTCTATCGTCTCTTACGCCCAGTAGAAAGTGCATTTTTAGCGCAAGTTACCACGGGCGCTTTTTTCGTGTTTGGTGGGGCGCGGGGTGTGGAGAATCGGGGCTTGTTAAGGAAATGAAGTGAAGAGGTCAAGTGTTGAAGAGGATGATATTATGACCACTACCAGCACTTTTATTATCCAAGTAAACAACAACAAACATGAGCCACGATTAGTCAATCAGCCACCTTCCAAAGTGACCCACTCTGTCTACCTCAGACCCACTTCACAGCCCCTCACGACGATCAACGGCCCGCATGAAAATCCTCAGGCTTCCAGGAATGAGTGAGGCGCGAATGTACAAGTGCGGAAGACTTGAACATGTGCTCTTCACGTGTACAAAAGGTAGACTGTGGAATCAAACGTCGGAAACAATATTATAATGCCGTCATAACACCGCCGATACTCGTGTGTGTGTGTGTGTATATCTTCACCCGTGGTGTATCGCACTAATATCTGATACTGTACTAAAACAGACATGGAGTACACACCACTGTAGCCCAAGATCATTAGCGTGACAAGCCCACTAAGAGCACGTACAGCAGAATAGCACAATGATCATGAGTCTTGACACATTCCAGGAATAGTGGAGCTGTTTATCGTGTTGGCTGGTCGGACCATTGTACTCGCCCAGAATGTCCATTCTACACACGTCAATTGCTCATTCTACACTGGTCAACTTGTCTGACATAATACCCGATATTACCCTTCCAGTCCACACTGTAGCCGGCTCTTTCGGTTACCATAGTCGTGGGTGAAAGAATGTACAGTTGCAGACAGAGGATACATGACGCACGTAAGGAGGTGGAGGGTGAGTGGAGGAACGTGGCCGAATATATACAGGTAGTTGGCTGGAAAGACCACAATTGAAGCCACAGCCAGGGCAACCAGACTCATCCCCAACTAACCCCTATTTCAGGCCGTACCCATGCCAGTTTACAGTCTACTTTGGCAAGCTCTTGCTTTTTACACTCGCTGCACTTTTCGCACCTTTTTACGCCTTTAGGCTTCGACGCTGTATTATGGGCGTTCCATTGTGTGGTGTCATAAACTTTGGGATGCATGATCGGGCATGCTCAGTCAAACCGTAAACTGTTTGGCCTGTGCCTAAACAGGGAATACGGAGAAGGAGTGCTGTATAGCAGTGTATGGTAGGAAAAGACAAGGCAGACCAGCTGCAAGAAACATCTCCAGCTTTTGGTTTTTCGATCCTACACATCATCATTGCTGCAATTGTTCTTCGATACAAGTTTCGCATCCAACACCTTTGCCCCCATCGACTCATCTGATCCGACCCGATCAATCACTGTACAGTGGAGGAAAGATCAGATTGAACATTTGAGAGTGCAAGACCAGTACAAGTGCAAGACCAGTACGAGTACTAGAACAGTTATTGGTACAACTCACCTCACCAAAGACACTCAACTCACTTCACACACTTTACACAACTCACACAACTCACAACCGACCACACCAACCATGACGGACACATTCACAGTTCCGTACTTGCCTTGCCAGGTCAAGGCCATCTACTCATGGTCTGGCGAGGAGGACAACGACCTGGGGTTCATTGAAGGAGACATTATCGACGTGCTCAACACGGGAGACGGAAACTGGTGGACCGGCAAGCTGCGCCGAAACAACGTCACTGGAGTGTTTCCTCGCAACTTTGTGGTTCTGGACGAGCCCAAGGGAGGCCGACGAGCTCAACAACCACCACAGAAACGATACACGTTGTGCGATGGAGACGGAGGAGGAGGAGGATACAGCTCGGCAGAGACTTCACAAGTGTCTCTTGAGCTCAACAGAACCCCTTCCACCGAGGTTTCTGCTCTGGACATTGCAAAGCCTCTCAATGGAGGCTACAAGTCTCTGGATCCCTCAGCACAACATTACCAAGAACAACAACAATCTTCGACTCAGTCATTCGACCCATTGGCCAAACTCAGCATGCATCTTCAGAGTATAGATCTGGGCCATGATCCTCTGTATCCTCCAGTTCCTCCTCACGCCGACAAGTCGTTCAAGAGTAGTCATGTCTCTCCCGACAAGTACTCGTCACTGTCCAACCACAAGAGAACCAATTCTGACGACGGCAACTTTTCAGGCGACTTTTCGGGCGACTACTCCGGAGATATGGTCAACCACAAATTTGACAGAGACATCACTCCTCGACACAATGGCTTTGACCGCACTCCTTCACCGTTGAGAAACGCCATGGACGATGTTCTTCTGAGTCTGGATGGAATGAAGCAGGGCCCAAGAGCCCAGCAGGATTACAGAGACTTTACTCCTACAAAAGAGCGACCTTATGGAGTTGGTGTTGGTGGAGGACCAGCACCACCAGGAGTTCCTCCTCACATTGGATACGGTCGTCCAGAGGCCAGAAGACAGCTTTCTTATCATGAGAAGCGATCTTCATGGATTCAGAGTGCAGGCAAAAAGACGTTTCGTATGGGCGACAGTGAAAGCGTGGCTTCTTCAGAGGATGAAGAAGACGCTCCATTCTCTCCTGACTCTTACGGCAAGCTTCCCTTCTCCCCAGACTCTTACGATGCTGCTGGAGTCCATCGAGCAGACACTGTGAACTCGTACTCGTCGGAAATGACGAAAATGTCGGGTGTTTCGGGCTGTTCTCTGCCTACGACCGTGTCTGACTTCAGTGCTACTTCTGCCGCTGATTACAACATGCGCCAGAACCATCATGAGGTGACTACAAAGTACGTGGCTGATATTGAGTCCACTATGACAACTAGTGCTGCTGACTACGATGCCACCGAGGTTCCTGTGGCTCTACCCAACCAGCTGGGTCCCGAAAAGTCGCTCAAGATGCGAAAGTCCACGGGTTTCCTCAAAAAGTTCATCAAAAAGGTGACCAACACGGTTCCCTCGTCGGGATCGACTCCAAACATGTACAAGGCTGCATTTGTGGAGTCTTCACCGTCGTCACGAGCTTCGCCCAAACGAACGGCTTCCATCAAGTCCAACAAGTCGAGTCGATCTCTTCGGTCTATCAAGTCTTTGTCATCCATTTCTTTCTCCTCCAGCAACTTCAGCTCCGCAGCAGCTCTCATGAGTGAACCCAGCAAGACCAGCAACGTCAAGCAGTCAGCGGTGGATCCCAAACAGTGGATTGAGATCCGTCAAAACGTCCACAGAGCCAACACGGTCACAGCCATTGAACGTAAGGAGCGTCAGAAGAAGCTGGCACTGGAGGGAATCAGATGCATCGAGCCTCTCAAGAAGGCAGCTCAACTCATCTCTCCCAGAAAGATTGAGACCGATCTCAGTCACGTGGACCAGTACGTGCGAACCCAGATGTCGTCTTTGGCCTCTTCGTCAACTCCTCATCTGCTCATGTCCAGACACGTGATGCCGCAGTTTCAGTACGAGATTGAACGACTTCGAGCAGTCTTCATGTTCTGCTCTGAGAAGCTCAAATGGACAGGAGATCATGCCGAGAGATACGACATTGACTTGCAAGCCACCCTGCAAACTCGAAAGGCTACAACTCAAGAGGTGGCCATGTTGGTGTCTCACATGTGTGCTGCTCTGGGTGTTCATTGCCAGGTGATCCCAGGAATGCTCAAGGCTCCAGGAGGAGTGTTTGATTCTCGATCTACACTCACACCCAACCATTTCTGGAACGCTATCCTTGTTGACGACAGCTGGCGAGTTATGGACTGTACTCTTGCCAACCCCTCCTTCCCCTTGCGGTACCAGTACTCTGCAGCCAGTGATCGAGCCTGTGACGACTTTTACTTCCTGGCTTCTCCCGCAGAGACCATCTACACGCACATTCCCACCAAGGAGACTTACCAGCATCTCGAGCCTGCTCCTTTGGATCTCATGACCGCTCTGGCGCTTCCTGTCCTCTGTCCCAAGTACTGGGAGACTCAGGTCAAGCTCACCAACTACGACACGACTCTGATGCGTCTCAAGAACCTCGAGGTTGGAGAGGTGACCTTCACAGTGTCTCCTGACCTGGAGATCTTTGCTGACGTCCAGCCTGGCTCTTTTGCTGCTCATGGCCACTCGGCTATGCTCGAGTACGCGGCCTCCAGAACCATCCAAAAGGTGCCCACTCTGTGCCAGGTGTACTGGGAGTTTGGCAAGCGAATCTACCGAGTCAAGGCTGTTCTCCCACCTGGATTTGCACAGGGTCTCGTCAACGTTTACTGTGGTCCCAAGGGCAAGAACTCGTCGCACAGAAAGAACCATCATCCTGTGGTGGCTGCGTTCCCCATCACTCACAGCGGAACCACCCAGCAGTTCGAGTTTGTCATCAGACACCCCACTCCTCACTGTAAGCTGCAGGACCTTTACGTGGTCCAGCCCCAATGCTACAAGCTCACAGTCGGCAACATCTACCACTTTGCCATCAAGCAGCATCCCAGCTCGGGTATCAACTCCGGCTCGGGTTTCGCACGCACCAAAATCGCCATTCAGCCCCCCTCGGGTAAAATCACCAAACTGGTGCTCAAGGAAGACGACTCCACCACCACCCACGGGCTCTGGGAGCTCAGTGTCAAGTGTACCGAAAGTGGCCCCTGGCGGGCACTTGTTCTCACTGATAGTGGTAGTGCCTGGAGTGTCTTTGCTGAGTGGTTGTGTAGCTAACATTATTTATATAGATTGATTAATTGTACAATTGTATGTGGGTAATCGTAGTAATGCTGGGATTTATTTACCTGGTGGTAATAGTACAGCGCTGGTAGCTACTGCAAAATATCGCTTGTCACACAATCTGCTCTATTTCTATACAGATGGTCTAATATATATTTATGGTGTCGTTTTGAGGGGTCTAAAAGATGTTAAGAAGGTGGTAAGGGTAGCCGCCGTTCTTGATGTGGAACTTGGCCAGCAGAAAGCTGTAAGCCACAAGAATGACAGCACACAGAACCAGGGTGACACCAACCTGCTTGCTTCCAGTGTTAAGAGAGGGAGCTCGAAGAGCCAGAGAAATGACGCAGAAGGCCAGCAGGGCGTATGTGAGAGCGACAATCTGGGTCTCAACACCAATCTGCTGAGAGAAGCCGCCGACAAAGTAGACGGGGTTGTTGTTGCCGTCAGAAACAATGTACTGGGTCTTTCGAATGATGTTGTACATGTGGCCTGCCACAAACATGAGGATGAGCACCAGAGTGCCGGCGGCCCACACGTTTCGCTTGGCGAAGAAGGCCTTGAGCTGTTTCTTGAACACCACAAGTCCGACACCGACACCAACAATGGTCAGAATGGCGCTGAACAGCTTATCCCATCGGAAGGGGTAGTGGATCTTGAAGTCCTTGCCGGTGACCTCTCGAATGAAGTTGCCAGCAGGCACCTCGAGGTTGTCGACCTGGGGGAAGGAGAACTTGTAGTGCTCGCCTCCAATGGGAATGTTCTTCTCAGTGGGAGGGAAAATCCAAAAGTTGGGGGCGGCGGTGAGGTCCAGACCTCGGTAGGTGGCCTGGGACTCGCTGAAGTCGGCGATACCGAAGAAGACGTTGTCGGAGTCGGGGTGGTCGGTCAAGTAAGATGCAGCCAGGAGATCAAAGGAAGGGCCAAACTCCTTACAGAGATGGCAGCCGAATTGAGCAGCCTCGGCTGTGAGGAGCACGACAAAGTGGTAGTCTCGAGGTCCTCCGACGAGCTTCTGGAAGTTCTGGTCGTTGAGTCGAATAACACCCTTTGATCGAGACAGAGAGGGCAGGTTTTCCCGAATGAACTCTGCATCGAAGACCTGGGCAAAGGCCGTTGTTGCCAGCAGAAAGAGGGCGACAATTGGCGCTAGAACGTGCATTTTGTGTTGATGCCAAAGAGGTGTTATGTTCGCGTTGATCAATGTTACACCTTGAATGACAACGCATAGCGAGATGTTAAGGTTTGGAAATCTCACTAGCGAGTGCACCCGGGGGACTCGAACCGAGACGTGTTCAGGGCGCCACAGAAGACGACGCAAGACGAGCGGCAGGAACAGGACGGGAAACATAAACAATGGAAGTGTAATGAGCTTTGTGAATACTCGACGAGTCAGACGTAGCACGTGGTCACGGGTGCTTTATCGCGATAATATCAGGGGTTTGGGGACGTCAAAAACTCGCTCACGTGTCTCTGCCCACTAGTTTTCGCTTTAGACCGGAGTTTTGCACCTCCTCAGGCCGTTTACCCCAACCCATTGAGATGCAGCTAACACGCGTCCAAACCCTATCAAGCCCAGTTATTATTTACTAGATTACTAAATGGGAACGAGTCAAACAAGACGCTTGAGAATAGTTACTTGTGGAGTGCCAAACGTCTCATTCAACACACCACAAACAACACGACTCCACTCGCGACACATTCACATCACAGCATCAGATATCTCAACAGGCACCGACACAAACCCATTCACAACAGCATATATATACCCTTGCACTTGCATCCACGATTCATCTCTCTTGAGGTCCTGCATTTGACCACTACACGAGAACGACACAAACAGCGAAATGGCCAAGAATCCTTTTCAGCGCAAATCTAAGCCCTGGGACAAGCTCAAGGAGCAGGAGACACGAAGACGGTCTTCTCTGCTGAAGGAAAACGTCCCCAGCACCGAGAATGAGGGAACGCCCAAGAAGACCAAGAAGCGGTCCTCGTCTGGAAAAAAGTCTCGAGACTCCACCGAATTGAGAGATTCCGCACAGGCTTATGGTGACTACATCAAGTCACGGGAAAGTCTGCGTGCAAAGGGACGCGAGAGCGACGTCAGTCGATACGAGGGCCAATTGGTGTTGAACCAAACCCTGACCAAGGAAAAGATGCAATTGATGGTGGAGCTGGACAAGGCGAGAGTTGAGAACGAGAAATTGTTGGCGCAGATCAAAGAGCAGGACTCCGACTCTGACTCCGACTCTGACTCGGAGGAGCTGGAAGCACTGCGAGAGAACGTGGCCAAGTTCAAGGAGAACGAGGACAACCTGCTGGAGGTGTTGGAGAGTCTCAGAGAGCAAATCGATTCAAGCGCCAAGAGAGAACACGCACTGGCCGAGGATGTCCAGAAGCGTGTGGACGCCGAGGAGGCCCTTCGGGAAGCTATGCAAACACAATTGGAGGAACAGCAGGTGGAATTGAAGCAACACTTTGAGCATGAGATGGAGGAGCAGAACAAGCTAGTCCAGATCGAATTTGATACACAGCTCCAGAAAGAGCTATACAAGCAAAAGGCGGAGCTCGAGACCGAGATGAACGAGCACCTCCAACAGCTTTCCAACTCCAATCCTTCGGTAGGTGCCGCTTCAAACGTCGAAGTCATGAAGGAGCTCCACAACTTGAGACAGCAGGTGAGCGAATACCAGGAGAGAGTTTCTTCGCTGGAGACCCAGAACGCTGGCATGGCTCGAGAAACAAAGCTCAACCTTGCATTGCTGGAGCAACAGAAGAAGAAGATTGACGAACAACAGCGGGAGCTCGATACCCTCTACACCAAGAATAGCGCCACTGTATTCGCCTCTCGATCTACTATTGGCTCATCCAACGACCCTGACAAGAACAAGCGTGCTACGAAATCAATCACCACCAACTTCAAGAACAGCACTGCCCCCAAGCCTTCGTCAATCTTCTCTCCTGTTGCATCGAAGGTCACTCCCTCCCTAAAACCTGAGGTGGGCGTGTCTTCTCTGTCCATGTCTCCTTATCTCAGACTGGGCAAGAGCAAGACCAATGGAACTGCTGCTACCGCTGCTGGCGCTGGCCCTGGATCTCGACCTTCCACTTCTTCCTCTCTAGCTAGCCATGTGACCGAGAGCCCCACAGCCACACTCTCTGGACGACCCGCTCGTGTCAAGAACAAGCCTCCTCTTCCTCTTGCTGCTACCCCCAGACGAGCTGCTCAGCCCAAGGGCAGTCTGTTTGACTCTCCTATGACTTCCAGACCGAGTACAGCTGCTGGAGAAGACGAGGAGGCAGCTCGACGAAGAACTCGACGTTCGCTCATGTTCGATTCGTTCATCACAAAGAGTCAGCAGGAAGCCTCGGAGTCGCCCAAACGTCGTCAAAGCTCTACTCCTCCAGCTGAGGACGGCGGCAAGCCCAAAAAGCGACGAAAGCTGGGAGGTGTTGTTGTCGACGAGAACGACGACTCCGAAGCCAAGATGCAGAAGCAGAAACGAATCAAGCGACCCACCGTTGCACCTGCTGCTCCTCTGTTTGCAGAATTGTCTCCTGAAAAAACCACCAGTGCTTCTGTGAGCAGTCCCTCTGTATCCACACCCCGACGAAACCCTAGACGATAGATCTCAGGGTCCTGTAATATATACCACCATCTCATATGATACTGTGCAAGTAACTAGCATTGTTGTGCCATGTAAGAATAAATTATCTATATATCATCTACCATTTGCATCTGTTAGATGTGTTGTCGTTAATTAGGTGCCAGCTCAAAGCTTGGCTTGGTTCTGGATGGGACTCAGTCTATACTTTAGGTCCCTCAGAGGCTTGCTTTCGGGCTTCCACTTGTCAAACTCCTGATTCAGATTTTCAAGTAGCGGTCGAAGCGGCGGCCGAGCCAAGGTCTCGTACTGCATACTCCGCATGCAATAGGGGAGGTTGTATGGGTTGGGGTTCTTTTTGGGGATCTCAAAATCCTCAAAGACAGACATGGCCACCGGGTTCGAGGGGAAGGTGGTCTCCATAATGTATTGGAAGCCCAGGTCGTAGACTGAAGCCTCGTTGTAAATCTTGGAGTGACCACCACCGGTGAGAGCGCCTGCAACAGCTCCGCTGACTTCCTTGATCACATTGTGATCGGTGGAGCCAATGTTTCGAAGCAACAGCGCGAGTGACACGAGATCCGAAATGAACTCAGGAGCCACATCCTTGCCGTCAACGTACACTGCTCGAAAGATGCAGGGGTGTGCGACATGCATGCATGTGGAAGAGTACAGAGGAACCATCTGGTCGTTCATGGAGCCGACGAAAGCAATCTTGCAGTTGTGGGCAAGCACAGTTCGAAGAGACTGCAAGTACTTTCGAGCCATGAGAGAGTTAGTATCCTGGAACTCAAAGAGCTCGGCCAGAGACTCGGTTCCAACAGAAGTGGAGTACATTCGCATCACGAACTTTGAATCCAGACCGTAGAAGGGACCAAGGGAGATACCGGCCATTGCCAGCATTCCAATCTTCTTGTGGTCCACAAGGCCGTTCTCAATCAGTCGAGCAAGGATGTGGACGGCAACAGGAACACCCTGGGAGTGGGCGCAGAAATAAATAACGTCGGCGCTTCGGACGTGGTCGATCCAGTTCATCAGAATGTTGTAGAGGTTGTCCACACGCTGCAGAACCTTGCCTTCTCCTTCCAGAGCGATTCGCTCAATCTCAATGTCGATGTCGTGTGCCTTAGCCCATCGTTCCACAGCCTCAGCGCCCATGTTAGCAAACCGCACAGAAGTTCCTGTAGGCTCTCCAATAAAGGTTCGGACGACCTTGGCGGGGAAGAATCCATGAACACCAATGACGACGGCCTTTCTGACTTCAGGCAGCTTCTGGGTTCGGTAGACTGAGCTGTGGAACTGGTTGTACTGGTTCAGAGCGGGATCTCCAGTTGTAGTCTTGGGAGTCCAGTAAGAGGACAGCTTCTTGAGGTGAGACAAGAAGTAGTCTCGCTGAGAGTACTCTGGGAAGCATGCATCGGGCGATGGAATGACAAGATTCTGTCGGTAAGGCTTGCCGTTCTTTGTCGTTTTTCGAACAGCAGGGGCAGAAGAAGCGTCTCCGGACTGGGTTGCTCCGTCCAGCTTCTTCTGGTCCTTATCCTTGATGTCCTTGACGGAGTCCGAGGGTTCCGTGGCTTCCAATCTCGGCGATCCTACGGGTGAGGACCGAGGAGTATTCGGAGGCTCTTTGGAGGGCTGCGATGGCGAGTCGAGACCAGACACTGCCACCTCACCACTGGTCTTCTTGGCTCCAGTGCCTGTTGACCAGAAACCCCAAGATCGGCCTCCACCCTTGTTTTCCTCGGCCACCACCTCTCCTCCGTCATCTCCCAGTTCGTTCATATCCGAGGTAACAACGTCTTTTTCCTCGGATCCGGCCGGGGAGGCCTCGATATTTTTAGACGATCCCCACCAGCCCGAAAACCAGCCCTTAGACTGGTTGTTCTCCGAGGAGCTGTCGGTTTGTGTCTCATTATCTCCGGTCGAGTCGGTAGTTGCTGCTGGATCGGAGGTTGTTGTAGCCTTGGTCGGGTTAGCAACAACAGCATTGCTAGTCGAGGAGGAGCCCATTTGGGGAGTTTGCGCCGTGGCTGTAATTGTCGTGTTGGAGCTGAAAAACCACCAGCCTGACGAGGACGACGAAGCTGCAACTGTGGTGGTAGTAGTGGTTTCGGAGGTAACAATAGCGTTGTCAGGCTTCCTCGGTTGGGTCTCCGCAACCGTACAATCAGATGCGCGGTTAGGGTTTTCTTGTGCGGAGCTTGTGCACCCCAAGGTTTGGTCTGCTTGTGATGGAGGGGGGGAAACTTTCTTTGATCGCCACCATGAAGAAGACCCTGTTGGGGTCTCAACAAGAGAGACCGTTAAGTCTGCACCACCTGTTGTTGCTGCTCCATCGCCGGGGGTGCTCGGCCGAGAGTCGATAGGAGTGGACAGCTTGGAAAGCACCTTCTCCGTCTCCATGGCAGGCTCCTTATCCTTGCGAGAATGGGAGCTGCTAAAACTGGGCCCTAATGTAGAGTGGACAGAGCCCATGTCCTGAAAGTCGGGAGTCTGTGAAATAGCTGAGATTGATGCGATGGACGACACGGGGATGCCCTTCTGGGCAATGATATCGGGCGAGCTGGAGGGTGTGGAACTGCTGCTGGAGGGCCGGCTATGAGTGCTACTTCTGCTGCTGCTGCTGGCTGATTGGGTCTGCGCTGAAGTTGGGTGGTGGTTGTTGATGTGAGAGTGAGTGTGAATGTGATGGTTGGGAGGAGGTTGTTCCCTCAGACTTTCCCTCAAGCTAAGAGTGGACGAGAATCTCTGTAATGATGAGACAGAAAGGTCGGGACTTTTGCCTTTATCAGCTGCTGCGAGGAACATTGTATCTGTATGCACGGCCGTTGTAGGGGTTCCGAACATGGGAGCCTGCGGGGCCACTGTGGGAGCCTCAAACTTGGGCTCTGCCTCCTGCTGTATTGTCGTGGGCTTTTCGGTCATGGTCGTTTTACCGCTTTTGCGCTGGGTTAGAAATAGAAACAATAACAGGTTAGGATGATACCTATACTTGTATTCGGATATCGATACAAGGGACACCCATGATTTAGACCCGTTTCGTAAGTGAGGGAACAATACAAAGCCGGACTAGTGGGCCAAATGGAGCCACTACCGACCGTGTGATTGTTTTTGTGCTCTGCATCATCACAGGGACAGACCCCGTCTCAGCTTCCGGGTCTGTTATTTTCACATGGTCTGAGAGACAGTTTCTTGTGGCACCACCAATATGCAGGCAGAGTCTGGCATGACAAGAGTCTGCTGCTGATAATATCCTTCATATACTCACCACCTTGTATCTCATCTTTGTGGCGTCTTCTGACGGGTATCTCTTCTTTTGAGCTGGTGTTGTAGCTGATAGTAAGAGCGTGTGTTCGCAGTTTGGTGGCGATGTCACCTGTGGGTGTGTTTACAGGGCGGTTGGGGGGACGTGTAACGCTAGTAGTCGGACCGCACTGTGAGTGTAGCTGTTGAGCGTGTGTGTTGCGGGGTAACAGCTGGTGTGTTTCTAGAAGAGCTGGCTGGTGTTTATTTGCCGGAATCAGAGCGCTATTGATGTGTGTAATATGGTGAGAAGGACTGTGTGGTGTGTGTGTGCTTTTTTACTCTCACCTATTTTCCCGCGCATTTCATGTGCATAGAAATTATGATTTGATCGGAGCTCAACATGCATCACTTGATACCCGATAAGAGGGGTGGGAAACTAAACATGCTCTCTGTTGAGTGGAGGTGGCAGATATTTGCATGACAGAAACGACACCTTTGACAGACAGCAGTTCACGTGGCTTTTACGTGTGCCGCGTGTGTGTCAGATTAGCGCGTTACCCGAGCATGATTTACATACCTGATCCAAACAGAAACTATTAATGTATTGGCTTCTTCTCTCCCAACCTATTGGTATTGCGCTGAATACTTCGCACTACGGCAAGCCCAGTAGTGTTGGCATGCACAATCTCTGCACCCTTGTAGTCAAATTGATGGGACACGTGCTCACACTAAATCCAGCAGGAGGGGAGTGTGAGAGTAAGTAAGCCAGAGAAACAGATCAGGTCCCTTTCGAAACAGACTCTCGTATACTCGTTCACAAGTGGATGAGTCAGAAAATATGCAGCCAAGAATAATATTGCCGAGAATAAAGTCAGAGACTCAACCACGCAAGAATTAATTTCCCCCAATATACACCCTGGAAGACCCTCTACAGTGCGTTCTACAGTGCACACTTGTTGCAGGTACAGCTTTCCCAACAAGGAGCCATCTCGGGGTTTCACCATTTCTATGTAGCTCTACGATTAGACCTTCCTTCATAGTTATACGAATCGATCGACTTGATGGAGGGGTATTATTGTCTCACATGGACTGATGCATGTTAAGACATGTTGAGGTATTGTGATTGTCGCTTGCAAGTATCAACTGTGAATGTTATGATCTTCGAAGAAAGACCTCCACACACCCTCCTTGTATCTACACAGCCCTTCACCCGAACATGTGATTTGGAGATCGGGCTCAGAATATAAGAACAATGACAACTCCACCCATGACGATATCACATGTCCTCTCGTATTAAAACCATGATAATCAAATAATATAGCGCCCGAACGCATTGTAGCACGTGCAAGACATTGACTGTGCGAGAATAAGAGCTCTAGACTGGAGCTCCACTTCATAGTGATGGACATCTTAGCCGCTTGCAGTTATGAAATCGTTGAGACTCGTATCAATAGAAGACTTACAATAGCTACAAGAACCCGCAGTTCTGGGAGACGTGTGGTGGTATACCATATGCCTATTGCTACGAGAACACGTGACTACAAATAACCACAAGCATGTATCAGGAACAACATGTAAGAGTGCCAGTAGTCGTACCAGGTACTCGTACCTGGCTATAGGAGTTCATAATATCACTGCAGCCACCCGCACGCACTACTCGTACCCATAGGTGCTAAAGTGCAGGTACCCCTCGTATCATGCCTCTCTGCTGTTGCTTGTTCTACTGCAATACGATGTTCCTACTTTTTGTGATCCACCCTTACCTTTACAAATGGACGCTTATGGCCATTACAGCACGTGACTGACTACCCTGATAGTATAGTCTCCGGTTTCTCTATCCGCCGACCCCTACTCCGTCTGTTCAATATCATAATACATTATGTGCAAGGCAGTGTATCACTTGCATGCCACAACCACTGAAATCTAATACAGTCGTGCCATACAAGCAATGTGTGTGTATATATATGTGTGAGGGCGAGCCATCTATTCTTCCTGATCCATCCAGGTTCTTAGAACAGAGCACCATCCTCCTCATCGGCAGTGGCATCGAGAGCAGCAACAACCTCAGGAGCGGTGTTTGTGAGCAGGGAGTAAGCCTTCATGATGAGCTTTCGAGAAGTACCCTTCATGGTCAGGTCGATACCCTGTTCCAGCATGCTCTGCTGCTGACTGAGCTGCTCAGGAGACACGTTGCCTCCAGCAGATGCAAGATCGATGATTCGAAGAGGGGCGCACACCTGTCCGTTGCACCAGCCCATGATAAGACCGAGATCCGACACAGACTCCTCCTCGTGAGTGGGATCAACGAGAATGTTGTTGCCCACCACAGCCAGAGCAAATACCAGAGGAGGAGTCCATGGGACGGGCTCCGATCCGGAGTTGTTGGCCAGAATCTCACCTCCACAGAGCGCCAGAGACTCCTCCCAGTCGTCGGAAAAGACGGGCACCTCCTCATGCTCCTCGTCGTTGGCTGAGGACACCAGAAGAGGCAGACGTGTGCATTTGAGAGCCAGGAAAATGGCCAGAGACACCAGATTCAGAGGGAAAGAGGTATGTGACAGCACCAGGGCGTCAATGTGTAGCTTGAAGGCGTAATTGGACCGAGTCAGACGCAGTCGGTTTGTGTCAATGTTGGAAAGAATGAGAGTCTGGAGAACAGCAGACAGTAGCTTGGGCAGAGGGCTATCGTCTCTGATATCATCAATGTCCACCTCCACAGCAATCAGCTCGTCCACAGACGAGTTCTTGACCACCTTGGCCTTGACTCCAACAATGCATTCGCCTCCATCAGACGTTCTTATTCGGGCTGATCCGTTTGTTGCTGGCAAGAAGTTCTGAGCTGCATCCACCGGTCGAAACTGGTTGGGTTCTCGGGCATCTGGTCGGATCGTGGGCGTGGCCTGAAGCGATTTGCGGAGATAGTCGATTTCTGCTGGCGAAAATGGCATCGTGTGGTATTGTGTGTGTGTGTGGTTGGGTGTGTTGTGTACTGCCTTAAATTTTTGAAGGTGGATGGCGATAGTGGAAAATTAACTGTGCATGAAGGTGAGAGCTTAATGTGGAACTTTCCTAAAGTTTTTGATAGCGTCTGATTCGAAACGTCATATCACACAAACCCGATGCTGGACCTGCTCAAAAAATTGGACCAGCACACGCTGGGGAAATACGCCGATGAGCTGACCGACCAGGTAGTCCAGGCGATCGGTCCCTCTGTCCCTGCTGGCCTTTTGGGCCAGGCCAAAGATCTCCAGCTGCTGGAAGAGATCTTGGAGCCCCAGGTTTTCCATGAGAAGATTGCCAAGGTGGCTGACAAGTGCTCGTCGTCGGTTGGAAGCTGCTCTGAATCTATTACCGTTGTTTCGGAGCAAATTCCTCTGCTTTCCAAGCTGTTGTTCGACTATGCTTACAACAACCTGAAATCATATGTCTCACAACCTCATCTCAACTACCTGGTGAACGTCGATCTGCCTGATCTTGAGAAGACGGCCTCGGACGGATCTGTTGACGCCGAAACTGCCGCTGTGTCCCTCAACTCTCTGCATTCTCTGCTGCTCAACAACGACCTTGGAACCGCTCAGCTGGACTCTCTGCTTCTCCATGTAGTCTGTCTGTCAAGCTCTGATCTGGTCCATTCTGCTGCCGTGCTTCTCAAGCTGCGAATGACAGTTGTCGCTGGTAGCCCCCTGGCATCGTACCTGTGGCCTATTGTCTCCGATCTCGTCAACTCGTCACTGCATGACCACAAGACCATTGGATACAAGCTGTGGTTGTGGTGGCTCAGTGCTTGCGACTCGGCCACACTCGAGTCTGAGAAGTTCCAGTCCCTCTTCAAGACTGAGCTCTACTGGACCTGTCTTCTGAGACCCCTCAAGACCACCTCCTACGATCATAAGAAGCTGGCTCTGTACATTATCTCCCGATCCGTCCAGCATATCGTGAGTGACATTTCTCTAGAGAACATGACCTGGTCTACAACTGATAGAAAGGCTCTTCTCGAGCAATGGAAGCGATTCGCAACTCTCACCGAGATCATCGCTATCGACTCTTCCTACAACCAGACTGTGGCTTGTGAGGGTGACATTCTCATGTTCCTCGGCCCTGAGTGTAAGCTGGCCCCTCGATGGGGTATCGCTCTCATTGCTATGGGACTCAATGCCACTATGGACACCGTGCGAAAGTACATGGCCAAGGTCGTTCTTGCGCTGCCAATTGCTTCTCTGGCAGTCTTCCAGCATGATATTCCCTTTCTGGAGTCCAAACTACTGCCCTACCTGCTTGAAGCTACCCATTTCCAGACTGTTAGACAGGATGGCGAGATTGTTTGCATCTACGGTGACACCCTTGAGACTTTCATTCAAGGTCTCTACACCACTTTTGACAAGACTCGACTCGAAGCACTAACTGTCAGCATCTTCAAGCTGCTTAATATTCTACGAGAAGGGTTTGACCCCTCCAAGATCTACGCATTGGCAGGCGTCGTGTCTGGTCTCAAGGCTACAGAGTTCCAGTTGAGTGATGCTGCCTTGGACGACTTTGCCCCCATGCTGCAGCTCACCTCAGAGACTGGTGTTCGACGTAAACTGCAGAAGCTCTACCTGGCTCGGATCTGTCTTCATTTCAGCCAGTCTCTGCGTGTTCTCAAGCTCCTTTCTCAGTTGGCTACCCTCGAGACTGTTATGACTGCTCTGAGCTTTAAGCTTACCCCCGATGCTGAGCTGCGAGAGTCCATTGAGGACTTGCCCACCTATGCCATCTACTTGTACGGTTCTGGCGAGACTTGTGATGTCGAGGAGGCCGCTACCCAGCTCAACCTGCTCCCTGTTGGTGTTTCTCTGGGTCTCAAGAACATGGGTCTTACTAACGTTCCCACAATTGCTGTTGGCGAGTCCATCCTGAAATCCACCCAGGCTACTCTGGCCCTCGCCAAGTCTGATCTTTCTTCAGCTAACATTGACTCCATCTACACCCAGCTCGAGAACTTGCAGTTCCCCGAGAACTTGGATCTGACAGCTGCTCAGCTCACCCTTCTGGCTGCTCTCAACCTCAAGTATGGAAAGGGAGACTTTACCAAGACGTTCGAGTACCTCAAGTCGTCGCATATCGTTTCTCGAGACCTCACAGTGGATCAGTCCATTCCGTCGCTGAACAGTCTCATTGCTGCCAAGTTCGACTGTCTGAACACTACATTGGCCCAACACAAGGTCTCTGAGCCCGTTGATGTGATCAACTTTGCTACTCTTAGCTACTCGGCGGCTTCTTCCACTTCAGCCCGCTACGCCATTGTTGCTTGCATCTACAGAGTTGTTGAACAGCTCACCACCACCGATGAGAAGACCTGTTCTGTTATCCAGGATACCCTGTTCACCATCTGGGACGAAATTATGAGCACGGGTCTTGTGTCTTCGGCCAAGCCCGTTCATCTGGCTTTCATTGAGCTGCTTCTGAGCAAATCCGTTCTTGACAAATGTATTGAGAATGACTCGCTGGCTGAGACCGTTCTCGATATTGCCTCTACTCTGGTATCCCAGTGCTACGCCCGACGGTCTTTGCTTCCTCTGGTGGCCAAGAAGCTTCTCGAGTTTGGTGGCAGTGAAGTCGTCAAGATTGAGGGAGCTCATTCTCTCATCATCGACGTCTACACTCATCAGCAAATTGACGACACCAACTTCCGTCTGGAGGATGCCATGGCTACACGATACGACGCTACGGTTGGTATTGACGGTGCTTCTGTCTTCAAGGATGTACATGGTGGAAAGGAGGTTGCTGCCCGAGCTCTGATTGCCGTTCTGGTCTCTCAGATCACCGACGCTGCATTTGCTGAGCTCATGTGGGAAGAGATGTTCACTTCTGAGTCTTACCGACTCTTCAACCCCAAGAAACTCAATGATGGTAAGGAAGAGCGAGTCCGGGTGCAATGCTACCAGCTGTTGACCATGACTGAAGCTATTGTTAACCATGGCTTTGCTCAGGAGGAGACTGAGAAGCTCATTACCCACATTCGATTCGAGCCCTCGCCCATTGTGCGAATGTACATGGAGTGGATTATTGCTCGTGTGATTCTCAAGGGCGATAGTTTGGTGATTCTCAAGAAGCATCTGTCCAACCCCGAGGAGATTCCCAGAGTTCTTGCTGCCTTCCAGCGAATCGGACTGCTGATTGGCGAGCAGATTGAGAACGTTGACGATCGAATTTCTTACCTCACAGAGTACCTCAACATTGTTCTTCCCTTCTGCTCTTCCAACCGAGCTGCCGTGCGACACTTTGCCGTGTCCATGACCTGCGCTGTTGGTCCCTGGATCCAGTCCGAGGAGTTCTGGGGAGGAGATAAGAAGGCTCTCGAGGCTATGGCGCCCCTGGCTCGAATCTGCATGGGCATCTTCAGCCATGCTACTCGACAGGAGGCTTACCACCAGTTCCGAAGCGGAGAGAAGATGCTCTGGAACGTTCACCGATACTACAACCTGGTCGGTATCTGTGGAGGTCTTGTGCTGCGTCTCAGTGATCGTGAGTTCCCCTTTGTCAGTGAGGCTGACTTTGCTAACCTGGAACTTGCCCCCACCAAGCCTCATGTGGATCTTGTGTTCCCTCTGGAGCCCTCTGCTGTGTCTCTTTCTGCCGGTGATGAGCTGAGAGTGTCTGTTGGAGCCAACGACATGTCCGTGTGGGCTTCGGAGGCTGCTGTTGCTGCTGCCTGTGGCTTTGAGGTTTCTTCTGTGTCTGCCCCCGTCCAGACCAAGTCAGGAGCCTGGAACGCTACTTTGGTGGAGGACAACTCGGAGGAGTCTCGGGCTGCCAAGATCAACAGAGGAGAACTTATTCTTGTGGCGTCTCTGGTTGACAAGCCTCCCAACCTTGGAGGTATCTGTCGACTCTCCGACGTTCTGGGAGCTCAGCTACTCACTCTTAACGACATCTCTGTGGCCAAGCATCCTCAGTTCAAGAATGTGGCTGTCACTGCTGACCACTGGATGCCCATGGCTGAGGTCAAGGTGAACGAGATTGCCGAGTTCATGCGGGCCAAGAAACGAGAGGGCTACACTCTCATTGGTCTCGAGCAGACGGATCAGAGCAAACAGCTCAACAAGGATTTTGTTTTTCCCAAAAAGTCGCTCATTCTGCTGGGTATGGAGCGAGAGGGTATTCCCGGTAACCTTCTGGCGGAGTTGGACTACGCTGTGGAGATCAAGCAGATTGGAATGATCCGATCCATGAACATTCAGACTGCTGCTGCCGTCATTGTCCACGCCTACAGCATGCAGCACTGTGCCTAGACACTTGTATAATAGAATGTATGATATGATGATGAATTCAGTAGACGTGGATGTACTTGTGGACGAGCAATTGCTTCTGCAACATGAGGCGAACGGCACCATCATCAACATCGATGTAACCCCCACTCTGACCCCACCTAACTGAACACAGTCTTAGGTTCCGAGGGCCGTATAGGTCCACGATTAGAGTACATAGAGTAGGCGGCTAAATCTACAGTGTACCTCTCGGCTTCGGTCCTTTCCGCGGTGCAATGTGCGCATTGATTTGAGACAGATCAGGTCATCTTGACTGGAAGGCGAATGGAGAAGTGGTTGTGGAGACGAATCGACGTATGCTGTGGATCTGTACATGTGGTTGTCTCATCTAAAGACGGTAGAAACCTATAGCTAGAGACCAAGGCTATAGCTGGAGGCTTCCCGAAGATATCAATAAGGCGCTATTGTCTGAAGCTATAGCAGGCCACGTCGATCCTCCCTCCCTGCCTAATCCTTGATAACGCTGACGAATCTTAGACACCAGCCACCGACATGAGTTTAAGGCCTCAATGGGCGGCTGAAGACAGTTTCAAGACCACGTCACCTGTGGAGAGCCGTCTGTAAATAACTTACGTCTCCTCTATAACTCTCCACATCCGACCAACCACAGCTCCAAAGCCTTATCCATGCTCACTGGCAATGTCGCATTGTGATTCAGACCACACTGAAACATGTCTCGGGTTTGACTGCACATGCGTGGTCCTGCGCCATCTTAATCTGAGACCTTAACTGGTTGCTTTTTCCGAGTGGTTGATAGTGGTTGGTTGATTACTTGACTTAGATGGAGATAGCTGTGTGCGAAGTACTGGATTGGCAGTACCCGTAGAACAGGTCCAGACCGAATAAGAGAGCCGCCCACGTTGGAATAATTCTTAGACCCTAGATTTATAGTCTTCATTGTTGTTTATTGTTATCCATTAAACTCTCACACCTTCTCTCTGCCTTCCCTCAGGGCTGTCGGGTGGGCTACTGTGTATTGATAGTTGAGGTGCATGTACAGCACACAAGTAGACTCACTCTGATACAGCGCACAACAGACATGGGTTTCAAGAGATACGAAGCAGCAATCGAGATCAGCTTGGCATGAATGACTCAAGAAGATCGGCAACGTGATCTTTCACCCCCTCCTCTCTCTCTCTCCCTCAGGGTCTTCTTTGTCTCAACGCTCTCTACAGAGCCAACTCTCAACTCTGCCGTCTCTAACTTCACCAGCTTCACGTGTGAGGGCAAATCCCTACCCATAAACTCTGCATCCCTCGAGCACCAGTGGACCCCAATGTAACATCCAAGGTTCATTGATCGTCACACCTTACTGCCTCTGCGCCCATTGTGTTGGTTCGTATACCGGTACCAATCGGCACTTGAGTGCTATGAGGTGTTTGGAGACAATTGAGCGGATCCAAGAGGTCGGTGCACAGGCACATAGCTGTTGAGCGATAGACACAGTCCTCTTGAGTCCCCCAATCAGTCTCCACTCTCTCTTTGCATCCAGACCCTACGCCAAGAGTCTCACATGAAGGGTTCCTGGCTAAGGTCAAAGTTTGACCCTGCTTCCATGACTTGTCGAGGATTCTGCGGAGTGCCTTTCCATCGCCGAAGCGAGAAATTCATTGGGGAAGATGTCGATCCGAGGTGACCAGGGCCTTTTGTGGTCGGTTGATGGTGTTAAGATCGACTGCAAAAGCGGTATCTGAGCGATCCATGCTCAGACCACTGACACACCCTCAACTAGCCCCACATTCCGTCCAGGTACCCCCCTGAACGCCCACCTACGCTTATGTCTAACCGCCAGCTGCTGCAAGAGTCAATTCAACTTGCTATAGTCTAAGGCCCTTAAACATGTCTCATGCTCGTTCAATGTCGCATGTCATGCAATAGGAACGCGGAGTTGGTGAGCCGGTTCTCGGGCGGGACTCACTGCCGAACCTGCTTATATAGCTCCAGCTGATCCCCCTCTGTCTAGATCACCAACCACCGGACAGACACTCCTCTCTCCTCCCCTTCACTTCTCTCCTCACCATGCGATTCTCTATCACTGCCGCTGCTACCTTCGTTGCTTACGCGCTGGCCGCTCCCATTGCAGCTCCCGAGGCCCAGTCCTCTCCCTCTGATGGTTTCATTGCTGTCTCCCTTGCCCACAACGGCCCCATTGAGGCCTCCAAGATCCCCAACTTTGCCGCTGGTGAAGACCCCATCACTATCGAGATGATCAACGAGGTCATGTCTTACTATGTTGAGCTTGAGCTTGGTGGTCAGAAGAACAAGGTCCACATTGATACTGGCTCCCAGTACCTGTGGGTGTGGAACTCCAACTCCCAGACTTGCACTTCTGATAAGTACAGAGCCCAGTGTGCCTCCGACGGCTCCTATGACCCTAAGAAGTCTTCTACCTCTAAGGATCTTGGAAGCAGCTTCTTCATCCAGTACGGTAAGGGCAGTGCTGCTGGAGAGTACTACTCTGATACCGCTGCTCTCGGTGCCGCCAAGGTCGACAAACTCAAGTTTGGTGTCAACCCCAACTACGTCAACGATGGTGGCTTCGGCACCGTCTTCGGAATTGGCCCTAACGCCGATGACGCCTCTTCCTTCTCCAAGCAGCTGTTGAACGGCGGTGTCACCAAGCGACAGGTCTACGGAATGTCTTTCGGTGAGCCCGGTGACCAGTCCACCTCCGAGGTCACCTTTGGAGCCATCAACACTGGCCGATTCGAGGGAGACCTTGAGAAGCTTCCCTACGGAAACGACGGCCACTTCACCGTTAAGGGTAGCGGTAAGCTCGGTGATACTGACTTCCTCAGCAACGGAGACGTCATCCTCGACTCTGGAACCTCTCTGACCTTCCTCGAGACTGCGAACTACTACAGCTTTATCGGTGCTATCCGGGATGCTGGTATTCAGCTCTCCGGTCAGGGCCAGGGCATTAACGCCTACATCTGTTCCGACGCTGACAACGCCCCCGACGTCACTTTCACCTTTGGAAACAAGGAGATCAAGATCTCCATCAAGGAGCTCAGTATCCGAGCCGATTACGTCAGCTCTCAGAACTCTGACCAGGTCTGTATTCTCGGTGTTACTCTTGGTGACGGATCCATGAACCTCTTCGGAGATACCTTCCTTCGATCCGTCTACACCGCCTACGATCTGGAGCGAAAGGAGGTCCACATTGCCCAGGCCAAGCGAGGCCAGCCCAACAACTACAAGGTTGTCACTGGTGACGTTCCTTCCAACTAACTTGTTACTCTTGTATGAGCAGCACTTCTTTTAGTTTCTCTATCTAACTCTTATTCAATTATCAACATACATTTGGACATGTGATACAACATTATCAGCTTGTAACAGCTCGTGTTCGGAAGCTAAACTAAATCTTGCATAGATAAGGTAATCTTAAGTATACCGTACTTGATTTGTCCACTCTTAGTACTGAGATAGTGAGAGGTGGGCGGAGAGACTATAATGTCTATGTGTATTCTAAGTGTCCTCTTTTATAGCTTTCTGTCGCGTTATATCATTTCCCTGGCCACTGCATTGTTTGCAGCATTGTTATAAGTCCTGATCGTGTGACACAGTTCACTCTCTACAGTGAGTAGTTGTCAGAGTGATCATAAAAATGCAAGTACGTCATCAACGGTGTCTATACCGATAATTCCCAACTTATTAACCCACCTTGAACTTGCCCAGAATTGCTACTACTTCAGGTTATCTCGAATCTATCCAACTTTCCCTTTTTAGCATGTCCAAGCATGCAGGACAGCAGTCATGATGTCTCAGTTGTGGATGGATTGAAGAGGCAAAGGGGGCATCGATTAACCAAAAGAGGACTCAAACTACTGTCATGTATCTCTACTGTGAAAGACAAGCCCTCCTTGGCTCCTCTACACAGCTATCTCACCAACCCGTTCCAACTAACTCTCATGCAACTCGTAACCTTGAGGGTGCATGACCAGAGTACGGACTGCCTTATCCATAACGGGGAGTGCCCCTCAACCCTAATGGTTGTCTTTCTTGCAAGATACGCCACTATCGGATTCTCCCTCATTCTGGCCACTTCAGGAAAAGCACGACAGAAATGAGCACCACTCGCACCCATGGTTGGATGAAAAAGACCGCGTACATCTTCAACATTTATCTCAATGACCATGACAATTGGGACTGGAAGGGCGTATCTACAGTGGACTTTTGGATTCCCGTGAGAAGCAGATGGACTTCTTACGCTGACTTTGAGACCTTTTTCCACTCTGTTGAGCCGGCTTTCAACAGAAACTCGCACTACCGCATCTCGGCGCTTCCCGAACCTCTCGTGGGCTGTGAACCGTTGTTGGCATGCTGCCAAGTGCTTCCATTGACATTTATCAAGGCTAAGAGATGGTACTTGTACGAACAACCTCCTCAGAATGACTCCTTTGGGTCAATTCACCATTCGACACAGAACAAGTCTCTGGAAACTGCCGTGGAACAGCTGACAGAGCTGACAAGGCTGCTTTTGCAACTACAGAAACCAACTGTCGAAGTACAACATACAGAGACCCAGACACGAGACAACTTGGCTGAAACGGAGATGCTCTCTCTCAACAACGATAGCGATCTTTTCGAACCCGAAGTATTCAGTTCACCTCTTCGTGTCTCCTCTCCACCTCATGTCACTTCTCCACAACTCATTGAAGATGATATCCTGACAGTGGAAGTCAACGTTTATCCCTCAGCGGCACAATCACCAGAGCCATTGACACTAGACTTTTTCAATGCCAGCGAAGACCTTCTATCCGAGCGTCTCTCCGACACTGCGACACCCTTATCTCCCGTCTCTTTCGACTCTGAGAGTTCCGAGTGGCTTTATCTTTCAGGGGAAGATTGAGCCACTTCAACTAACACTTTTTTTCACTACAGCTATCGTCACCACTTCATCTCATACCATACCTAACCAATTAAATTATTGTATAAATATATTACACCTACTTTTGATAGTAGTAATTGTTGTAGCTTTGATTTTGGGCCGCAGCAAACACCTCCTCCTTGAGACCGTCGCCTCCTTGCGACTTTCGCGTGTGGGCCTGGGGCTGCAACTCTTGCGTGAACTGCTGGGTCATGTGATCCCGGTCCACTCCCTGATCCATGGGTGCCTGGGGGTGCACTCGCATCACGGGTTGTCGGTCCATCTGTTCCTGTACACGATGGTATTTTCGGGGGCTCATTTCGGAGCCGTCAGATGCAGAAAATATCGTCTGCAGAGTGTTGCCATGGGTGGCTTCGACCACAGGACGTCTCTTGGGGCCTCGGGCCTTGAATCCGGCCGCAGCGTACTCAAGGGGAAAGGCGTTTCGGAATCTGTCTCGGAGATCGGTGGACCGTCGCTCAAACAAGCCCAGCTCATTATCTCGCTGAATGTTGGACCATGAAGGTCCATGTTTCATGAATCCGTTAAGAAGACGCTCATCTTCCTCGGGAGTGAAGACCCGACGCTCTTTTCGGTTCACCTTGACCAGATCGTCATTGACAGCCATGACGTTGGTTTTCTTGCCAAACTTTCGAGACCGCGCATTGGGATATAGACGTCGGTAGTCTTCGGGGAAACAGGTCCGGAACCGGTCCTTGAGATCCACCGCGGTTCGGTTGTTGAATCGGAATCGAGGATCTGTGAGAATCTTCTTCCAGTTGCCAACTCCGTGCACCTTGCAGCCCTCCATGAGATCTGCAGTCTCCTCCTGAGTCCATCGGAGACGTACACGCCGAGTAGTGGCAGCAATACGGTCTGAAGCCTCTCGATCGGAAACTCGACGATCTCCAGGAATCAATACCGAGGTCAGGGGAACCTTGTCTTCAATGTAGGTGTTGATGTAACTGGTATCGTGTTCCTGCTGGCCCTGCTGATGCTGTTGGCTGTGTTGCTCCAACATATCGCCCACGTGACGGTCACTGGCGTTTTGCTGGTCATTGGAGGCATTGTTGTTTCCATTGGCCTCCTCTTCCTCCTTTTTGGCCTTTTCAAAATCGTCAAGAATGCCGGAGGCTAAAAGCGAAGCGTCGAGCTGGACTGCGGCGGCTGCCACGGCCTCGGTGTTCTGCTTCTCCTTGTCCTCCTTGTCCTTGTCGTCATTATCGTGGTTACCATTGTGGTGCTCACTGTACTGCTTCATAATCGCAGGGTCGATGCCCACGTGATCGCTAAAGTGAGACATTGTTGATGTGATGTGTGTTCGAGTCTGCAAAGCTCCCAATAGATAAAGGCAAAAACTAGTCGAAGCACCTGTGGGGTTCTATTAGAGTTGAAGTCACGTGTGAAACCTTAAACAAACGAGTGAAATCTGTGCCACGGGAAAGAGGAAAAAAGTCTTCAACGACGACGACGAGAGTTGAAAATAGAGAACCTGCGTTAGTAATCTGGGCAAGGGGCGCGCGGACAGGGGCGGAAATGTGTTTGGCCGCGGTTTGTGTGTCGTGGTAAGGGTTGTCATCCTCCTGTTCCTTCGGTTGTTCCTTCTCTCCATGTTCACATACCTTGAAATGTCGTGGTAAGGGGTAGGGCGAAGGGTTTGTTTTTGGGGTCAAGGACATTTATATGATTTTGAGGAATGTCGATAGAGTTCGAGAGGGTAAGTTGGAGCCGAATAGAAAAGGTAACATGGGGGGGTAGTAGAAGACACTGGGATGGACGGATAAACCCCAGGAAAAGGGAAATGGAGTATTTGAGGCGCTATGAATATATGTGATGGGTTGGGGCATGATTTTTCCGACCCCAATCGTTGTATAAACAACTTCTTCCATCACAGCACGTGAGCTCGCATAAATGCCATCACCATGCATATTTGCGGACCATGCAGGAAAAGAGCATGGCCGCAGAGAGCGGTGAACAAGGTCAAGTAATTTATGGCCCATGTGAACATCACCACTTGACACCACTCAGGAGCCCAAAACACACCACAGCATCATGTCGCGGAACTCGGAGAAACAGGGCAGTATGCTGCATCGGTTCCAGCAACAACAGGCCAATGCGGCGGGCCTGTTGGACGTGGGAAGAACCGTTCGTCCGACATACATCTCTGGAGTGGAGAGTCTTCCACAGGCTGAGAAATGGAGATCTCAAGTCATGAAGGAGATTTCCAGAAAGGTGACCAAGATCCAGGAACCAGCATTGTCGGACTTTCAGCTCAGAGACCTCAACGACGAAATCAACAAACTGATGAACGAACGACATCGATGGGATCTGCAGATCCGAAGTCTAGGAGGACCCAACTACGCCTCGTTCGGAGGCAAGAAACGGGGTTATCAATACTATGGCCGAGCTCGAGAGCTTCCAGGCGTGTCAGAGATGCTACAATCGCAAAAGAAGGACGACACCAAGAAATCCGGCGACTTTTACATTCCTCCAAGAAACCTCAATATGGTGTACTACGGCTACGCCGACGATAACGTGACTGGACTGAAGGAGTTTGAACAACAAAGAGAGGCTGAATTGGAGGAAATGCTGGCTGGAAAGCCAGATGAAGCCTCAGCATTCATTGTTGGAGATATCACTGTTCCCGAAGAAGGTGATTTGGAAGCCCGACTACTCGAGGAGAGAAAACGACGTGTTCAGGCTCTGTTGGATTAGCCGGATACACTAGCCACGACGTGCCATCGTCCCTGTACATTGTATATTATTTACATCAATATTTATTACCGCATTATTACCCCAAGTATGTACACCCACCTCGGTCTCATTAGTCAATTATGCATTGTTTATAGAATAGTTGTAATTTTACTCATCATCATTCGTGTGTCGCGACGAAGCCGTACCTGGTCGTCGAGGAGTGGGGGAATCAGGCTCCTCAGGCGACTCTATCTCAGTATCAGGCTCCGCACCGCCTCTCTCCTCCGCCTCAATCTCCTCCTCTACCTTGATCTTCTCTGCTGCACTGGGCGACGATTGATGCGTCACAGATGGCGACAGAGTAGGACCAATATCGGACTCGGAACCAATGGACATTTTATTTCGCAGTCTGTTGGCCTTCCGGGCTCTCATCTCGGCCAGACGTCCCTGAGACATGCTGCCAATAGAACCCGTGCTTCGATGGCCTCGAGGAGACGCTCCTCCAGACCGTAGGGCCTGCAGAAGATTCTGTGCACGGGTACCAACGTCATCATCGTCATCGTCGTTGGGAGTGGTCGACGACACCTCTGGACCAGGTCTGTCGGGGGTGTGAGCCTCCTCAGTCTCCAGAGGAGTTCGAGGTGTCGAAACCTCCTCAGGAAGGTCACCACCAGACACGTCAACAGACATACGGGTGGGTACGCGTGATGCCAACGCTGATAATGGCGCTTCTGCTGTTGCTGCCTCTTCCTCTGATGCTGTTGCTGATGCTGCAATTATAGATATCTGTGGTGGGACCTCAGTGTCTGCAGCTGAAGGAGGCTCCGGAATCTCGGTGGTATCGCCTTCAATGATGATCGACTTCTCGTAGTCATCGGCATCCTCAATGGGGTTATCCTGATACAACCGAGAGGAAGCATCCTGGTTCTTGCGGGCTGCGGCTCGTCGTCGAGCAGACCGGGCACCATGAGAAGACTTTCGAAGTCGCTCCAGCAGGTCATCCATGACCAGATTCTCACCAGACTCGGCAGCAGCAGCAGCAGCATCCTCGGCAGCCTTTCGACTAGCCAGGGCTCGCTGCTTTCGGGCCTCGTAGATTCGGTTCTCCTCCTCTCGGTGCAAGTTCTCGTCCTTGGCCTTTCGGTACTCCTTGACAAAGGCAACAAACTTGCCAAAGAAAGTGCCCTGAGACTGCATGTCGCCAGGATCTTCACCAAAGAAGCGCATGATCTGAGAAAACTCGGCAAGAGTGGTTTGCAGATGATCCTGCAGAAAGTTGCGCTTTCGACGGGCAGAATCCATGTGGAGATGCATGTGGGTGATGATACGGTCTCGGGGATGCAGCCGCTTGGGGTCCGAGAGAGCACCAACGTCTAGTGAAGTCTGAATGTTGGAGATGTTTTGCATGTATTCTCTGCAGTCGTTCTGAAGATGCTCCACCGAGAGACGCTCAATGGCACAGACGGGAGCCAGCTCGTCAATGAAAGAGTCCACCTCGGGGAACGAGTTTCGAACCAGCTGCTCAACGTAATGCAAAAAGGTGATTGTGTTCTTCTCGTCCTTGGTGAAAATGAGTCGCTGCAGAGTTGCCAGCTTGAAACCAGTAGCTTGCTTGTTGGCGTCGTTCATGTAGTTACCAACAGACAGAATGATGAGGAAGATTCGTCGCAGCATCTCCGAGTTCTTGAGAGTCTCGCAGGCAGCGTCCACAGACGTCAGCTTGGTCACCAGATCACTGTACTCCTTCTCAAAGGTGCAAGTCATCAGGATCGCTCGGGTTCGCTGTCGCCAGTAGTGCTGCAGATCAAACACGGTCTGCAAATAAATCTGGTCGTTTCGCTCAAGATCCTCAACGTTCTTCTCGGGCTCACGCACCTCGCCGTCCTCGAATCGAGTAGAGTAAGGCGTCAGCTGACGCGTGACACTGTTGGGAATCTCCAAAACCTCATCTTTGAGCAGGAACTCCAGGAGAACAGGGTTTCGAACTCGTCGGGAGACAGACATGAGCTCTGCCACAATTTCTTGCACAGCGAGGTCGTTAAAGGTGTGGAAATTGATACCAATCTGCTGAGACAGGTCCCGTGCAATCACAGACAGCTTCTCAAAGTCTCCCTCCTTGGCGCCTCGCTTACCAATCATCTTCTTGGCCTCCTTGGCCGCAAAGATTCGCTCCACCTCGTCGAAGATACCCTTCTTGTACAGGTCAGCCTCTACATCATCAGAAGACAGCTGGGCCCAGAAGGTATGCTCCACGTTCTCCAGCTTCTCCCAGTGCATCTGCTTGAGCTTTCGCTTGGGCCGTCCGACGGGTGTTTCAAAGCCAGAAGGCAGCTGAGGGGACGGCGACGGCGAAGGCGTAGCACCAGGCACAAAGGCCGGAGCAGGGGGAGGAGGTCCACCAGTAAATCCCGGAGGAAGCGGTGGTGGGGGAGGGGGAGGGGGAGGGCCTCCAGAAAACCCTGGTGGCGGTGGTGGCGGCGGCGGAGGAGGCGGAGGAGGAGGAGGCGGACCTCCAGTGAACATGGGTGGAGGCGGAGGTGGAGGAGGAGGAGGTCCACCAGTAAACTTCATTGGCGAAGGGACCTTCTTCTGCTCTGGCTCATCTTCAGGGTCATCTTCAATATTGATGACCACGTCCTCGGGTTCACTCTTGATCTCCTTTTTGACCTTGGGAACAGCAGTGACAGTCTCGTCCTCGCTATCGCTGTCAGCATCGCCACTGGCAGCCTTACCACCCTTGAACTTGGCCACAAGCTCGTTAGCAAACGGCAGAGCACTGGGCCGGTCATGAATAGAAGGCATAGTGGCAGCATCAGAACCGCTACCGTTGCCAGTACCGTTGCCAGTGCCTGTGCCAGTGCCTGTACCCGTACCTGTACCAGATCCATATCCATTTCCGGTTCCACTTCCACTTCCATCTCCAGCAACAGCCTTGGGCTTTCGAATCTCCACAAGAGTAGCGGTGACGGCCAGGGGCTGACCCTGCTGGTACTTCTCGCCTCGTCGATGTCGCTCGATGAGCTCAATCTCCTCGGCAGAGAGCTGGACGCCAGGATCGTTCATGGCAAGAGCCACATCTCCAGAAGCCTCCTGCAGACGTCGAAGACGCTCAACCTGCTGCAGTCGTCGCTCATAAAGATCCTGCTTGGAGACGTCTGCTGCATTGAACGACAGCGCCAACTCGCCAGAAGCTTCTTGCAACCTCTTGAGCCGCTCCAGCTTCTCCAGTCGACGGGCGTACAGGTCCTCCTTGGTGGGGGCGGGTGTGGAAGAGTCGGGCTCCTCCAGATCAAACTCGTCCTCGTCAAAGTCGTAGCTCTCAAGTTCACGTGCCTGGAGCTGAAGAGCCTCCATTCGATCTCGCAGCTCTCGCAGACGAGGAGAAGGCTCCACCTGGTTGCGACCAACCGACAGTGAACCGTACTCAGCGGTCTTCTGGTGAACCTGCTGCTCCAGCCGTTGCAGCATTCGCTGTCGATCAATGATGCCCTGAGATTTGCCGCCTTCGGTGCTGACCATAGATGTGTCTGCTGCGGCAACCTCTCGTTCCTTGAGCATCATATACAACTCTCGAATCTCCAGCTCCTGCTCCTGCAGCTTGACCAGAGACTGCTCGCGTGCCTCCTCAAGCTCTGATCTCAGAGCATCGTTTTGGCGACGAGAAATCTGTGCATTGTGCTCCATTTCCTCCAACGTTTGGTGCAAATTGCTGATGACACCATCCGAACCTTGTTGCAGCTGCTCCTCCATTCGCATCTTCTCGGCCTCTGCAATCTCCACATCTCGAAGAGCCTCCTTGGCCTCGAGAATCGCGCGACGTGCCTGGTCGTCTGTGTGTAGCTTGCCCAGAAGAGACTGCACCGAAAAGTTGACTACCGACCGGAAATCAACATCGGGCATGATTCTGTCCATCACCAAATGCGTGACTACAGCATCAACTAGCTGTAGCATGCGGGCTCCATCCTCTCGAGGGTCCTCTCGAATGAGCAGCAGATGCTGCATGATGGACACAAAGTGGCCCTCACCCTGAGTGTGCTCCACGCGACTCCAGATCTCCTTGGCTATCGCCACAGGGTCCGTCATGTCGCCCACATTGGCCTGGCGATCGAGCGCAATCAGATCCTCAAAGTCCAGCGCCGCCTGCTCGTCGTATTTTTGCAGCTGCTCGGTAAGCAGATCATAGTTGAGTGCCTGCATCCGAGCTGCAATCCGAGGCAAGCCGCAAGCCTTCATTTGGGAACGCAGGTGAACTCGAACCCGTATGTCCTGTACACCTTGAACGAGAATGTTGATCAAGAACATGGTGGCCAGGGAGTACTCCATGAGCAGAGACTCGACGGAAACTCCTCCGGACCGCAGATCATCCGATGCCCCAACGAGAGAGCCAAACTTGCCACGGCCGGCCAATGTCTGTTCCACCACACTAAACCAGGCGTCGAATCTGGACACCTCATTGAGATGCTGCTTGAGCTGCGAAAGACCAGCCAAGACTTGGTCGTGGCCCCGGGGAGCGTCCCAGTGTGCCAAGAAGGTCAGCACATCTGTCACCAGCTTCCGGGTACTCAGTCGTGGAGAAACCAACGATCTGACAATGGGAGCCACGCACTTGGATGTTCGCACGGCGTGGTCGGCACCGTCTCTCAGGTTAAGCAGCGCCTTGAGACATCGCACAATGTCGTATTCTCTATCCAGAAACCCTTCGCTGTTGTTTGATCGTGAGTTGATCTGTTGGAGCCATGCTGCAAGAGCCACCTGGCCCTGGGCATCAATGAACTCTCGAACCCAGTCCACAGGCTCTGTTCGCAACGAGACCCACAGATTACCCAACTGCTTGGATGTGATAGTGTTGTCGAGAATCTTACGCACATAAAACTCAGGTGAATGTGAGTTGTTGGACTGTGATGGCGTGGGAAGATGGGGAGTACCAGGGGTATGATGGCTTTGTCGAAGTCGTCCCTTTTGATGGTCGGCCAGATGATCCTGCACAATAAGAGTCCACTTCTTGTCGGTCGGATAAGCAATCATCTGTCGTCTGGCGTCCTCCGGCAAGTTCTTGAAATCTCGCTTGTTCATGAGCTGCATGTACAGCTGGTGGATTGTGGCCTCGTCCGGCGGGTGTTCCAGATCCATTCGCGCCAGTGAAATACTCGACTCTCTTGGGACGCTGCTGTTGATGCTAGGTGGTCTTGATCCTCCACTGAGTGTCGATTCTGCGTCGGTTGAAGACGTGTCGTGCGAGGACATGGACGACTTGCGTCGGTGTCCCGGTTTCAGCATGTTGGGCATGTGTAGCGAGCCATGGTGCTGTTGCTGTGGAAGCGGCGGAATGGGCGCCGAGATGTTCTGAGGAACGAATCCCGATCCAGATGCATTGTCGCCTGCTGCAGGCAGATAGGGCACGTGGATGGGTTTGTTGGACTTTTGCGAAATGCTGTCGTAGGCCAAAGACGAGAATGCTGACGAGTTTGTGGGTATGGTATGCAAGTTCCCTCCGTCGGGGTCGTTGTGGGAGTAGATCGATGACGTGTCTGATCCCAGGGACCGGACCGAGCCCTGTTTGGACAGTTTGCGGAGCCCCAGGTTGTGTGTAACCGACTGCAGTTTGCCCGCCGTACTGCTTCGGATGGACGCCGAGTCCGGCAGAGGGCCCGAAATGTCGTGTTTCTTAGCCTCGTTTCGTTTCATATCTGTGTTAGCATGTGTGATGTGGTGTGGTGTGTGTCTGAGGTCGTGAGGTTCGTGTTCAGAGAGGTGTACATCATTGGTCACGTCTCAGTACCGCGTCTTTGGCACGTCTGATTGTGTCCCCTGATTCCCTTCTCTGATTGCGCCCCGTTACAAACACTGGGTAACGGTGTTGTCCTGGCCTCTGTTCCCCCCCTCCCCCGCTAATCGCCACCTGCGACCATTGGCTCTCACTCACCCTCCACTGATTACCGAATGTCACTGCGTGTGGTGTGTCACTGGTTTGTGTGTCGCTGGTTCGGCAGTCTGTCCCTCGCTCGTGTCGTAGCAGCTCTGTGGTTCTCGAATTAGTGCTGGGTAGTAGTATCTCCGTAGCAAGACGGTGATCCACACGTTCTGAATTGGGTGTGCCGGTGGATTTGGGTTGTCGTGCAGACACAAGTGATGGCTGCTAGAGTTAAACTATTAGAAGGGATACGAAATGGCGCAACAGAGTCGCACTTACGTGTAACGGAGAACGGGGTTGGGAGAGAAGAAGGAGGTTCAGCAGATACGGGCGGCTTGGGTTAACAACCAGTCCTTCTTCTGACGTACCAAATTACTCTCGCTTTAGGAAGGAACAAAACCAGACAAGTCAAGTCTAGTCTTACTCTTTTTCTTACCAGAGGCACAATAACACGTGTCAACAACAAGTACGATAGTCTACACAAGACAGGTCGGTCGTCGTCTGACTTCGCGAACCGTTGTTTCTCATCTTCAATTCAGAACCCAATACAGAAGCCCAATTGTTTCTCCCCTATAGAGTTTAGTAGAATTAGAGGGATTGGTAACCGTCCAGAGTCTTGTTGTCTGTGACACCAATGGTAGGGTAAACGGTCTGGAAATTGGAGTAATCAATAGCCCAGACCGTCTAGTTCATTAAGCTGTCCTCACTAAACACACTGGACCCAGCTACTCTATAAATAACCCCACTATCCCATACACTATTCCACACACACTAACCGCCTGTACCTCACCGCATACCACCATAAACTCCGGCACAGTACATAGGGGTGCATATGATCGAGCCAGGTCGAGAAGGTGGACACAGTATTATATGCATTATTACGCCAGGGGGGTTGAAAGTGGAGGTGACCAGGGAGTCCAAACCATGGTGACCTCAAGAAGTCACGTGAAACCCCAGAGTCTTCCCTTTTTCACTGACTAAGACAGGGTCCAAGGGGCGCTTTTCTATTATGCCTTGAGCCAGGGGTAATTAATACTTTCTTTATATGCCCTCTCGTACACCAAGCGTACCGGTAGTCACTTTGGTTGCTCCAAAGGAGATTGGCTACGTCCGTACTTGTGCGATTGTCGGTGCCGTCGGCAAAAGCAATAACCTCTCTCCTGGAAGTTGCGGTGCAACATTGGGTAGGACCAGGGTGTACATCTCTGTAGCCCCTATCGCTCTCAGACTTCAGGAACACGAAATTAGATCGACGCATATGGAAGCGTAGATCCCATGTTTTAGGAAGCTCACGTGAACACGCTAAACGGGCCAAGCTAGAGATTACATCTACGAGTACGGAATACAAGGCTAGTGCCGTGAAAATGTGATATTAAATACTTGGCTAGTGTACATGAATTAATCTATGCAAATCCTCCAATTACAGCCGCTTGTACTTACGGCTGTCCTTCTTGGACATTCGAGACTGATCTCGCATGCCCTTACCACCTTCCCAATGAGCACTGTGACGAGGAACGTAGGAATAGCCACACGAGTCACACTCCTTGGTGATGGTCTGCTCCCGACTACAGGCTCCACATAGCATCCGGTTGGCGTGCTCGGCAACGTGCATGCTCACGTCATCGTGACACTTGTCACACGGGAACACCTTGCCACAGCACGAGAACCGTAGCCATCGATGCGACTTTTTGTAATGACGACATGTGCCCTCGTTAGGAAGAGGCTCGCCAATCTTAATGCCCAGATTCTCCTTGGCACGCTTTCGAACATGCACCTTCTTGAGTCGGTCCGCAGGGATTGCATAATCATCAATCACCTCAAACGTGCACTGCGGGATTCGAACCGTCATGCGAATGTGACAGACTCGGCAGTTGACAGTGGCCGAGAAGCCGCTCTGGAGACCCTTGAGAGGCTGAGGGAACGACTCGGAACAATTCATGCAAGTGGGAATAAATAGAGAAGGCATCATATCAAAGGGAACACAGCCCTCGAGATCGAGATAACCAGCACAATGGTTGAAGCTGTGAATGAGGTTCTTTCGGAAAGCAACCACAAGGGTTTGGTTGCACTGAGAACAAGAGACACCGACAGCCTTACCGTCACGACCATAAGGTCCAGCGACAATGCCTTGGATGTCGTTGGCAGTCTTGCACCGAGAACAGTTGACGGTCAGGTTAAGAGTGGAGCACTCGAGAACACCAATGTTCACCAGCTCAATACCAGACAGTTTGATCTCGGTACCTCGGGGTTCCAGAGTAGGCACGTCATCGGTGTACGAAGTCACCTTTGTGTCCTCCTCTGCCCCTTCTGCTTCTTCAGCAGTGCTGGTCTCCTTTCCATCGTTATCCTTCTTGTTATCATCGTCCAAAGACACCTTCTCAACACCTTCAGTCACTTCCGCAACCTTGGTTTCTTCTGTGGTGACATCCTTGGTCTGCGCGGTCTCGACCTCGGCCTCCTCCTTCTCCTTGCCCTTGTCCTTGCTCACGTGAGTCTCCTTGACGTCATCAATGTCGTCACAGAGTTTGGTGAACTTGGTCACGAAATAGTTGACCAGAGCAGTAAGAGTCCACTTTTCAGTGGTATACTTTGCAAATCGAGCAAAGTTCTGTTCCACCACCCGTCCAATCTTCTGGGGGACTTCAAGAAGCTCGATTCGCACGTCTCGAGTCTCAGGGAATCGCTTGGGAACGAAGAGTCGTGCTTTGAGAACAGGCTTGTTCTGGAAGATCTCGGGAGTGGAGAAAGACTGGTAGATCTCAAGTCGGTTCAGAGAGTAATAGCAGCCACTGGCCGTCTCTTTATGCAAAGGGAGGTCCTTGATTCGGGCCCGCAGAAGCTCCACCTGTCTCTTTTGCTCTGCAGCCACCTTTGGAGGCACAAAGATCTGAGCAGCAGGTGTAGGTGCAGGAGCAGCGGCCTTTGGCACAAAGACGTTTGCCGAGGGGTTGAAAGCCTTTGGTTTCGATGCAGCTGGCTCGGGACTGGGTTTCTTTTGCGCGTACTTGACAATCTTGATGGTCTTGGCCTTGTCCATCTTCAGGAACTCCTCCAGCCGGTTATCCAGCTGGTACATGATTCGCAGAAGAGACGTTCGGCCAAGATGTTCCTTGGCGATGGAGTAGAAGCCAGCATCCACGTTGAGAGCAAATCCCTTGGGAATATCCTTATTCTGCACTTCAATAGCGGGCATCTCCTTGGGGTAGTTCTTAGGCACGATCATCTTGACCTGTAGAAACGAAATCTCGAACGGAAAATCGGGATCCGAGGGTGCCATATCGAATGTGAGAGTGGTGGCGCCTGCATCTCGAGCAGCGTCCTCCGGGATCTGTTCCGTGACAGACTTCCATCTTCTCTTGACCTGGTTGATCTCGTTGAACCGCTGGTTCTCCTTGTTGGGCTTGGGCCGAGCAACTCGACGGTTGGGATCGGCCTGAGTCACACGCTGGGAACGGCTCTGGTTCTGGTTCTGGTTCTGTGTCTGTGTCTGTCCTTCGGTCTGATCCGAGATCTGTGCCTGATCTGAAGATGTGGGAGTCTCAGAACCGTCTTCCCGATTGCTCTGGTTGTTCTGGGGCTGGTTTCGTCGGTTCTGTTGTCCACCGTTTCTGTTAGGACGACGCCGGCGCTGTCGTGATCTAGAAGAAGATGCTGAAGGAGTTTGTTGAGCTCCAGAGTCGTTCGATCCGGCTGCTTGAGCAGGAGAAGACTGTCTGGCTGGCTGCTGTGTGGGTGCCGAGGCTGAAGATGCGGATTCAGAGACACTAAGAGCCATAGTTGTATAGATGCGTTCTTAGGCTGTGTCTTGGATGTTCTGTAAATGGTAAGAAGTCGGAACTGCAAAGAGATAAGATGTTGCTTATAATTATCATCATCTAGCCAAATAAGGTTCCATGTATGCTGCAAGTGTGACGAGCTGTGAGTCGATCTTACTAAGCTGAAAAGGAAGCACCCAGAAGACTCGAGATGGTTGGGTCATGGAAGGATGTTTTTTTTGATGACGTGAATTTCCAAATGCAGCGACATCTTCGTATGACGTCAAGGTTGGGTTTAGCCTATCTCTATACGGACTGTAGATCCCCATGTTTCACCTCTAAGTGTCTGTAACTACAGTAAATTGCAAACCGCCGGTGGGTGACTACAATATTAGACCGATGTGGAGATAAGACTGTGGCTTCAAGGCGCTATCGGAGTGTTGGTATTACCGACTCCATAACTGGAACTTGGTTCAGTTCTGTTTACGACGAGACAAGGCTAAAGGCTGTGAGCCAGAAGAGAAGAACCACAACTACGAGTGCAACAAGACAATGAAAATAATCTGAATTCATTAAACATTCAATAAAAGGGGTTATTATTACTTAATGCTGTACCTACAGCTTGATAAATACAAGTTCTAGCCAAGTTTAGCTTCAAAAGGCAGGAATAGAAGCTGTGGCAGCAGCGGCAGGAATGGAAACGGTCTCAACCTCCTCGGCAGGAGCAAGCTGGTCTCGCTTGCCAAGGCTCATCTGCTCAACACCACCAGCAGGGATGGCAATGATGTTGGACTCCTGAATGTCGGTCTTGGCCTTGGCCAGAGAGGCCTTTCGGTTGTCAAGATCGAAGACGGCGTAGAAAGAACGCAGGAAAGTATCGCCGAACATGGCCATCTTTCCTCGAGTGGGGCCGATACCGAAGAAGCACTGGCCCTCGGGGATCTTGGCGGACACCCAGTCAACGACAAAGTCCTTGACGTCCATGGTGAAGTCCTTGCCACCAAGAGTGAAGGTGAAAGTACCTCCCTGGTTGCAGTCACCGTAGTACAGACCCCAGGCGGAGTTGTAAGAGAGGTTGAACTGGTCCTTGAAGGCAAGTCCGACATCGTCGGGAAGAAGAGTGGAGGGAGCTCCCGTGTCGAACATGGCGTACAGGTCCTTGGGCAGGTTGGAAACGGAGCCGTTGGGGTTGTTGATGGCAATGTTGGTCATGTGGGTGGTAAGGTAACCTCGCATGTTTCCGACAACAACGTCGGGCATGTCAATGGTCTGGAGATCACCCTCGTACTTGGCGGTATCGACACCACCAAACAGGAAGTTACCCTGGCCGGTGGTTCGAGAGTTAAGCCAGACGGAGTAGGCAGCGACGTCAGTGAGACCGGAGTCGACCAGTCGTCGGGGGTAGTTCTTGTACTGACCAATGTCGGTCTGCTGAGTACCCTCAAGACCCTCGAAACCAAGACCAAGAAGACCCATGACGTTGTCTCCGGAGGTCAGAGCAGAGGTGTTGGCAACACCCATGACGAGGTCGTGGACGGTAGCATTGTCGATGGTGACGGAGTCGGTTCCCCACTCTCCGGAAATCTGACCGGCCTGGTATGCGTTCTTGAAGTCCCAGTTGAGGTGCTTCCAGGTGGAGGAGTCGTTCTTGTTGAAGTGGCCTCCGTTCTTCTCGTCAATCACCCACAGATCGGAAGATCCGGTATCGACAAGCAGAGCGTTCTTCTGGCCGGGGGTACCGAGGTAGGCGTCGACAAAGTAGTAGAGGGAGAAGGCGTAGACATCAGCCTCAAAGTACTTGTCGCCAGTGGCGGAGGGAGTGGAGGCAGAAGAGGTCACGGTAGAAGATGCGGAGACGGAGGCGCCGGAAGAAGCAGCGCTGGAGGAGGCGGACTCGGAAGAGACGGTTCGAGAAGAACCGGGAGAGGCGCCAGTGGAAGTGGGGAAGGCGGCACCGGTGGTGATGCCAGAGGTGGCGTTGCCGAATCCGGTGGAGATGGGAGAAGACTCGGTCTCCTCGGGAATAGAGCCACCGTTGTTGCCGTTGCCGTTGCCGTTGTTACCATTGTTTCCGTTACCGTTGCCGTTGTTTCCGTTACCGTTACCGTTGCCGTTGTTGCCGTTGTTGCCGCCGTTACCGTTGGCGTTGACGTCGGTGGGTCGCACAAGGCCAGACTTGGTGCATGTGGAGACCTCGGTACCGCAGACAATGTGGTACTCGGTGTGGAGACGGGTCAGGGTGACGGTCTCGACCTCGACCTGGTCACGCTTCTCATTGGAGGAGTCACCTCCGAGCTTGTCGCCGACGAGACCGTTGAAGATCTGGGAGAAGATGTCGCTGTGTTGAACGGCGCCGGAGGCAGCCTTGTCGAGAACGTCGGAAACAACGCCGAGGATGCCGCCGACGGTGTGGTCGGACTCGGGGACCTTGAGGTAGTCGGCCTTGTAATCGTTTCGGTAGGCGTATCTCTTCTGGTCGAGCAGACCAGGGGAGGGAATGTGGATCACGGGAGGGGCGTCCTTGGCCCAGAGAGAGCTGTCCTCGGATGTGTTGGGGTCGGTATCCTTGGAGTCGCCGAGAATGTCGCCAATGATGTCGAGAATGTCGCCTCGCTCGGTGAGCTCGTTGTTGTTTTCGTCAACAACGGCAAAGGGCGAGAAGCCGCCGGGACTAATGGGGGCGTGGTATCCACCTCCGTTCCACTCGTCTCGCTTGGCCAGCTGCTCCTCCTCCTCGAGGTGTCGCTTGAGCTTGAACAACTGTCGCTTGTGGTGCTCGTTCTGGACCTTCTTGTAGTAGTTGGTGTAGGCCTCGAGGTTGACGGGGTGGGGGGCCACAACGACCTTTCGGTTGGAGGACATGAGAACAGGCTTGGGGGCATCTCGCTTCTCCTTCTGGGGGTTCAGGTCGGGTCGGTTATGACGGTACTGCTCGGAGGGAGGAGCAAAGCCCTGGACCACAGAGGCGATTGCGGTCAGAGTGAGGATTGAGGAAAAGTGCATCTTGTCGAGGGTGTGTGGGTATTATTCGACGGTTGTGTGTTTGTGTATGATGTACTTGGTAACGACTGTGGGTGTGTGTTGTAATCAGGGCCTTTTTTATCTCAATGACTTTTGTGTAACGAGTGTCAAAGGGTCTGTCGTTGGTTGTTGCTGGTGTGTGCGGGGAAAAGGTCGTGATGTTTCCTCCGTGGTTACAGCTCCTAGTGAATGGTCCCTGAATGAAATGAAAATGAACGAACGTATGGGATTAGGAGAAGTCACAGACACTGGCGAGAGAAACGAGTGCGGGCCGGGGACACAAGACGGTATAAAAGAGAGCGGGGAGGGCCCCGGACTTTTTGGGTTCAGCACCATGTTGGTCCAAACAAGCTTGGGAGCTGAGTATGCGTCGTCCATGCATCAGGGGAAGACAAAGGTTGGTGGACTAGGGTCTCACGCGTTTTTGGCTTTTGTCTGAAACTGTTTCACTGTTTGGAATGTGCGTGGAGTTGAGAGGAGGAGGGGGTAGCGGGATAACCAATGGCTCTACGACCATATCACAACGTACTCAATGTCATAAACACACAATTCTCCGTCTTACATTCTGTCACAAGCCATCAATCACAGCCAACCCCACTATTCGCTAAAGCACCCCTGCTCATGTAACCTTTTCTGATTGGTATCTTGGTATGCACAATTGCAATAGAATTAGGCTCTTTGGGACCCAAACACACCGCTCTTGTTTGCGTCGAACCTTGCGCTGCCGGGTTGCCTATTTTCACCTGCCCTTCCAAATACGGCCCTGCCAAAAAGGCGGTGTAGTCGAGACGAGGGAAAATAGGTGACGATGAGATGAGGGCCGATCTAAAATCAAATCTGCGACGGTAGCGTCAGTGCTACACGGTTAGTGGAGGCGCTCAGCTGCTAAACACACCACCCTGCCCCTAGCCCAATGCACTTCTTCGCACTTGTCCACACGGCGGTGCTGGCACTGGGCCCAGTGAGTGTTTGGCTGTCTATGAGGTGGGGTATACCTGGGCCTGGGTTTCGGTGCCACTAACTATTTCCTAAACCCACAACAGTGTTTGGGCGGCGACTTGTGCTCAACTAATATGTCAGGGGGTGGCCCGTAGAGTGATATAATAAGGACTGGAGAGTTGGACTGGCATGTTGCAAGGTAAACCTGGCTGGCTAATGATGATACAATGCTGCTACAGCTGATACAACTGATACACACTACAGCACCTCATCCCTTACGTTGGACCATAGCTGCTTCCATAGCCCACAGCTAGTCACAGACCATCATTAGCAACACCTCCTCAGGCTAAGACCGGGCCTAAACAACTGCCGCTACGGATCTCCATAGTTGCTTCCGCCGTACACCTGTGTGGTGAGTGGTGAAAGAGGCGGTGCATGAAGAGACGGAAGAGTTGACTGTGGAAAATACCGGTATTTGTGAACTCCGATTACTACACTAATGACTGGCACCTAAAGCTGGTTCTCGTATTGGTACTACTGGCCGTTCTAACAGTCTATAGCCCCTCACCATCAAACGTCGGAATTACCCTTAAGCGTGCCGATCCTGCCCCGCGAAAGAAATCATATATCGCCGCTCAGCTTTTTTGGGACAGTGAACATTAAATGGAGGTGAGTGGGTCGGAATGGACGGGTGTTGTGAAATGGGGTAGAAGTGGTCGAAACGGTTAGTGGAAAACACCATGTTACTCCACGTGCTCTGATTAGTAGATTCGTCGTCTTTAATTACCAAATTATCCCCTCTAACACCTCTTTTAACCCACCTCTATCCTTCGACTGAGCAATTTCCAAATATACGACCGGAACTTTACTGCGTCTAAACAGAGCGCCCAACTCTATTGTGAACTCACGCGTGAGGATTAAGCACGATATTGAAGCACTCTTTACAGCTGAGTTATTTACAGGGCTGTAGACGAATAACAGCACTTCTTGGCGTGGTAAAGTCGGTGTATATATAGACAGGTATACTCGTACAACTGTTGGATTGGTAAGGCCAGTCAAAGAGGACTGTCTGTACCTTGAACCAGGTACCCCCCCCCTGCATTCATTCTTGCACTTGTAGCCCTGGTCTCTTCCTTCTTGTACCCTGCCCCTCTAAACATGCCACACACTGTTGACTCTCCGTTTTTCACCCTCTTTTTCATTCTCCCCGTTTCTCCTCCTTTCTGCTGTCAGGACAAATATTAATTACACCGACAGTTTTTTGTTGACGCTGCCAGGGCGCCTCTCTTTGTGGGGCTCTCCTTACCCTGAATCTTCCTCTTGCGGACCCTCCATGTCAACCCGGTCTCACCATTATTATCACTTAGTAAACACTGCGTATATTTAGGCACAATGTCGAGACTAATGTCGAGACAGCGAGACATGTGTGTTATGAGGGGAAGTCCGTGGAGGTTGATAATGGTGAGATATCACACAGGCAGAGAGACGGTGTACGGAATCGACGGATGTGCCGTACCGATAACTACCGCACCAAATGAGAGAAGCCGAACATCACAGTCTGTATATTCCCTCGTTGCACAGCCGACTCATGACTCCAGCATATTCCTCCATACCGTCGTGCAAAGATGAAACACAGCCATTCTCGCCGTCATAACAAGCAAAAAGAAAAGGTGACGCTACAACCTCCGGGACACATCTCAAACGTCCTCTGTTTACTTCTCAGCTGTGACGTCAACGATGTAGATCGATGCTCCCTTTCTTTCGGCCGGGTAACCCTTCTAGCTACGTCTCAACGGTATAACCGTGTTTCAGAACCTCAGCTTGACAACCTTGGGCTGTCTCATAATACGAACATCATTTTGGTACACGTGGAGAGTGTGAGAATGTGTAAGGATGGTGGTGGATGATTTCTAGACTCGTACAGGCGTGGAATGATCTCACGTGACTCATACCGGACGAGCAATTTGTTTGCTACATACTCTACCAATCGTACGATCCACCACTTGTTCTCAAAGCTCCACACCCCAGCATACACAACGCGTCATTACATGTCTCTTTGAAAGACAGCATTCCACACAGGAGTGTTTGTACGGTTGTGCGAAGCTGAAACTTCCGAGTTGCTTTGATCTGGAATGTCGCAGAAGGCTGTACGAGCACATATAAGTTGTACGGCACGTTTCTTGCCTTACTTTAGTCTCATTGTAACAACGGCTATGGACTATGATACGGTCTGTAGGGTGTACGAGTACTTGTAGGTAGGGTGCCAACTTCTGCATCATTCCACAACGTGTTTTGTGCACATTGACACTTGGCAATAATGTGTGGATGCTGCTGTGTGGATATTACGGCATGTGTAATAATTGAATGAAGGGTCCTCACCTTCATCCAGATCTCTCTCTCCCTCTCTCTTCTCCACGTTTCTCTTAGCCTCCATTTAACACTTCTATTTACAGTAACAGTTTGACATTGCCCCTTTCCCCTTTTCCCCCCCCTGATTACCTTTGGTGCGTAGATCTTGCAACATGGGACATGCTCGAAAAGCAGACAGATAATCTGCTGAATCGATAGACGCTCAGAATCGAACACAGAACCTCGACAATCTGGCATTCGGACCCACCGTCCAAAACGTCCATGCGTCGATCCAATCCGTCCTGACAGGCCGGGTAAGGTACTACCGTTTTTAGCAGCCTGTGCAGGACAATAAGCATTGTTGCTTGCAGCACAGCCCTCCATCTAGCGTCGATTACGACTCCTTTACAGTAGTTCTTCAACAACACCACATCCACCACAACTACACCAACAATGTCCAACTGGCTTCAAGATATCCGAGACGACGTCAACCTCGCTCAATTGTCCCTTGTGGGCACTCACAACTCGGGCTGCTACCATACTGCTCTTCCCTCGGTCCAGTGCCAGGGCGCCTCCATTACCGACCAATTGAACAACGGCGTTCGATTCCTCGACATTCGAGCTGGCCGACCTTCTCTCGGCGGTCTCGGCGGTCTTCTGGGCTCTTCCGACCCCGATGATCTCCAGGTCATCCACGGCTCTTTCCCTGCCCGAATCCCCAAGGCCTTCCCTCTGGAGGACGCTCTTGGCGAGGTCTACCAGTGGATCGAGTCCCACCCTTCTGAGACGGTCATTCTGTCGCTCAAGGGCGAGGGCCAGACCTGGGAGAAGGACGACTTTGCCGAGCTGGTCTGGGCCAAGTACCTGGAGAAGGACCAGGGCCGATACTACCTTGGCGGCCAGATTCCCCGACTCGGAGACGTGCGAGGCAAGATTGTGCTGTTCCGACGGTTTGCCATTGGCGGCCAGGACCTGCTCAACCGGTCCCACGGAATGGGCATTGACGCGCACTGGTGGAACTACAACACCACCGAGGACGACCGAGGAACCTTTGCCGTCCAGGACTTTAGCGAAATCAAGGAGCCCGCCGACGTGGACAAGAAGATGGGCTACGTGGAGAACATGATGAAGCGATCCGAGCAGTACAACTCCACTGCCGACGCCCAGCCCAAGCTCTTCCTCAACTACACCTCGGGCTCCAACTTCTGGAACCCTGCCTGCTGGCCTTATGCCGTTGCCAAGGGTTTCACCGATAAGCTCTCCACCGTTGTGGGCAAGGGCTCCGGTATCACCATTGTGGACTACGCCGAGACCGACGACTGGAAGTTTGTCAAGTCCGTCAACGGCTCCAACCTGGACTTCAAGAAGTGAGCTTGCAGGTCGAGGTTATGAACTTTGTGTATTATTAAGATAGTGTTAACGATTATGAGATGAGTTTGAAGAGTGTACCAGTACCAGTAGGCTTCAATTGTGTAAGTAGGGGATTGTGGTCACGTGACAAGCGTTCGTTTATATAATCGTCTATGAATTCGGAAAATCAACTTCTGGTTTCATCTGAATTCTATGGACAGCTCATTTAGCATGCTTAAGACACTCATCGATGTTGGAGATACAGTTTGGGTCATGTGAGCAGAATATTTGATTAGTCAGCTCGGGAGGTCGTGGAAGAGGTCAAAAATTGGAATATGCTGTCACGTGACCGTCGTGGACGAGCAAGAACTGCTACCATGTCAATACCTCCAACATTCAGCAACCTCCTCCCATCTTGTTCCTCCCCACAGCAACAATTAAGTTCACCCAATATTGCCTCTTGACCATGCATATGCATTATCTACACCTCCCCACCATAATCTCTGAACATCACCACCTCATTACATTTTCCAGCACCCACCACAAAAAACACTCTTCAAAACAACACCACCGATGCCATCTATAAAGAAAGCAACTCAGTGGGACGCCGCTCTGGACGCCATCCCGGTCTCCAAGGCAGACCTCAACTCCATCGTCATGGACTACCTGATTGTGGAGGGATACAAGGACGCAGCACGACAACTGGCGGAAGAGGCAGACATGGATCTGACTCTGTCGATGGAGAGCATCAATCACAGACACGAGATTCGAACCCTGATTCATAGTGGCGACATTGAAGGCGCCATTTCACACATTAACGAGTCGTCTCCAGAATTGCTGGAGCGCAATGAAGACCTTCATTTCGACTTGCTACGACTCCAGCTCATCGAAATGATCAGAGACGCCAACGACCAGAACCTGTCGTCAGAGAACTTTCCATACAAACAGATTCTCGAGTTTGCAGCATCCAATCTCGCCCAAAAAGCCACAAAGAACAGACTCGATGATTTAGAAGAAACTATGGCCCTGCTGTGCTTCCAGCCATCAGAACTGGTGCCCAGATTACAAGCGCTGCTGGATCTGAAGCTGCGTCGATCCGTGGCTGCGTCCGTCAACGAGGTTCTGCTCAAACAGCAAAAGTTTGACGGAGAGGCGAAAATCAAGGGGCTGTACAAGCTGTGGGGATGGGCAGAGCATCAGTGCACCAAGGAGAAGGTGAATTTCCGAAAATTGGACGAGAGTGACTTGTCCTGATGGACGCGAGCGACCTGCTGTATGAAAGCTCAGGTTGACCAGATATACTTCTAACATGTTTTTATACCAAGTGGGGAGGAGGGAAGAGGGAGGCTGTATGGGGCAGTGACGGCAAGTAGATGACACGGCGGGGGCGGATGTGGACTGAATGTTACATTTCTTGTCTTTCCTGTGGCCATCTGTCCATAATGAGACCAGAAGGTGTGCATTGAGTGCACTGAGATACAATGTCGGACGCAACTTATCATCAGGGTGATTGTTTTTGAAGTGAGATAGCAAGCAGCAGAGGGCGTTATCTATAAAACATAGCGTGCTACAATCTGAAGACAACCACGTATATCCCACTTGCTTATTCATACACAGTACGATCGCCATGAGTAAGTAGGATAAGGACAACCCATGAATGAGAAGAACAAGACCTCTGAGAAGATCAAGAGCTGTGTCATACCAATCCAGAGACCGTGTTAAGCAGACCCAGCAGCTCTTCGTCTCAGAAAACCTGGTTTTCCAGGTTTCGACTTTTTCTGTCTCTCCAATCATCAGAATTGAAATTGCTGTTCTCTTCATATTGAGTAGGAGGAAACCGTCAAGAGTAATCTGGAAGCGATACGAGGCCATAAGAAGTAGAATGAATTCACTCTCGTGATTCTACCATCAATTCCGAGTGCTTCCCTCATACAAATTTTACTTTCAAATTCAGAGAACAACTTCGTTGAAGAGATTAGGACGATGACACGAACAGGGACATTATGAGTTCCGTTAATGGAATGACATGGACGTAACAACTAGCTTCCAACAACTCTCGTTAGCAGTTATACCCTCAGGACGTATTCTCATTGATTACTAATCAGCCCCAATGTTGAACTTCATGTGTATGTATAAACGAAGGGAGACAAGCCATGAGACTTAGCTAACCAGCAATGGCAGTGAAAGCTGATACATTTACAGCTCTGATTAGATGCAGCTTCTCCTCAACTCATTAGTGAGTTGATGACGTCGTTGATGGCATACAGCTAGTCTCATCAAGCTAAAAACTGGTATTCTGACAGCAACTGTTGAGATCTTGATAGTCACGTGACACACATATACATCTTGAGAGCCGACAAACTGTCCTACCGACTTCTCCTATCACTAGATGCCCCAGTTACTGTAGGATATGTATTACTAAGATACAGCGTGTGCGGCACATCACCATGTTTGACCTGTAGACCTAACAGAAGTCAATAGAGACATCTGATAACATCTAAAGTACAGTACAGTACCAGTTTATCAGCAAGGATGGAAGGACACAGAAGTTCATGTAATTGAAGTCGCACAAGCTCTCCAAGGTTACAAGAGGCTCTTCTTACCTTGAGTATCCCCTGGAGGGGTATAAGTGCAGTTTCTTTTTGGGGAGAGTTCTGCATGGTGTTTACTTTTGTAGCCTTGATAGTAAGTGATACGAAGATGAACCACACAAACACAATAGGGGGCTTTCTTGTCACTCTTAAACTCCACGATGTCCTTGTTGTTTTGGCTCTACTAGACATGAACTGGAGAAACTCGAAAAGTAGAAGAGATAGCGATTACGAAGCGAGGCGGTGCTTAACCATAACTATATGGACATTATAAATCAACTCTTCAATGCCGTGTATGCCCTAGTCTTTGTGTCAGAGGCAGCAACGTTGAAATTGTGTGATGTGTGATAGTTTCTTGCCAAGAACTCGATCTATACGAATACGAGCGGTATGGGGAGTCGACTGTTAAGAAGATAGGGCGTCAGCTATTGCAGCTATTCAGTCATTTCCGAAGTCTCTCTCTTGTCTAGCCGACCAACGGTGCCCGTATAATCATACAAACGTACTGTACTGTACAGTCGTACCTTGCAACAAGTTTCTTTTCTCTGACGATCAAGTTGCCGCACTTGAGACATAGCAATAGTTGCTGTGATACACGGCACTAGCTGATAGCAGTAATGAACGTCGTGTAATTTGTTTTTGTGTAACGCGGAAAGGTTGAGGATGTTGTCAAACGGTTGATCAGAATCTATGAGACACCAGAAGCCAGTTAGTTCTCCAAGACATGTAAAGAGTACTGTTAGACCTCAAGGTGACACTTTGGATTGATTCCACCGGCTTGTTGTGAACTTTTCGGCTGTGCTCTCTTACTCAGAAGTCTCTTCACACATACTTCTGAGCTTCTTGAATGTGGGGTTAGTAGAGCCGAGGTTGGAGGATTTTACACATTCCGTGGTGAAATTTGAAGCAATAGCGAATCAAGTGGGCATATATTGAAGGTATATAGCCGAAATTGAAGTCTCGGAGTTGCCAGACATGCCGCACTCGTATACGACGAACATTTGTAGTTCCACCCAGAGTCACGAGACTGCAAAACGTTGTAGCCTCTTATATTAATAACTGGGAGAAGTTATGAACATCTCAGGGGGGAATTTATGAGCTTTAGATTCGAGTCATCAACTCCAGGGGTTCGAGAAACGGCTCATTTTCAACATTGAAGCAGCCACACCATACTGCATGCCTCATACAGAACACATACGAGAAACTGGCCGTATAGAAGACGGCAGGTAGCCGAGTTCACGGATGCGAAATCTTACGACTCTGAGACAGTGTTGCTTGTTTAGAACACGGTATACGCGCATTAGCGAGGTATCCGACGCGAGACAACATCCGCTCGGTTGACAGCCCTATGCAATGTTCATCATGCACCTCGCGTGAACGGGTATGTGCGGTAAGAATCGCCGGAAGCAGCATCAAGAGGCTTTAGTAAGGTCAATTGGTCCCATACCAATGCTCTAGAGCCGCCCCATATCCACTATGTCCACACTCAATCGTCTATGGTATGTAATAACATAAATAAACTATATACAAGTATCCATCATCCATCTACGGTAGACTCTACTTCTTGCCGCCCTTGCCCTTCTTAGCGCCGCCCTTCTTGGCTCCTCCGTTCTGGGACTGGGGTCGCTGCTCCTCCTTCTTCTCTTCCTGCTTCTCCTTCTTCTTCTCCTCGACCTCCTTCTTCTCCTCGCCATGCTCGTATCGCTTGAGAGCCTCGTCTAGACTCTCGTGGTACTGGTGCATCTTGTTGACGGCCTGCTTTCGAAGGGCTCGGATCTCGGGGTCTCCGTTGGTCTCCACGTCGTCCAGAGTGAACTGTCGCTGCAGAACCATCTCGCAAAGACGTCGATGCTGCTCCTTGGGGGCCACAGCTCCTACGGCTCGGGCCTTGGACTCGTCAATGTACTTTTTGATGAGCGGTCCAAGCTCGGCCTCCGTGTCTCTCAGTGTCTTGTCAATCTGCTGCTGGGGAGACAGTTTCTCCTTGGGGGGAGCAGCAGGAGCATTGGCTGTAACGGTGGGAGGGGGCTTGTATTCCTCCTGCTTGAGCAGCACGGTGATCATGTCACCGGTCTTGATACCACAGGCAGCCAGAGGCTTGGAGTTGTCCAGCAGCTTCTTTCCGTCGTGGATCAGAATGACCTGAGACAAAAGAACGGGAGCATAGACCTCATCGACCTGGTTGGATCGGACCTCTTCAGTCTGCTGCTCGGGCTCAGGAGAAGCGCTATCAGCCTCGCCCTTGGCCTTCTTCTTCTTCATGGGTCGGCTCTTACCCTTGCCCAGCTTGGCCTTTCGTTCCTGCTCTTCCTTCTCTTCCTTGGCCTTGATTCGGGCCTGTCTCTTGGCTCTCTGGTCGTCCTGAATGAAGATTCGCACCCGTTCTCGCAGAAATCCCACCGTGACTCCGGCCTTGGGATCCTTCTCCTTCTTGGAGTCCTCCGGATCAAACGAAATCTGGATCTTGTGCGACGAATACGTAAAGTACACGTACTCTGGAGGTTCGTTAGCTAGGCCCATTGATTGTGCGAGTTTTCTGAACATGGTGTGAGAGGGGGGCGGCGACGCTGGTGGTTAAAAAGGGAGCTGGTTTTTTGGTGATCCGCCTTGAAAAATGACGATTAGCTTATCGTGTCGAACAATATATGTGCGTTGGGTGTCTCACCAGAAATTGTATGGGCAGAGAGAGTGGTTATACCTGGATGCTATGCAACAGAGGCGAAATTAGGTTGTGTACTCCGTACTGTTTCAAGAGCAAATCGAAACCAACGTAAGGCTGAGTAGTTACCACGTGTTGTATCCATTCAAAAGATACGTGTGTCAGAGAGAGATGGTGATGGCGATGTCTTATGATGAGTCAGCAATTGATTCACGTGACTCTTGTATTTTTTCCATCTCTATTTCCCCTCTCTTCTCAACAACCCGCCTTACCCCCAACCCCCCCCCTGATTACACCCAATCGACAATCGCTGCCTGCAACAATTTGTTTTTGGTTGCTTGTATGACGTAGGTGCTGGTCACGTGATTTGAGAACTCCGACAAAATCTAGTTCTTCTCCCAATAACCCGGACTTACCCCGCATTAACCCCATCGGTGCGGCTTATTTCCGTGCGGCAGGGTAACCACGATAACGCAAGACCAACATGCACAATCTACTTGTCTTTTAACAACAACGGCGATGTACGACAAAAGCGAAAAAGTGGAGCCCCGTCGTCATGTCTGTACATGCGCATTCGAACGTAATCGAAGAAAGAGAATCCCTGTAAAAGGATCATCGTCTCATTGTGTTACCCCCACGATTGCTCACAATGTTGGATTTGGAAGTGGTTGAAATGTTTCCCCTTTGAGAGATAACACGATACCCCCACTGTGAACCCCCACCACATCACGTCACTGTCGTCTTTCGAATGCTGCTATAAATAAATCCGTGTCTTGCTTACTCCTGGTCCCCATAAGAGTAGACTCATCGGACGCTAATCTCTATAATGGTCCCCTGTCTTCTCCTTTGCCTTTGGTTTTGGTTTGCTCTCGGGCCTCCTGAAAATCTTCTACAGGTTCCAAAGCCTGTGTCTGTGTGTCTCTGCCACTCATGACTGTTTCTTATGGAATATTACCATAATACCTGGTTGTCTACAAGCTCCGAAAAAGCAAAGACGGGTTGTGCGTTTCTCTCTTGATTTGCATTCAAAAAGCTCAACTGTGTCTTCATAAGAGTTTTCCCTCTTTTAGTTAACATGGTTAGACTTTTACTTAGACTCAACACAATAGAACAATGGACAATGGGACACACTTGCACTAGTCTCCTCTAGAATGAACCAGAACAACCTCGGCGACTTGCGGCGTCCCTGAATCGAAAGGGAACTCGTGGCGATGGTGGAAAAAAACCCAACTTCAAATTCTTCGAAAGTTTCAAACCTCCGCTGACTCCCTCATACCACCCATTATACCTGGAGACACACACTCTACTTCTATGGAGTGTGTCTCGACTGCATGTACCATTTTCTCGGACAAGGAAAAGAAGCCGCCCAACGCTACTTGTATAGCTATTCTATCGATTACAAGCCTCACTCGAGCTATGTACGTAGCCGTTTCCCCATGACAGCTTTTATGAAACCATCTTTTCCTCTTTATTCCCGATGAAACGTCCAATCTCCGACCGAGCCCAAAAGCCACAGAGACTTCTCCGATCCGACGTAGGTTCTTTCAACCTCGGTTATTTGGGGGGAGGTGTCGGGCAAGTCGAAGAGGTGGTCATGATGATGAGGATTCTCAACTGCCGAGTTCCAGCAGACTGTTTATTCGAGTTCCAGCAATAATATGGCAGACGTGGTTGTCCCGGTAAATGATTATTGTCCCCGCTTCACCCCCCCTCGTCACTGCAGACTTATGGGCTCGGATTTAGCAGTGGCATGTCGGACCCGCATCGATTCAGCACCGTGACACGCACAAATCCGCATACTGGACATGCTTCCATTTCTATGTTCATGGGGCCCGAGCTTGTATATAGAACAAACGCACTGTGGCTAGAATCGGAGATAGGCGCTATAGGTCCGGGGTTTAAACACCTGTATTAGCGTATACGGCGGGTTTAAGCCTGACGAAACCAGATGTCCATTTTCTTTGTGCCTTCTGGAGCCGAGAACAATGCCTCGGGGTGTGGAACCAAGTGGACAAGAGGAAAAAAGTGGGCTGCTTTGTTTTTTCGGTAGTACGGCTGAGAGAGTCATTACGGCTGGAACTCCAGACATAAGACGGAGGTAAGTCCATACTGTGCTGTTCTGTATACAAGGGGTATAGCTGGTTTATCGGGGTTATGACGAATTCACAATCGGGAGTCCTGCATGGAACAGGGGCCAGTAGTGCGTGGAAGGAATTCCTCCGATCAGCTACGTACAGAAGCAGACTTATTTTCTTGTCCCAGGACCGAACCACCGGACAAAGAGAAGAGCTATAGCGGTATAGCGCACTTTTAACGGCAGTAAGAGTAAAGTAACCACAAGGAACCATTGTTGGCAAGCTTTCAACTATTGTAAAGTCTGTAGCTATGACTATCTTCCAGCGACAGTTACGCTCCGCACTAAAGCACTGTTAATAGTGGTCATGAACGTACCGACGGATACAGTAATGTACCAATGACGTTGTCGACCAAAGGGGGAAACTTGACGGCAGTCAGTTGGCCATAGTTGTCCCCAAGAAGAAGAAGAATAATCTATAATGTAGCAGCCAGTGGTGTGATCCTTCCACAAGAGCATGACGTTAGTCCCGAACAACCTGCAGACAGACAACTGATGACAATTAGTTGGATAGAGTATTTGGGGGGTGAGACTGTCGACGACGTACCTGCGACTGACAAGGGGGGGGGGATTCTATACGGCGTATGTGCTGTCTTTCTGATGACTGAGATTTGAAATGATTGCCAATGCACCCTTTTCTCAATCCGCTGCTTACTCAGGACACTGCCTCCACAATCTCCACGGTCTCCATGGACTTAGCTTCCGTTTCAGGACCAGTCAAGCTGCTGGTCTATCTGATTTGGGTCCCTCCCTAACCTGTCTTTTGCTCACAAAGCTCACAAAGCTCAAATTTAAAGCCAAGACAGTGGGGTACCGTAAGCGAGGTTTGAAAGGATATAGCCGAGATTGCCGAGTATCCACATGCGCCGTTTCAAAACAAACACTGGATTTGGGGGCGTTTCTTTTTGCACACTACCGAGAGTACACACACACACACGGCAATCAGGAACTTGTGGGATTTCTGAAACATGGCCCCATCAAAAGAAATTAGAGATTTGGTGTTGGCGCTAGCCATGGTACAGTACAGTAGAGTGACGCGTTTTGAAAGGCCCACCCACTGTACACTGGTTCTCTTTCAAAGCAAACGGTTTCACAGAGTGTATCGAAGATTCAGCCGTTCCCCTCACTTACTTGGCATGAGCATGATGTAATGGTGTCTCTCCTTCCTCCAGTTGATCGCCTGAGACAGTGTGCAGTATACACATACACCGCGGTACGTTGCATGTACTTGTAACAACAAGTGGCAGCTCTGGGGAACCGGCGACTTCGTCGAAATCATAACGACGACATGCTCTTTCTGCTTTTCCGCAACAAAGAATCCATACGGCTCGCGCTGGCGATCCAGGCTGCAGAACAGGGTCAGTAAGCGAAGGGGTGTATGCGAACGAACATACTGTACGGTTGAAAGCCGAATGCGAAGCCACCGAATGAAAAGGGCAAGCTCGGAGGCTAAAGTACAGATGCGGAAGAGTCGTGAAGACCGTGTATACGTTCGGTGGGGGCACTGATACTGTAGATGGGGATGTAGGTGTATAACTTGAGTGCTGAGGCTTTACCGAGGTAAAGACGGATTTGGAAGGGCTTCTGGGCTCGACTACACGGCAACTCAGAGGATACTCGGGAGTGTATCTGCTTCGAGGTCATCGTGGAGATTCTCTACTTGTAGACAGTTGTTTCTTCAGAAAATCGACTTGAGTGAGTGAACGAGTAAGTAGTGGCAGGACACAGCTACCAAGACAACTACAGAATGCGTCTACAACGGTAGATACCACCAAAAGACGCGAAAACGACGTGAACTTGACGTCCCTGCAAAAGTGGCAGTACTCTCATGAGCTCTACAACTCACAAGCAGCTTACGTACACACTAACATAAACCCACCAGAACTACGCAAACACAACTACAAGACCCACACGGCTCGTAGTGGTCCACAACCGATCTCACTCCAATCAACCACAATCCCATTACTTATCATTTTTGTCCTATTCCTTGCCCAGCAATTTCTCTCGAACCTCCTGATACCGTCTCTGTTTCTCCTCGTACGTCTCCTTGTTCTGCTCCAGCACTACTGCCGGGCGCGGGGGCGCTCGTCCGGGCGGATTTGCCGGCTTGAGCGTCTTGTCACGAGTCTTGAGCGTGAACTGACCCCGGAACCCCGGAGGCTGCTGCTGGTTGGCCATGTCGCCCTGACGGAGATTGTGACTGGGTACTGACGAGAGAATAGCGCCACTCAGCGGTTTTTCACTCGCGGCTTTTTTGGTCTGGGTTAGCGTGCGCGCGGGGGACGGGCAGGGGGGCGGAATCAAACACTTACAGAGCTCCAGTCGTCACTCCAGGGGTCGGGCATGCCGTGAGTGTGAGCGTGGAAGTGAATCAGAGCGCAAAAATTTAGGTTGTCATGTGACCTTTATTATGTGTAGGTGTAGGGACTGTATGGATGTGTACAAAGGGAATGTGGAAGCTGAAGAAGGCGGAGAAAAGCCGGGTATGGGTGCAGAGTGTTTGTTGTACGACTTGGACACAGTCAGGCATGTCAGATTTGGTCACGTGAGCAAACAACTCCCTATGACGTCATCTCACTTGTAGTTGTAAAACAGTCATGTTGGGAACACGGTCAATACGACAACTTTAACAGGGGGTTGTGGATGGAAGAGAGGAGGTGTGAGAAGTGGGTGAATGGGTGGTTGTGTGGATGTTGCTGTAATGCCACAAGATGACTAAGCATTTGTTTCACTCAGTCATCAACTATTTTTACCTGTTCGAAGTCCACAACTGGTTTAGGCACCCTTCAGAATGTCTTTCCGGTGCGGCTCACGCAATACTTAGGAAATTGTCAAGCCTGAAAGTCATTTGAGGCTGCGAATTCGGAGTTCCAGAGGTGGTGGAGACGTTGGGCAAAGACTGTGTTGTGGAGATGAGTATGTGGTTTCATATGGTATAGTAAAATTCCATTGGTGGTACACAAATTCTTGAGCTATGTGCACTCTTACCATAATTGAGAGGCACCTTATTACTTAGCTTTAGTTGACTCTTATTACAGGGGCAGGGTACAACCTCAAACCATCTGGACAACCTCAAATGACGACAATAGTAGTACCATTCGATTCAGATTTTGATGGTGATTCTATCAGTACTGCCAAAAGTACAACATCACCACTCAATCACCCCGTCTTACCACAACTCCACCTCCCACACTGTACACACCTCCGATCGTACCGTAAAACCTTAACAGCAGCACAATACGGGTATTATTTCAGCTGTAGTAATATTCAAATCTTTCAGATCGTCCTTGTACTCTTTGTGACCCTTCAAGACCTCAATTAAACAAGTTATCTCACTTCCACCCATTGCCGCATTTACAGCCCTCCAAACAGGACTGCCTATGTCATGCACGCTATGTACGGACAGCTAAACATGCTCGTACATAATCAGGCATCACCATTAGCGAGCAGTTAGTAGGCAGAACAACGACAAGACAAAGACGTCTCATAATCTCTCTACACTCATGGAAACAAGTCCACAACAGTCAATTGATACTTGAGATTCAACTGACGCCTTTATTGAGCGAGTACCACGCTTCTAGAGTTCACTACACCTAACTTAAGCTTGATAGCCTTGCCTATAACTACACAACGCCACCGTGACTACAGTGTAACTACAACCACCCCAATCGCTCAATCTCTCAATGTTCAGTAATAATATTCAATCAACGGGAAAAACCGGCTCATCTGACGTCACTCCTAGTTCTTCTTCTCGGCAGCAGCCTCGGCGGCCTTCTCCTCCTTGCTAATCTGCTCGTTCAGCTGCTTGGCATCGACATTTCGAACCTGGCCAAAGGCGCTCTCGACCTGCTCCTTGTCCTTGGGGATCTGGATTCCGGGGCCGCCAATGTTGGCCTGCTTACCCTCCTGGGAAGGCATGACGGTGGACTTGAATTCGTTGGACATTTTCTTGTGTGTGTGTTTTTGTGTGTGGTGTGGTTGTGAGTGAAGTTGTGGGGTTGATTGCTGGTGGCGAGCATATTCAACGTGCATATCACGTGCCGCGGTGGGTGGCGGTTGCTAGTTGCCATATCGGGAGTGCTGGGTTGGGGTTGGCAGGAGATGGGAGGAATAAACCGCTTACATAACTAGGGCTAGGGCAGAACAGTTTGGTGGGCAAGAACTCGTTCCAGGAACACTGTTAAACAGCTCGTAACCGCCACCACTTAAAAGCCCCATCTTTCGGCTCTATGAAAGTCGCCTCAAATCGTCCTATGTTTCAACGTAGAAAACCTTGTGCCGAACAACTCCTTATAACAACGTCCTTACATGATATCTGCGAGGCAATCTGACCAAATGGTGCCAACGAGGATCAGCTTAATAAACAGGCTATTATTGAGGAACTACTCGATGTGCAATACTTGCAGTTGGCTCGATAAAACGGTTCTCCGACAGACTGAAAACCATGCACTGGGGACATGTGTCATGTAGTCCGAGAGGTTCCATAGAGTTCCTATACCTTGCCTATTTTGTAGAGAAGGTATATATACAAGATTCACTTTTGAGCCAATATATTATCTCGGATAAGCCAAATTAGCCCATAACTATTAGTGCTTATATCATCGCATTAATTCCAGGTACTGGCACTTGGCAAATTATCTAGATAGTGTAGCTGGTATGCACACCCGCTAGAGAGTGCTCGTGCCGGCGACAGACACCTTTTGAGCGGTCGCACGGTGAAGCTATCGGACTCCGCTCCTTTTCTGGGATTTAGCATTCTCCAGATGATCCAGATCTCAGGTCCCCCTTGTCAGACAGTAGATATCAAAGCAAAACGCCCCAAAAGGTTTTTTCTTGTGTTAGCAACAAGGTGCACAAAGTGGACTGGCAGAAAGACACCAAGACACACACAAGAGACTCATGGTTCACACTGCTGGAGCTTGAGTCTGTGGGGGTAAGGTATGTAAGTGTGTCGAGGTTTCTTCTTTAACTGCTGAACTGGCACGTCCATGGGTTCATGGGCTCATGGTTATGGGTATCTTTGGTGGGATCATCTGAAAGGTATCAGGATATCAGAACATGAGGGTATCTGTCGTCACACCCGGAACCGGAGTCGTAGCCGCTGCATAAACGTTTCTCTCTCTGGAGCCGGATGTGGGGTTTCCTCATGGTGGCGGTGGTCATCTTCTAGATCGAGTAAGTGGGGGTCGTCGGTTACTCCTTCCGGCGTCGCGTATCGGCTCATTCGAAGAGCAGCTGGTCGCCACGAGCTGGTCCACGTGTTGGTGGACGACTTGGAGCTCTTCTCCATCTCCGAGGTGGTGGCTCCTCCCGACACCACGGCTGTAGCTCCTGTGCCATACACCGTAGAACCACCCCCTCCTCCTCCAACAGGGTATCTGAGCCGGGTGTTGGTGGTGTTTGTGGAGCCACGTGACCCGACGTATTTGCGCAGCTCCGATCGTACTTCCAGCGAGTCGTAGTAGGTATCTGTTTCTGTGTCTCTGTTGCTGTCGCAGTAAGCCTCGGGCTTTTGTTTGTGGTTCTTCCATCGCCGCACCTTGTAGTGCTTGGGTTTGGGCAGCATGTCTGTGGCATGGCAAGTGTAGAGCGAATCGTTGGCGTCCGGATCCAGAAAGATGTCTGTGAGCGTGGGCTTCTTGTTGCGTTTGCCGAGTATGTGTTTGAAGCTGGCCCGTTTGTTTCTGTGTTTGGCTGATCTGGACGACTTGACCGACTTGACCGACTTGGACGACTTTGTGGACTTGGACGACCTAGACGACTTGACCGACGAAGACTTGCGGTCACGTGAAAATGCCCGCTTTGGCGGCCCACTAGGCTCCAAGTAGTCTGTAGGGTCAGGGGAGCAGCTGGATACGCTGGTGGCCGAGACCAGATCCACATGGGGGTGGTCTAGGTACGTTTGTGTACGTACAGGCGGTGTGGCCATGCGGGTGCGATATGCTCTCATTGTTGCAAGTGACAAACGAGTGGAGTGGTGGGGTTGTATGAATTGAGGGAGAGGCACATATACACACAATTAAGGTGGCTAATCCTTGGAGGCGTTTTGTGCCTGCACTGTAAGCGAGAAATGTAAGCGAATATGCTGTAAGCTGTAAGCGAGGACACTGTAGTCTAAGTAGACACTTAACTACAGCTAGGGAGAGGGACATTGGAATTAATTGAACCACTCAGTTACTTGACCTGGATTCGAGTATGGAACGGATCAACTTCCCCTACCAAGTCCGTTCCGAAAAAGAGCCGACTAGTGTGGCTCCGTGAAAGATCCGAAAGCCCCGTATCAGTCCGCAACCACTGGTCTGACCGGGGACTCGAAATACGCCACTAGTACTAGCCAGCCAAGCCATTGACGTGAGCTGTTTGTGCTGCCTAGTGCGACGCAAATGGAAGCGCGTTAGGGCAAGAGACCAGCTAGCGGGCCTTCTAGCTACAGCTGCGGGTGCACACAAAGAGGTTTGACAGAAAACGGGGTGGTATATTGACACATGGGGGGAACTATTGCAAGGCACCAATGTGGGTCAAATGTGTGTGTAAGTGTAAGTATGATCAATGTGACCTGAAACCATCATTAGTTTGAAGCTGTCAGTATGTGTACGAGTAAAGCGATACCTACATTTGTCCACCTTGGGTAATAGTCATGTTAGAAGGATGTGGAAAGAAGAAGAAGGAAGAACCCAGAGAGAAAGAGAGTCAGCAGGGGCTTGATGAAACACTTTGTCAAAGTCAGCAGACCATTTGTTTCAACTCCCCACCCTCGTATACAACATGTGGCGGCCCGTACCACCTGTAGACATATTTCCGGTTATAGGGTTGCATTGGCCGCTAAGTAATGGGTCTAATTGTTGGTCCAAGTCGGAGAGAGCGTAAACGTGGAAAAGCAGCTGTTTTCTTTCAGTTTCCAAAAAGGGACCCTTTCTTCAAGACACACGACCACTCTCCGACACTCTTACTCTACTCCACCCCTCTTCCTCCTACTCTGTCAGCTGAAGAATCCAATCTTTGTCCTTTTCAAAAAGTTAGTGTATCGGTTCGTCATCACACTTATTCGCGCTCATACTTTGGGGCTTTTGGACAGACTGAGCGTTAGAGTTGGGATTTGCCAACACTAACGCAAATACGGTTGACCTGCAGGTGCACAATATACACAGAGTTTCGGGACTGTATTTTTGTGCATTTTTCGCACGAGATACAGCCAAGCAAGACTGGCAAGTGCAGCACTCTTCTCTCTCTCTCTCTCTAAGTACCCCCGTCCCTCTCCCTCTCTCTTTCTAACCAGGTGAAGAGAGAAGCAAGTAGAGAGACAGAACCGGTATCTCCGGAAAACATTAAGCCCTGGCAACCCTTACCCTCCACAAAATTGTTACAGTCCCTGCCCTCCATAACTGTCAACTGTCAGACCACAGAGTTTAGAATGTCTCTGACGTGAACCAGTCAGTACACCTGTAAGGGTCTTTCCATGTCCAACTATACACTTCTCCGGGAAATCTCCGATGGAGTCCCCGACCTCAGCGCGCTTGACAAAGCTCCTTCGGAGACTTTCGAAAGTAGCACCCCCGACAAGGGACTACTGTACGACCCGGGGACGACACGACAATGGCCGGCGGCGTGAAAAGAGTAATGGGGCTTGCAATCTAACGATAGTCCGTCTTGCCGTACCATGGCACACTTGTTTTTACAAAGGGGCTTGTGGTGCGGCCAATACGGAGGGATCTGATGGTCTGTCTCTTTCTCTCGGTCTCTCGGTCTCGCGGTCTCTCTCTCTCGCTCTATGATACATCTCTCATGACAAGTCAAAGAAGACTCTAGAGAGAATCATTACACCAGAAGACCACTCATAGTGGCGGCCAACTGACTGGCTTTATCTTTTTCTCCGACGTCTGTTTCGGTTTTGCTTTTGCTATACACTGCTCCTGGTTAAGTTGTATGACTCGAGAGTTAACGTTGGTTTAAGTTGCAACGTTAGCGATGCACAGATGATAGGCTTTGCTGCACGAGTCTGCGGCAAAATAAAAGGGCAAAAACAAGGGAGACGCTGTGGGATTCGCGAAAAGTCTGCTGGCCACTATACTTTGGGTCCTTTGCCTTTGCCTTTTTTACACTTTGGTGCAAATAGAGTGGCCTACAGCTTTCAAGCAGGTGCACCTTGTCTGCTGACTCTGTGAGCTACAAAAGAGCCAGCAGTGAGCTTGGTATATAATGTCAGAGGTGGTTGGAGCTCAGAATGAAGCCACCCATCAGTGCCAACCTGCTTATACAACCAACCGACACTGCCAACACCGCCCCTTGACAACAACAAGCAAGCCGTTGCTCCTTCGACTCGCCCCAAATCAAACACAACTATCACCAAGTTTTGAAAAAGCGCCTACTAGCCGCCGCTACTCACTACTGCCAAATCAGACACAGACACACACTTGTCCTGCGGATTCGCCCTAGACGTGACAGCCACGCCATCTACCCCAGTCATCTCACTAGCCGCTTTGCATTACAGTAGATTGTAACGTCATCTACCGCGCCTGAACATTTCCGACACTGCTGGGTTACTTCACCACCTTACGATTCCAGCGACACCTTCATCTTCAAAGGGTGATCAATACGTGAGTACGCATAATCTCGCCAGGCGGAGCCTGTTGCTTGTTGCGAATCCTCGCTTACCACGCGACACAAGACACTGTGCACCCACCCAGACTTTGTGTCGCTCCAAATTCCAACCTCCCCACAACCTCGGGTAATCTCGCTAACGCAGCCAAAACACTCTACAGTCACCCAAACAACCACAAACCCTCTGCTTCTCAACATATACCCTGCTGCAACCTGCCGCACACCCTTTTGCATCACCGAAAACCCATGGCCGACGCTGCCCGAAAATTCCGTCGAACGCGCTCGGGCTGCCACCAATGTCGCCGTCGCAAAGTCAAGTGCGACGAAGCCAAACCTGCATGTGGAAATTGCATTCGTCGCCGCGAAAAGTGTGTGTACGGCGTCGCAGTACAGTTTATGGAGGATGAATTGTACCAGAACACCCCCAACACCTCGTCTGGGTCCGAGAGCGAACCCCCACCTCCGGTCAGACACTTCATCAACACCCTTTCCGCCGACTTTGTACCCCAGCAACGCCCCCGCGACGAGCTCTTTGCTTCCAAAGAGGTTTCGGTCAACTCTCCCAGCGCACACCTCAATCGGCTGCTGGAGGTTCCACTGGAGGTCCCGCAGAGGAATGCCGACCACCAGGCCTACTTCTTGCATTACTTTGTCTACCGCTTCTCGGCCGTCTTTAGCCCGTGTACCGTGGCCAGGGGCACCAATGGAGCGGTCTCTTCTTCCTCTTCTTCGGGAGGAGCAGGAGGAGGGGGAAACAACACCCAAAACCTGGACCCCAATCTGGTCAGACACTCTCACCACAATGACACGTATGCCATGCCATTACAGCCCGAGGCAATACTGAAGCTGGCGCTACCCGGATCTGCGCTTCATTACGCCATCATGGCCGTGGCCGCGTGTATGTTGGCTCGAGACGAGCCCCACTGGATTATCGAGGCCATCAAGTACAAGAGTGAGGCATTACGGCTGCTGCAACTGGAGCTGGACCGCCACCATTCGCGTACGCAGCCCGCAACGCCGCCCCACACGGTGCTGCTGACCATGACTCTGCTCTGCATTTATGAGATTTCGGATGGCTGCGCCGAAATATGGACGGTGCATCTCATTCCGGCATGGAGGTACATCAATGAGGTGCCGTACGGGTCGCAGGACCCGGCGTTACACATGGGGATTCAGTTTTTTGCATATCAGGACGTGATGGGTCGTACCGCCTGTGGATCCAAGGGGCTCTTTGACTCGAGTCTCTGGAATCGACAATCGACCAAACACAATGAATGGATGGGCTGCTCGGAGCAGCTGACTGCGTTGATTGCCGACGCGGCCGACTTGTCACGCGAAAAGCGCCTGAGTCCAGACCTGGACATTCTGGACCTCTTTCAAAAGGCCCAGAAGCTGGAAAACGAGATTGGAAGCATCAAGGGAGTTGATTTGGCCTCCGTGATCGAGTCACATGGACCTCTGTCGCCAGACATGGCTCTTCATACCATTGCGGAGATGAAGGCTGTTGCTGCTCAGATATATCTACGGTGTTCGTTACTGAGACATGGCCCTGAGCACGACTACATTCGTGGCAAGGTACGTCTAGTGCTGGAGGCTGCCAAGTTTGTTCTAGGCCATGGCTACCACTGGACTTGTCTTCAATGGCCCCTTTTTGTGACTGCCTCTCAGCTCTCGCCGTTTGACGAGGACTTGGAGTCTCGCAATCTGGGACGGGGCTTCATTCTGCCTGCCTTTGAGGAGCTGGACCGTCATACCCTTGGCAACTCAGCCCGGATCAACGAGGCTCTCATACGGATATGGAAGGTACGAGACATGGAGTGTGAGAGCCGATTGAGGGATGGAGAAAGTGACTGGCACAAGTTTGTGGCTCCAGAGTGCCACAAGCTGTCACTAGCATGATGAGAGAGGCGGAGAAAGAGACGGAGAGAGAGAGACGAAGAGAGAGAGACGAAGAGAGAGAGACGAAGAGAGAGAAGTTTTTATTAGCAGAGGAGGAGTCCATAGAATAGGGAAAGATGACGTAAATAGATGCATTACAGACAATACCAATTGGTCAGTAGAAACCCCCAGGTAGCCCGCCCACCCCCTCTCGTGCTGTAGATCTGGGGAAAGGCGATGAAACGTACGATTGTCTTGTTTATCTTGCCACATCACCCTTAACTGCCCATGGCCCTTGTTTACCTCGCTTGCAATACTCACTCCTAACTTTAGCTTTGCCCCCAGTTGAGTTCGTGTGGTTGGACTTTGTTTGACCGGGGTGCTGGTAAGCGAGATTCCGTGCACACAGTGTAGGGGCTGTCCCTTCGGTGTGAATTTGTCGTCGGGAACACAAACTCCAACACTTGCGAGGGTAGAGAGCTCGGATAAAAACAGAGCTCAAGCCTGCACTGCCCCCATACTGTACACAGCGCGTTTGTGACAATGTAGATTTACGCATCGGGAACACCTTACTCGTATCTTGCACTTAAAAGTCGTCGTATATATCGAGGCAGGACTCCGAGAGCGTGGGTTTTGGCAGCAGGGCAAGTAGCAGCGAGTCTGTCTTTGAAAGTGGCCCTTTTGTCGTGTTTGGAGTATCCAGAGTCACAGCAGCCCACTGTGCACCCTTTGAAACAAAAGACAAATGCTGCTACAAGTATCTGAATCAGGGACCCGGAAAGGTATGCGGTCGGTCCGATTGGTATTGGCACTGTATCGCTCTGCACAGAGCCGCGTGGCTGTGTGTGGGGCTGAAAACGGGCATCGTGTGAGACGTTGCCCAAAGATACACGCACAACCCCGAGCAAGACAGCGTTCAACCAACAAGCCTGCATACTCATGTATCTTTCAGTTCCCGTCCATGCGTCTCCCACACAAGTTGCCCTTGCCCCCCACGGCCCAGAGACAACACAAAGCTGCCAGAGTACATACATGAAGAGTAGTGCGGCTTTTAATAGACTCCAGATCTTCGCTGCGGCACGACGTATTGCTGTCAAAAACAACAGGTTTGCATGTGTTCAGGGGGACTGCAAAAAACGACCATCATGTCTCTCAAAAACAGGGTGTGTGTGCTTTTCAGAGACATTGACAAAACAAGTTTGGGTCCAAAGCGAGTATCAGGAGCCACCCCAGCCTGAGTGTTTAAACAAACATCACTGCTCCACCGTGACTTGGTGATGATGATAAACCGTTTCTAAACATTCGCCACTTTTGCCACACTCGTTATCTCCTTGATCTTCATCCTAGGCCAGGGGGGGGGGCCAAAAAAGAGCAGCCTGTCTCCCTCTCCCTCCCTTTGTGTTTGTGTAGGCAAAATGTTGCTCCACCCCCATGAAATGCTGTGGGCCCGCCCTTGTAAACACCGGTAGTCAAATATACTCAGCTTTGGGTATCGTATGCGAGAGCATGATGGAATGCATGTCGGCAAAACTACCCTGACAAAGTGGTTTGGAGCTATCAGTAGTCGGGTCACGTGAGTGGCGCGAACTTTATTCCCTCACGCTTACTACTTAGCGTTGCGTTGCGTAAGCGATGTCATGTCAACTATTTGTCACAGCAGCTAATTAGGTTTACTGTTCTGCCCCGCCCAGGGGTGCGTCGGAGTTAAGGCTCCGCTTTTGGGGTAACATGCATGTGTAATAAGGTTTCCCGGTGGAGATAAAGCACTACTGCACTCCACGAAAGGGAGATGAAAAGGGTCACGTGAGTCTTTTTCGCTTAGAGCCTCTCTACCCCGCCCGTTAATCCGTGCCTTCACGATTCGGATAAACTTAGCCATTTGCACAACTCGACACAACACACAAAATACACAATGGTCAACGTCGGAATTCTCGGAACAGGTGTGAGTATTGCAGGGGGAGCTTGAGGGGATTTGATTGGCTGATGAATGGCCACGAGGGGATGATTATTGGTGCAGATGGAGCTGCTTCGATTCGATCTGGACAGATCACTCCATCGGAAGAAATCTTCGGAAGAATTTGAACATGGTTGATCTGCATGAAGAGGACACGAGAGTTGGTTGCGATTGACGTTGCAGGCCGAGATCTAGATGGTTACGATGGTTGAGAAGTTCTTTAAGATGGGAAGTACGTGGCGTGATGCATATGATCTCGCGACTTTTGAGTCTGTGGTGACACAGGAGGCGTGATGGAGAGGGATGTCAGAGCAACAGTAGAGCAGCGATGACGACCGATGCAGTCAACAGGGTCCATGCCATCCACCCAGAACTGTCTGCCTCTGCCTCCCTTCTAATGCCAAGCTGCAGAGATAATGTGTGTTTCCGATCTAGTGCGACAGATACGACAGACTAAAGATGGCTCCTGGGTTATTTGGCAAGCATTGCTCGGTAAAACCACAAACACTGCCCCATCTGCAGTTGCTACTGTGGCGTGCCTAAATGAAGAGGTTCAGGTCTTACTCAGAGTGACGGAGACATTTGTGCGTCATCGGTTACGTTGCCGTTCTTTTACGAACTCTTTATCTATCCCATCTCACTCGTGTTTCATGGACAACCTACTTAGGGCGAAAGGATCGTTTTGCCCTTCCTGTCCTAACCCCATGGAGATAAGGGTCAGACCATGTTGTCGTTGCCGTCTGTCTTGCTTTTTTGATTCATGCACTGCACGCCTCTTCTCCCTTGCCATATTGCTCTCAAAGCGCTCCACGATTGTCGTGCGATTCCGAGTGCCTGGATCATGCATCATGAGATTTAATTGGAAGTCCCGCTAACTCAGATTTTCGCCAAGGATGCCCATCTGCCTGCCCTGACCACTGTTGATGCCAACGTGGTCGCAGCCTTCAACCGAACCGCATCGAAGGCTGAGGACTTTGCTACTCATGCCAAGCAGTCCGGTCATGAGGTCACCGTCGAGCCTACCTTTGATGCTCTTCTCAAGAACCCCAAGGTTGATGTAGTTGACATGCTGCTGCCCGTTCAGCACAACTACGCCAACCTGAAGCTTGCTCTTGACGCTGGCAAGCCCGTCTCATTCGAGAAGCCTATTGCTGCTTCTCTCGACGAGGCCAAGAAGGTTGTTGAGCTCACCGACGCTTCTCCCATCCCCGTTATTGTTCTCGAGCAGTACGTCTACCACAAAGGTGTTGCCAAGGTCCAGGAGCTGCTCCCCAAGATTGGAAAGCCCGTCTCCTTCATTTTCCAGGGAACTGGCGCGTACAACCCTACCAACAAGTACGCTGCCACCGCCTGGAGACTCAACCCCGAGCATGTTGGAGGCTATCTCTCTGACGGAGGTGTTCACCAGGTCACTGTTGTCACCGAATGTCTCAAGAGCAAGGTTGCCCAGGTCAACGCCTACACTACTCAGTTGAGAGAAACCTCTGGAGACGTTGACGTTCTGTCTGCCTCTTTCAAGTTTGAGAACGGCGTCTTTGGAACCTTCACCTACGGATCTACCTTTGGAGCCACCAAGAAGACCAACACCCTTCAGATCTTCGGTACTGAGGGTTCCATTGTGTACGACTGGTCTCCCGGATCACCCGATACCGTGACTCTTCAGGTCGGACCCGATTCCAACAACATGGGAGAGCCCCAGGTCTTCACTGTCGAGGAGTCCAAGCATTTCTCTGTGGACTCCGAGTTCAAGAACTTCTTCGAGGCTGTTGAGAAGAAGGACAAGTCTCTTGTTGTCAGCAACCCCCGAAAGGCCTTCCATCAGTTTGCCGTCATTGTGGCCTGTGTGGAGTCTTCCAAAAAGGACGGCCAGCAGGTCAAGGTTGCCCAGCTTGACTAAAACTACCAAAAACTAGCTAATGACATTCATGTTTGATTGATAAGCATTAGTACAGCTTACTAATACGCGCAGTAGTAGGGTGTACCTAGTCGTAGCCTGGACTACCGCTAGCCAGTGCTAAAATAGAGGCTACTAGTACTCGTAGGAATAGCATCATCCCGTGGAAATAAATAGCCGCGCTAGGCGAGGTACACTGGTAGAACCAAAAATAGATTGGCCTACATTTATGGCGCAAATAAAAAAGTGATTTCTGGCAGGATCGAACTGCCGACGTTCTGCGTGTTAAGCAGATGCCATGACCAACTAGACCAAGAAACCCAAATTCTTGCTCTGAAAAAGCGTTGAATCAATATATTGGTAGGTTTGTAAAAAAGCGGCGAATACTGCTTCAATCGAGGTACAAGTGGGCTGAATGTAATCTCCGGGAATTGTTATTGTATGTAATGTCTGTTTCCACCCAATTACTCTACCTACTGTCTAATTACAGCTCCATTTTGTCTCGTTTAGATCGTATAACATGATTATGATGATGTTAGGGTTAAACCTTGGTTACCGCACTCACACCGTGATCCTTCCCTCGTGACCTGACCTGTCGTCACTCATCAGCCCCCAATATATATTATGTAAGAAGCCTGTCTTCTTAGATCTCTCCTCAGTTAGTTCTTCAATACACTCTCCTAACTCCTGATTACCTAAGCAGCCTCCGTGGCCCTTACTGTGCACAATAACAACTTTAACCCCATCTTTGGAACTTGGACAATGTCGTATTTATCAATAAGGCCGGAGAGATCGATTCAATATCCACCAGCATGAACTCTGTGTCAATGTTTGATGATGAATATCTATACCAGAGCTCGTCGATGGGTCACTTATGACTTCCATCTCCTTCAACCAACATGCCCCGTCGTCTATCGTCTCTGATCGGTCTTGCGTTTGCGACATCTCTGGCTATTTTGGCCGGGATTTCTCTCATGGCGCCGTCGATGTCTCCTTTTGACAGTTTTGTCTACAACGAGCATGTTTCTCAAAGGACCAGTCGGTCGCAAACACGCCCAGGTCTCTTGATGAGTGGTTCAGTCAGTCATGTGGATACTGTAAGGCTTGAGACAAATGACTCGCCATCTAATGACGACCAAAGTCCGATTGTTATCATGCCCGACAATCTGGAGAAGGATCTGGTGGAGGCCAAGGAGAAGAAGCTGAAGCAGGAGAAGAAACAACGGGAAGATGAAGAGAAGCGAAAGAAGCAGCAGAAAGAAGCAGCCTTGAAGAAAGAGGAAGATGACAAGAAGAAAGAGGAAGACGACAAGAAGAGAGCAGAAGCCGACAAGAAAAAGAAGGAAGAGGAGGAGGCCAAGCGCAAGAAGGAAGAACAGGAACTTCGAATTCAGAAGCTCGCTGAAGACGAAAACACATTCCAGAAGCTCAAACAGGAGGTGGAGGGCTACGAACGCAAGTTGAAGCCTCTGAAAAGTGATCTAGACGCTGCCAGTAAACACAGAAAGACCACCAAACAGTCAGAGGAGGAAGAGCGCAAGAAACAGGAAAAGAAGGACGCTGAAAAACTCAGCAATAGACTCAAACAGGAGTTTCAAAAGATGGAACGAGAAGAATTGGGATCCATTGTTTACAACCCTCTTCGTTACAACGAGTCAGACAAGACAGAGAATGGTCATGTGGCTCCTTATGGTGACAAGGTGGTTCTTCTCAGTGCTTCAAACAACAACAGTGAGTGGGAACAACACATGCTTGATCGGTCTCGTCTTAACAGACAGGAGTATTGCAACATGCATGGTTACAAGTGTCTCTTTATGAATCTCGACGATCTCAAGGAAGATAAAGATCATATTGTTTGGTCCAAGATTCGAGCCATCGAGCAGGCTTTCACCTTAGAGCCTCAAGCTGAATGGGTATGGTGGATGGACACAGATGTGCTAGTCATGAACCCCTACATTGAGCTAGGAGCTCATCTATTGAGCGATCGAGCCTTGACTGAAAGATTGACTTACGGACGACCTATTCGATCACCAGATGGATCGTTTGAGGGCAGTTATTACTTCTCCAAGGGTGAGATTGAAGCCAACAACATACATCTTCTCATTACCCAGGACTTTTACGGAATCAATGCTGGATCCTTCTTTCTGCGAAGGTCTCAATTCTCCAAGTTTCTGCTGGACATCTGGTACGATCAGCATTTTGTGGAGAAGAACTTCGTTTTCAGAGAACAGCAGGCACTGAATCATTTACTCAGAACCCACGAGACAATCATGCAACATACAGGTCTGTACCCCCAACGTTTGTTCAACTCATACCGAGGACAACCGACAGACAATTTGAGATATCAAGCTGGAGATCTAGCTATTCATTTGGCCGGATGTAGAGCTTCATCGGAGTGCAAAGACAAGTACAATCAGATGTTTCAGTCTCGAGGACGTGTTCCAAAACAGTTCCAGGTTGAATGAACGAGGCTACAGTCGCGGACGAAAACAGCCCTCTTTCTGGCCATTTTAGCTGGTTAGACGGATTAGGAAAGAGTTGAAGAGGGAACTATTCGCATTTGCAGAGTCGTATCATAAGATGGCTATAGACAGTAATAGATGTCATTTATGATGACCACTACAGTCGTACACACACTTTTGTCTTTCACATGGGGTAAACATTGTATTGGAACAGACACGCTCATCGCTTCGACCATGGTGTACTTTGCCTTACAGTGGTGATCTCGTCACCAGCATTTCTACCGTCTCGGCTGAGTCGTATATCTACACACTACAACAACTCAGTTGCAGTCTACAGTCACTCGGACTACCTCTAGAGCCATTTAGGTATCTAGAGGTGGTTACCTTTGCACCAGTATAACATGTGTCTGAGGGCTGCGCAACAGAAACACAAGTCATTACTATTGCACTCCGGCAACATCTTTTCAACAACAAGATCACGTTCGTGAGTACTAACTGCACCTTCCCTGAGGAGCTTTGCTTTCATCTGTTTGTCTCTGTTGTTACTTACTACGACACTGCTGGAAGCCTTGACCTTTCGATAGAGGTAAGCCCGAGTCCAATCCTTGGAGGCAAGCATGTTCCACTGATTCAACCAGTTTGGGGCAGGCATTTTGATAGACCGTAGCCAGGTCCACATTTCTCCATGACCCACAAACTCGTCCATCAGCTGGAACATGTCCTTCAAGGTACCGGTCTGGTCACCTAGAATCTTGAGCCAGGCGTAGGCAGTGACGAAATCTCGTAGATTGTCGTAATCTTGGGGGTTCACTTCCTTCAAAACACCTCTTGCCATGGATCTATACTGAGAACCAAAGACGTGTTCGAAAGCCGTGAACCGTCTGTTGAACCACCCCCCTTCAGACACCGAGATCATGTCCAAAGGAGCTGTTTCAACCAAGAAGTTCCAGAGACGGCAGATATCCAGGTCTGTACTTCCAGACCATCGGGCACTTTCATTGAGTCTACGCTCTTCTGAGATCATAGTGTCAACCAGGCTGCGCATCTCTTTCTTGGCTGAAGACAGACCAGGTTTGAACAACAGCTTTTTCTTGGACACTTGTCCGTCTTTGTCGGACTTTAGCCCAAACAAAAATGAAGCATTGTCTTCCACTATGGAAAACAACACAAACTTGCTAAACGCCTTGTTTACCAAATGAGTCTCTCGTGTAACTAGTTGACCATTCCACTTGAGTCCGTCTCGGCTGAAGGTCTGAAACTTGGACACATAATCCGTCTTTTTGACAGACATGTTCTGCTTTTGTCTCTTTGTATCATCCTTCTTCTCCAACGGCTCTGCAGCACCTCGTTTCAATCCTCGAACGTCACCTTCAGTCAACACCTTCAAAAAAGCCTCGAGAATGGTCCGCAGGACAATTGTGTCTTTCACGGGAGCATAGCGGCCCTTTGGTGCGATTGGATCGGTCCGAGAGACTGATTTCAGAGCTTTCTTGCTGGTGCGTGTTTGTGTACTTACCATGTTGTTGAGAGACTCTGGGGTTGGAAATGAGGTGGCCGGCAGGGTACTTATATACGTTTCTGGCCAGCACAATCTGGTTAGCAGCTTGAGCGCATTTTTCATGTCCCGTATAGATAGCCAATAGCGGTACTGTCGAAACGGACTACTGTAAAGGGGGCGCTAATGTATGAGCTCGGGATCTGCATCTGATGGTGGGATATTGACTGGAGGTGTCAAAGTAGGTGTAGAGAGAAGCACGAGTAGAACAAGTAGTTCTGCTCTGTAGACACTATCGTGAATCATACAACACGTGACTGTAGCTAATCCAATCAACGCCCGTTTCATCCCCCTACAATGTTCAGCTACCTCAACACCCAACTAGTCCGTTCTACTGCACCTCATGAAATAGTCTGAACTACCGCAACCTCTGCACCACCCGATACGGTCTCTGTGGCAGTGCAACGTGTAAGAAGAGCACGTGCTCTTTCGGTTAATGCGAAATGAATAAATAAGTCTATGGGATGCGAAATGCGGGTGAGTGTGTAAGCGTGAGTGTGAGAGATGCAATGGGTAATTCGACGAGCTATGCATCCGGCAAAGAAGGAGTCAAGTCCAGTGTATCAACCTCGTCCAAATCATAGGTTAGCGATTCGTGCATCTTTTGCACCTTGACGTTGCGGTCGTCTTCAATGGAGTCGTCGGTCTCGTACTCGTCATCGTCGTTCTTGAGCAACGGACCCATCCTGGTCTCCAGAAACACCACGTTCTTGTAAACCACAGCCTTACGGCAAATACTGCACTCTCCAACCGAGTCCGAGGCTCGAACTCCCGAAGATAGAGCCTTGAACACGCAGTCTCCGCAGTAGAGATGTCCACACTCGGTGGCACAAAGCCGATCTGGCGACTCCAAGCAAATGGGACACTTGACATCGCGCAACTTGCTGTTTTGATCCGGTGGAGGAGCCGACAAGTCCAGTCCATCGTCGTCGTTACTGTCGTAATCGGATGCGTCCGATGCGTCCAGATCAATCACATTGGTCTGTGCTTCTGCGTCGCCTTCGTCTCCCGAGTCAATGTACTGTGGTTGTGACGAGCTCTCTGTGTCTGTGTCGTTGATGGTGAGCACGTGTGATTCAGGCGTCGATTCCGCGCTGTGTATCGTGAGTGGCGACCCTGCCATTATATAATGCCGGCTGGTCTTTGTGTCGTTACCGTAGTTGTGTTGTTGCTGGAGTAAACAGTTTGCATGGTTGGAAAATGGGATAGTGTTTAGTTTAGGTTCATGCACTGGACTTTCGTGGTTAGGCTAAGGGAGTCTAGAAATGGCTACAGAAGAGCGTACAGAGGTTATAGAGGCTCTAGGTCAATATTTCCGCTGGTAGAAAAGCTCAACAGGCCATTCAGATCATCGCACACGTCACGTGACACGTCAGATACCCCTTCATCACTATCATGCACGATAAGGCTATCTCACAGGTATATACAGCATTACGATCTCTCACGTACAACATACATAATCGTTCATTCATCATATATAACTAACCGACAATTGTCTAGTTCATCTTGGAGATGATATCGTTAGTGACCTGCTCGGTAGAGGCAGATCCTCCAAGATCGGGGGAAAGCAGCTTACCCTCAACCAGGTTGGCGTCAACGGCCTTGTAGATTGTGGCAGCCTCCTCGGGGTAGCCGAGGAACTCCAGCATCAGAGCGGTGGATCGGATGGTGGCGATGGGGTTGGAAATACCCTTGCCCTCGATATCGGGGGCAGAGCCGTGGCAGGGCTCTCCAATGACAAAGTCGTCTCCGACGTTGGCAGAGGGGACAACACCCAGAGAGCCGACAAGAGCAGCGGCTCCGTCGGACAGAATGTCTCCGTACAGGTTGGGGGCAACCACAACGTCGAAGAACTGGGGCTCTCGGAACAGTCGGTAGACCATGGAGTCGACAATCTGCTCGTTGATGATGATGGCGTCAGCGGCGACACCCTCAGCCTTGAGCTCCTTCTCGGCGGAGGCTCGGGCAACCTCTCGGAAGAGACCGTCGGAGGTGGACAGCACGTTGGACTTGTGGGTGATGGTCAGAATGGGCTTCTCGTGGAAAGGCTTGCCTCCCTCGAGCTTTCGGACCTGCTCTCGCTGCAGAGCAATCTTGGTAGCGATGGTAGCGATCTTGTCGGTGGCTCGCTCGGTGATTCGCTTGATGGCCTCGGCCACTCGCTGGCCGTCCTGCTCGTAGGCTCGCTCCTCCTTGATGTAGAGATCCTCGGTGTTCTCTCGCACAATGACGAGATCGACGTTCTTGTCGGTGGCCTGGACGGCCTTGACGGGTCGGACGTTGGCGTACAGGCCCATCTTCTTTCGCAGAGCGACAATGGGGGAAGAGTAGCCCTCGACCTTGGTGGTGGGAGAGGAGACGGCTCCAAAGAGAGCACCGTCACACTTTCGCAGCTCGGCGACAGTCTCGTCGGGAAGAGCGGTTCCGGTCTGCTTGAAGAGCTCGAAGCCGGCCTTGAGGTCCACAAACTCGAACTTGAGCTTGTTGGAGGGCAGGTTCTCGAGGATCTTTCGGCCAGCGGGAATGACCTCTCGGCCAATACCGTCACCGGGGATCAGGCCTGGGTTAGTGTGTGATAAGAGGAGATATGATAGATCGGATCATCTGTCGGATCAACATGAACCGGAACAATCGATTCCAATTGACATGTCAGAGTTTTTTCAAAAATCCGGGGTGAAGTCATGTCTCATGTAATCTGTAATGTGGAGTATGAGTCACACCACTGTTATCTATGATCTTGTCGTTTGTGTCGTTCATGTCTTGTGGCTACTCACCAATCTTGAGAGTCTTGGCTCCGGTGGAGTACATTCGGGTCTGGAGTCGCAGGGCTCGGTTGGCAAACATTTTGTCGAAAGAGAGAATGTGTGTGGAAAGACAAGTGTCGAAGAAAGAAGAGTTGAGTCTTGTTTGTTCACTTGGGTTTTGGGCCATCAGTCAGTCATCATAGAGTTTGCTAAAACGCACCTTGTGCAGGACAGATCCGAGTCGGCGAGTGGAGGGCCAGTAAGGAAGAGTGATGGTAGGAGTAGGTGTTGATAAAAGCTGCTACACGACAGCTACAGACTCAATTCAAGCTGTAAGGAACTCGTTGGACGAATCTGAGTAAGAGTACTTTTTCTTGCACTCTCCTAACCCCCCAGATCATTGTTTTCAACACACCACTATTTCTTCCTCCATCCTCAACTCCACAACGTCAATTCACATGATTAGAGTGGTCCCAATGAGCCTATTTCAGGGCTCTGAAATTACCACCCTGATCCGTTCTAAAGTGCTTGGTTCGAGTCGCACAACCGTCATTTATAGCTCTTGAAATTATGAGGATCAAATCCGCACACCCAATTCAACACCATTGCTCCTGACATGCACTCTCTACAGCACGCACTGTATATATACAGTCTGCGTTGTCACAATGTCTGCACGCTCCGTCTCCCTGAATAACTGGCTGACACTTTTTGCCAAAACTCTAAATGGCTCGTGTGTGTTGCCAGGGTGAACCCATTTTAGAGGGCAGCCGTGTGGAGCCCAACTGTCGAGTGTAGAGGGGCTGAAAAACATGGATCAAGTCACGTGACTATAAAATCGCGGTTTTTACGCGTACCCAAACCGATGGAGCTATTAATATCCCTCTCTTACACCCACACCAGCCCCCTTAATATTGTACTGTACATACAGTCCGCCGTGTAGGTGCAGTTACCCTACCTACGCGTTGTCGTTATTATCCCAATTGGGAATAGTGATTTGTCGCGTTTTAGATTGAAACACGTCCATCTTTCTTTTCCCTCTCCATCTCCATCTACACCAACGGAACTTCATCACCCCCAAAACACACACACACAACTAACAATGCTTGAGGCCAAATTGAACGAAGCTGCTCTTCTTAAGAAGGTGAGTAAAAGAAACGGTGGCGATTCATCAATTGCCCCTTTTTGTGGTCGTTGAAACGGCCCTCTGGATGCCCTTCTAGGGGGTCCAATCATCTGTCCTTGGATGACACAAACACCTCCCCCCTTACCCCACTAACACAGATCATCGATGCTATCAAGGACTCCGTGACGGACGTCAACTTTGAGTGTTCCGAGACCGGAATCGACGTGCAGGCCGTCGACTCGTCACACATTGCCCTGGTGTCCCTCAAGCTCGGATCCGACGGTTTCTCCGACTACCGATGCGACCGAAACATCACTCTCGGAATCAAGGTCGCTTCTCTGGTCAAGATTCTGCGATGTGCCAACGACAGAGACGCCCTGACCCTCATGGCCGACGACAACGGAGACCAGCTGCGACTCACCTTTGAGGACTCCAAGTCCGAGCGAGTCTCCGAGTTTGTGCTCAAGCTCATGACCATTGACCAGGAGCACCTGGGTATCCCCGACACCAAGTACGAGTCGGACATCACCATGCCCGTGGACGCGTTCCAGAAGATTATGCGAGACATGTTCATGCTGTCCGAGTCCGTCAAGATCTCGTGCGACAAGGAGGGTGTCAAGTTCAGCTGCAAGGGTGACGTTGGAGACGGTTCTGTTCTCATCAAGCCCTCGTCCTCTGTCGACGAGGAGTCTTCCTCTACCACCATTGCCGTGGAGACCCCCGTGTCCATGGAGCTCAACCTCAAGTACCTCAACAACTTCTGCAAGGCGTCCGGCCTGGCCCAGAACGTGCATCTGGGTATGTCGTCCGAGGTGCCCATCATGGTCGAGTACCTGCTGCCTAACGGTTACCTGAGATTCTACCTTGCTCCTAAGATTGGCGATGAGGACGAGGAGAACGAGGATGATGACTAATGGATTGGGATAGTATAGGCGCATTAATTGATTATAGACACAAGAGAGTGACTGGCCGAGGGTCAGGAGCGGGAACTCGATCGTAGAACAACTGGATCGTAGACATGTAACAAACGTCAAGAAAGGACCACAACCTCTTTGTATGCTGATCACGTGACTTGGCGACGTGCCCTGAGCCACAGTATTTGTAGACCACTGTTGAACTCGTCTGTTCGCTGCAGTTTGGCACGTTTAGAGTACGCGTAGATGTGTGCCAAGTTATCGGTTGGTGCGCTGAATGTGGGTATGATGATATCATTTGAATCAGCGTGAGATTCTCAGTCTACAGGTGTACTTTTCATCGCGATCGGACTTGTGGAAGACTTGGAATCGGCCCTAACAATGTGAAAAATGTGTATCTATCAGTAGACGGCTGTACAATAGAGTATAAGACGATCTGAATCAGTAACTACGGGAGATGACCGAAACAATCTCAGACAAGATCCCCACCCTATAATAACCCTCAAACAAGCTTATCCTTCTTATAGCAGGGTCCTGTCTCACTATTGAACTGCGGGAGTAGGTTCGGGTGTTACCTTGAGACCTTCGAAGACAAACAGTGGCTATACGAGTATGTGAGAGATTTTGTCAGTAGAGTCAGATCCAGTTTATAAACCGCTGGAACATCCTGATCAACCCGTGCAGGCCATCTTCACACTTCTGTAACACTCACTCCGTTTGAAGCTAATGACCCTGGGCACATTGCGTCACGCTATTTAGCCAAAGCACTTGTAGTTAAGTAGACTATACACCAAGATGAGTGCTTTGTTTCAGAAGGGTGGTACAATACGAGTACTGTACTGTACAGTACACTTATCACCCTGACCACTCTCCGCCTACTAGTACTTTACTTTACCAGTCGGTCCTTACAGGGCCCAGCAAACCCAGGCTAGCATGTCTGCTTACTTTCGGCCCACAATAGACCCAACTCTGGACAAATCGGAATAGCCTTGTCCCGTTACCAAACTCCAACTCCCTCTCCTAGCGTCTGACCATCTCCAGGCTAGTTCCATGGCGTTAGCGTGCTTTGAGGAGGAGGCCACGTACGTGTTTGTGAGGTGGTACGAGTAGAGACACACGTATGAGGATGTATACACGCCACCCTTATCCCGTTGACAACATCGTCAAGCCTCTCAGTCCACTCCTCCACCTAATGCTAATGTGGGAAACCTACAGGTCCATAAGTCTTCCCCACGGATCACCACTCGTATCTCTACCGACCCAAACTTTGGTCCCAAACAGTGCAGAGAGACTGAGACCCGGTTCTGTGCGGCTTTAAGAGGAGGTTGTGGTTGGTGAAGAACACTCTGATCACGTGAATTCGATGTCGTGAATTCGATGACGTGTCCTTTTGTTGTGTCCCCTATCTGTGTCTCTTCTTACACCTACGTCCCTGCCATAGACTACCTCACGCCACATACACCCACTCCTACGGTCCACCTCCAACTCCCCCACATGCCGATCTCGACACCCTTGTCAGCTAGAGTTTAGGGAAATGCACAGGCGGGATAGAGTTAAGTATCCAGACCAAATACACTGCGTCCCGGCATATCCAGCGGGGTGAGTGTACACTCTCTCCCTCAAGCTCTTGCCATAAAAGAGTCGGCTCCGCTCGTGTCCTAAAGAAAAGTGAGCCACGGTTTCCATCATGGGCCAACACACTGAAACATCCGACATGGCGTTCGACACAAAAGAATCCTATGAGAGCTCCACGCAAGTCCATGGGGACGACAGTACATCATACGACTCTACAAACCTCACAAACAGAAACGTGTCTACGGGCACAGGAGTGCTGTTGGGTCACTACTGGGGCCGATCAAAGGAAGGATCAGTCATCCCAGGACCAGCAACAGCTACAGTGTCGTCAGAACGACCACAAACCATTGCTAACGACATTGACAAGGCAGATGTGAGAATCGGCATTCTTCTACTACTGGCCTCGATCCTCGTCCGCTTCTACGACCTGCCCAACCCACCAGCAACCATCCACGAAGAAACAGCTGTCGGAGCTTACATCAACAAGTACATTGGCCGTGCGTTTTTCCCCACCTCGGAACCTCCCCTGGCCTTTCTCATGTACTACCTGGTGTCGTTGTTTTTCAATTACGACGGAAACTTCCCGTTCATCAAACAGGACCACATCTACGTCGGATCACGTGTTCCCTACATTGAATTGCGATCTTTCGCGGCTTTGTCAGGCGTCGTCCTCGTTCTGGCTGCTTACTACACTGTGAGACTCGGAGGAGGCCACAAATTGGGTGCTCTGATTGCTTCCTGCTTTGTGCTTTTCGATACGACTCTGGCAACTACCTCTCGATACATTTTTGCCGAACCCCTCTATCTCATGTTTGTGGGTCTGTCTCTACTGTTCTGGAAGCTGTTTGAGCGTCAGCAGCCCTTCTCCCTCAAGTACTACTTCTGGGGAGTGACTCTGGCCGTCAATCTCGGCTGTGTGGTCTCTACACGATGGATCGGTATTCTTACCGTTCTTTACGTTCTTGTGGCGTCCTGTTACAACGTTTTCTGGATCTTTGCCGATCTCAACATCTCCTGGTGGGCATACGTGAAACACATTACCTTCCGAGCAGTGGCTTTCACTCTGATCCCTCTGGCTGTCTACGCCACTGTTCTCCAGACCCATCTTCTGATCGCCTCCGGTCCTCACGATGGAGACTATCTTCTGGCTCCTGCCCATCAGGATGTCATCAACAAGCACCGACGACCTCCTGTTCATGCAGATATCGTTTCTGGCTCGGTTCTCACCGTCCGACACCTCGATACCCACTCTTATCTGCATTCGCACGATGAGTTCTACCCTCTCGGATCCAGACAGCAGCAAATCTCTCTTTACCAACACACCGATCTGAACAATGTGTGGGTCATGGAGAACGCTACTCGGCCCAACTTTGAAGAGAACGATTTCCTCAACAACTTCCGATCCGGAGAGTCCGTCAAGCTGCGACACTTGCAGTCTACTCGACGTCTTCATTCTCATGCTGTCAAGGCTCCTGTTTCCGATAACGATTACCAGTTTGAGGTGTCTGCCTACGGAGCCGACGGTTTCCCCGGAGACCTCAACGATATGTGGGCCATTGAAATCGTGTCCCAGTACTCCACTCCTGGCCAGCCCTCGCGAGAAATGAGAACTCTGCAGACCGTTTTCAAGCTGCGACACATTATCCAAAAGTGTTACCTCTACGGTCATCGAACCCAGCTCCCCGCCTGGGGTTTCGCTCAGCAGGAAGTCACCTGTAACCGATACCCGGCCGGAACCGGAGCCCTGTGGTACGTGGAGACCAACTACCACCCTTCTTTCCCCAAGGAAGTCAATGTTACCCGAGACATGATCCATTACGGCAACATGACCCGAGTCCAGAAAATCAAGGACATGCACAACGTCATCAAGGTGTCGCGAGAAATGACTCCCGATCAGTCAGCTTTCAACAGCGCCCCTGTTTCTTGGCCTCTGGGTATGGCTGGTCTTCCCTTCTACCGATCTCATCATCGGCAGATTCTGGTGATTGCCAACTTGGCCTGCTGGTGGTTTGCTCTGGCCAGTCTGGTCACCTACGTGCTGTTCAAGGCCGTTGTCTTCCTTCGATGGCAGCGAGGTCTTCAGCCCGTGACTCTTTCTGCCGATCTGATCAGATTCGACCATGAGATGGGCCACGCTCTGATCGCCTGGGCGTGTCATTTCGTGCCTCTCATCCCCGAGACCGAATCCTACACCTTCCTCACTTATCTGCCCGCATTCTACATCAGTTGTCTGGCTGCTGGTCAGATGTTCTCCATCTTTTTCAAGACTGTTGCTCGAGCCAAGATCCTGCAGGTTCTAGTGCTGGCTATTGTTGTTGTTCTGGCTGGTGGCTTCTACAACGAGTACCGTCCCGTAGTTGTGGCCAAGCCCTGGACTCGTGAAGAGTGCAACAACCGCAAGTATGGTATCATTGACTTTGATTGCAACAACTACTTTGCCACCCAGGAAGAGTACAACGTCTACGACTCCCAGAACATTGTCAAGTATGTGAAGTTCTCCGAGGAAATGTACCAGAAGCTGGAGGGAGAGGCCACTGGTCCCGCTCGACCTCTGCAGACGCTGTTCAAGGCTCGTGAGGACAAGCCTAACCATGACCTGAGCCGTCCCGAGGTCATCAACGCCATTCGACTCCACGAGCTGGAGCGACGCAACAAGCACGAGGAGAAGGCTGCTCTTGAGAAGTCCATCGCCGCTGAGATCAAGAACAAGGCGTACGCTGAGGCCGGTGTTGGTGATGCCTCTGAAGAAGAGGATTGGGCCGAGGATGAAGCCCCTGACGCTGCCGCTGCTGCTGCAAGTGATCAGAAGCCCACCTCAGTATACGACGATGAGCTACAAAAGAAGATTCAGGCCCAGTGGGCTCGAATCACCGATCCGCCAAGCTTGGATCTCCCCGAGGAGCTCAAGGCTCAGTACAACATGTCCAACTTTGCCAAGCCCAAGTTTGAGGAGGTGGATCTGAAGGATGATGATGACTACGACGATATCATGGCTGCTGGCGACGAGGAAGATGATGTCCAGCAAATCAAGGGCGAGGATATTGGCCATGAGAGTATTTATGAGCCTCCTGTTTACGAGGAGATTCTTGACGTCAACACTGACTGATTGATGTACTAATAAAATGATGTTACACTGAATCACATAATATATACTATTTAATTACATCTACCACTGTAGCTAGGAACTGTACACAGAGTATCACATCTGAATCTCATTCAACCCACTCATGTCAATACCCATATTGAACATATCAGCTTCATCAAAGTCACAGATGAAGGGGTTCTGGGTAAAGTCGATGGTTGGAACAGGAGGAACCGAGTCGGTCTCAACCACTGTTTCTTCGGTATTTGCAGGACTGGGTTTATTATTGTCGGCAATAGGGTCCTTGGTATCTCCAAAGGTATCCGTGGCGATTACTGTAGCTGGGTTTTCTGGGTTATCGGCGTTATCGGCGTTATCGGCGTTATCTGGAGTTTGTGTGGTTTCGTCGGCTTCGGCTTCTTTGGCTTCATTAGCTTCGTCTTCAGCTTCAATCTCGTCAATCAGGTTTCCGATGGTATCTTCGGAGAAGTAGTCGTCTTCGTCTTCGTCTTCGTTGGTGGTATCGTTGGTGGCGGGTGTGTCGTCTGCAATTTCGATAACTTGTTGCTCTGGCTCCACTGGCTCCACTTGTTGCACCTCTACAACCTCCTCCTCATCCTCCTCCTTCTCTTTACCCTTGTCTTCCTCCTCCTCTTTCTCCTTACCCTTGTCTTCTCTCTCAACACGACGTCTCTTCAAGTTGAGCTGAGCCGAGATGATTTCATTGGCTGATTCCACGTTAGCAGGCTCGGCAGCAGGCTCCGAAGACTTACTGCTGCTAGGAGACGCGCTCTGAGTCTTAGGAGTGCTCTCTCCCGAACTAGTCTGTGCAATATTCCGTTTCTTGGAGTTTCGAGGATTGTTTGGCGTGTGGATCTTACCTCCTCGTTTCTCTTGCATCTCCTGCCGGAAATGAGCGTCCTGATGACGGAACCAGGTGGTATACTTGCCTCCAGACTGTTTGTTGAAGAGATGAACAAAGCTGTTGCACTTTCTGCACCATCCCTTAAGCTTTAGTTCCTGTTCAGAACGAGGTTTCTTGGACCGATCGGGCTCTACGGACTTTCCATCCAGAATAACACCAGTGGGGAACGGATAGATACTCTTGGTGACAGCAGAGATACCATGGACCGAAGACTGATGGTTGGCCCAGGAATGGTTTCGGGTCTTGTGCCAAGACTTGCAAAGAGCACAGTATCGTTCTCCACCTTCTCTCTCGGCTCCCAGAGTGTCGATTCGGTACCACATGGACGAGTAGACGTCATCCTTACGTCCCCAAGTGTACCGATACTGATGAGGCTTTTCCTTGGTAGGACTCTCTTCTTGAGCAGCCACATCGAACATGGAAGGGTATGGGTTAGGGAACAGGGCGTAGAGCAGTTCTCTGACAAGTTCGGACTCGCATTGGATCTTGTCAAAGTCTCTCTGGATGATGGATTTGTACTTGTCCATATCTTCCTTGTTGTTAGGAGAGAACCGAAGAGGCACGTAAAACTCCATCTCTGGTTCCCAGTTCTGAAACCGAGATGGGGTACAGATTGGGTTGACGGTGGGGATAGAGGGAAGCACAAGTTTGGAGTTCTCGGGCTGAGATTGGGCATTCTCAAGTTGAGGTTTGGCTGGTGAGACTGAGCCAAGCTGTACTTGGTTCTGTGCTTGAACTCGGTTACCAGGCTGTGTTTGAACTTGGTTACCGAGCTGTGTCTGAACAGGATACTCAAGCTGAGGTTGGACTTGATTGTTGAACAGAGGCTGAATTGGATACTCAGCTACAGGCTGAACTTGATTGTCAATCTCTGGAAAGGTTGAGTTGAAGGACTGTCCGAAACCCTCTGAAAACTGGTCAAAACCTGTAATGCCAAAGTCAACAGACTGTTGCAGTAGCAGATCAGGAGTGGTAAAAGCCTGGGGCTGGGTCTGTAGCTGAGGTTGGAACTGCTGAACCTGTGTAGGCTGAATCTGATTCCCGAAGTCGAACATCTGAGTAGACTCGAATGTCTGAGGATTGACAGAAGAAGACTGGCAGATGAGAGCCTGAGGAGAGACTGTTTGAGGAGGGGTTTCCATCTGACCCTGCGAATCCATTGGAGCACCAACAAACGAGTTCAGAAACGTCTGAGGATCAACAAACCCATTCGAGAAGGTCTGACAAGTCTGGATGTTCTGAACGGTCTGAGAACCGTTGATGTCTCCATTCACACCACCCCCAGACAAGGCTTGAACGGCTGCAGGCTCAAGACCAACGTTCTGATCAAGGCTGATAGGAATGGAGTTTAAAAACTGAAGGTCCATCTCATTAGGACCGAGGAGGGCGGATGAAACATCGTCAAAAGTGCCAAAGGAGTCATTGACGTCCATGTCCGCAGAATTGGAGATGTTGAACATTGTGGACACAGAGGAATATGACTAGAGGAGCCCGGGGTTTATATGTGGTTGGAGTTATTGAGCAGACTCTCCAATTGATGGTGATATACTATTCTATGTTCCATGGGCATAGGATACCAGGCTATTTAGAGCATGGGGACCTGGTGATGTATCTGGGGTGTATTGCATGAGATAGCATGGTGAGGGGTCAGTGGGAGATTTGCTGATGTCGACAGATAGGTCATGGTAGATATCTTAGGAAAGCTACGAGCTTGGCCATACGAATCGTCAGTTGGTACACTTGTATACAACTATATAGCCTATTCAAAGTCCCCAGGAACCACAGAGGCACTTCGCTGATCTGGCTTGAAGTCCACCATAGACTACACAGTTGAAATGACGCCTCACAAAGACTCTATCACCACCTGAGGCCCCTCCCCGCTACTTATCGTAAGCTATGCTGTGTCCGGATCAGGACCTATGATCTCAATCGGGTATTCTAATCTATGCTGAGTTGGTGCAAATGAAAACGTGATCTCAGTAGACCACTCAATGACCCATAACGAAGTCGTCTGATCAGGAGTCGCTCTTGAAACTTCCTTATGGCATAATCTGATGCAGGTACAGGGTGTGTGTTCGGTAATACGATTGAGCTGCTACTCAAAGAACTACACTATAGCAGTCATGGCAGTATCAAAATTGGTGCCAAAATGATTGCAAAATCCAGCTCTTTATGATGATACTAATATTGGCGTGGTATTGCCATTTTCTTCTCCTGTCCCCATTCAAGGTGAGCAATATTTCCAAGCCGCACGCTTACAGGTGGTGTTGGAGGTCCTTCAAAAATGATGTTCAAGTGCTCCTAATCAGCTGTAGCTTGAACCAAAGGGTCCTATGCTTGTTTCCACGTTGCTGTATCATTTTCGGTTCGATCCGATCAACATTGGGTGAGCTATTGTATTACACTTTTTAGTTAGCTCAAGTCAAGTGCAAGCATATTTACTTACTCTTGACGCCTTAGCTTCAAGTACTTCCCTAACTATCATTATAAACTCTTAACTGAGTCTAAGTACTTCACCATCCATACATCACCTATACCATATCTTAAAGTACTTCTCCAACTATAATCACAAACTCCCAACTAAAGCTAAGTATCACCATCCATTCATCATCTATACAATACATTGTCTATAAACCTCCTCTCTAATGCTTGTTCTTCTTGACATTTCGGGGCACCAGTTTGGCGGCCTTGGCAATGTCCGGCGAGAAATGTTTCTCCAGCAACACGGTTTCCCAGATGGTGGATGCTTCCGGGTTGGCATGATCGGGCTGGTCCACGTCCATTCGGTACACTCCGTTGGTGATTCGGTCGTCAGAAGAGTACAATGCGCTCATGACGGTGAACTTTCTGTTGAGACGATCGAGAATCTTGAGGCCGGCCATACACGACTTTTCAGGCAGCTGGAGACAGATTGTAGCCAGTCTCTTGGCAAAGGCCTGTACTCGAAGTTTGGACACATGCTTCTGCTGCAAAAAGATACCCTCGAACGATCTCACCACCATCTCCATCTCTGTGGCCACGTTGATCTTGGACCGTTTGTTGCTGGGATCTCTCTCATTGTTGGGGTCATCCAGACGAAGAGATTTGTGTGACAGCTCAATGTCAGGGTTAAGACCCAGAGCGTAGAGTGACGAGTAGAAATGGTTGATGAAGAAGGTCAGATCCAGGTTCATGGACTCTCCAACCTGTCCGCCAAGCAGCACAAAGGCAGTCACAATGCAAAGAAGAGCCTCTCGAGTGGAGGTTTCCAAAAACTCCTGTTTTCCGTCCTCGGTGAATCGGATTTGTCGCTCGGTAATGAGCTCTCTCAGCACCTCCAGCAGATCTCCAAAGAAGTCGGCGTTAATAAGATGCGAGAACTTGGCCAGACCTTCCAGAGTGGCGGCCATGAGATGCTGTGGACGTTCCTTGAGAATGTTAAAGTACAGAACAAACACCACCTTGAGGGTTTCTCCCTGGATTTTTTCTCGTTCCTCAGTACTGACGGCCATCTCGGCCTGGAGCATCTCCTCGTCGATATCCTTCTTCTCCTTGAGTGTCTTTCTCTGCTTTTTCGACAGATGCACTCGGTCCTTCTTTCGCACCTTTGTTTTTGGTGCTTGTTGAGACTCCACGTGTCTCTGGGAAGCTCGGGCGTCGAGCTCGGTCAAAAGCCGCAGTTTGAGCAGCGAGTTGAGCAACGACTCGTCGATTCTATACTTCTTAGCCCGGATCATCTTGGAAAGAGAGATGACAATCTCCTTGACGGCAGAACCCTCGAAATCGTCCTCAAACAAGGATTCAATGGTAGACAGAGCCATAAAGTAGTTGGCATCGTATGGCTTCTGGCCCACTCGATTGACGACAATGGCCACGAGATCGGATCTGAAGTTGAAGTAGGCAGAAGTCTTGAGAAGCTCACAGGCAGCCACCACACAAGAGTCTCCCAGGATACGTTTCATAGTACCTTCTGTGGAGCCCCGGGACTTGCGGGAAAACTTGCCGATGTAGTCCAAGTACGCCTTGTAATTCTGGAGCAACGAAGTCTCAAAGTTTCGCAGTCTCTTGACCTCCTTACTCACCTTTTCTCTCTTTTCGGCCTCAGTCAAAGGTCGGATCTTGTAGCCAGGAATAATGGACTGAAAGATGGGAACCAGCGACAAAATGGTCAGCTGAACCACTCGGAACGACTGCTTTCGGCCCATCAGTTCTCGGATCTTTCGTAGACAGTGAATGTTCTCTTCAGCATCTTCGTTAAGCTGATCAGCCAGCTCTGCAATCTCTGCCTGGGCCTTTCGGAACCGGGCTTCTCCAGTGACCTCATCTTCCTCCTCGAAATCGGAATCTCCAATGTCAAACTCCTCTTCTGCCTCGGCAGCTTCCTTGGCGGCCTGTTCAGCTGCTGCTGCTTCTGCTGCTTCTTGAGCGGCCTCTTCCTCCTCCTCCAGTCGCTGTCTCTCGGCCTCCTCCTCGAGTTTCCGCTTGCTGATTTTGTCGCCCTTCTTGCGCATCACCCGCTTGATCTGGCCGTCCTCGCCTCGAACAGGCAGCATTTCTCCAAGCGACTCCTCCTCCTTGAAAGATCGGGGCGCATAGTACTCCTCCTCTCCGTCCTCATCTCCGTCCTTGATGTGCTGCCACGACTGAGCCAGCTTGTTGTCCTGCTCCTGTCGGGCCTTGGCTCGTTTCTCAAACTTGTCGCCGTCTCGCGATCGTTTTGCCATTGTGTGTTTGTGTTCAAAACTGGTGATTGTAGCCTTGAATAATCTCACCTCGCCTATGCTGTAAAAGTTCTTGAATAAGGTTTCGCCCTCAGAAAAATAATTTCATGCAGTGCAAGTCTAATGGCCAGTAAATGTAGAAGGGCAAATCCACCATCACCACAACACACTCTACACATTCACAAATGCCCCGAAAACGACCCAGAAACATCCTCAAGCGAGAAGTCGTGCCGCTGGACCAGGACCCCGAAGATTTCGCCGACAGAAAGAAGCAAAAGTTCTCCAAGAAGAAGGGCAAGTTTGCCAAAGACAACTACAAGGAGGGCCATGATGACGATACCCCCAAGAGCTTCAAGCGAATGATGGCTCATCAGGAGAGAGTCTCCAAGGCTTCTGCGGAGGATGAGGAGCGTGGCCGCAGCAAAAAACAAAAGAAAGAACAGTACCCTACCAACAAACACATTTCGCATCAGAACTCGACTCTTCAAATGAAGCCTGGCGAGTCATGGTCCGACTTTTCTCGACGAGTAGACGAGGCTCTACCTAATGCAAAGCCTCGACGGTCGGAGAATGCCAAGGAGTTGTCAAAACTCGACAAGAAGAACATTCGAAAGCAACAGAACCGAGTTCTGCAGAATGAAATGGACTACAAGAAGGCTGATGAAGCTGAGGAGGAAGGCGATGGTATGGATGAGAAGAGACTCAAGAACGATCTCTTCTTCCCCAAGAAACAGAGAGACAAGTCACCTGACCCCTGGGCCGTGTTGGAAAAGAAGAACAAGAAGGCCAAGTTCGGAGAAGTGGCTGATGCTCCTCCTGTGCTCAACCTGCCCCGAAAACTGCTGCCCAACGTTCCCAAGTCTTCTGGAGACAATGCTCGACGTCTCATTCTGGAGGCCGAGCGACAAAAGGTCATTGACGAGTACCGAAAGATTTCTCGAAAGGACGATCCCACTTATAACGTCGACTTTGCCAATGCCACAGTTGAGTAGATTGTGGAGGAGGTTGACAACTAGATTGATAACTAATAGATTGCATGTTACACACTGTGAATTGTAGAGTACAAAACCGATATGTATACAATATTGATGGTACAACACAGCTACAAGTAATGCGTACCAATACTTTATTGCATATACTTGCTGGCTATACAATAATGATACATTTGATCTATAAATACTCCCCCCTCAAGTGCACCCAATAGCATTAGGCACGCACTACCTCGTAACTCCATCTCACTGGTTGAATAACGGAACCTCCTCAACAACTCCCTGCTTGGACACCTTCTTCTGACGCTCAAAAGCTGCGTCCAATTCTCTGTTCTCAAAATCGTACTGGTTCCAGTCGATGGAAGGAACCATGGTGACATACAGAGCCTTGGGGAACGCCACTTGTCCGTCCTTGACCTTGTCCAGGAACTGTTCGGGTTGTTCAACCGCCTCTTGACGCATCTGTGACAGTTTGACCAGATCTCTCTTGGACGTTTCTTGCTGTCGTGTAAGCATAGATAGAGCCGAGGTGAGAGCAATGTAGTCTGTGTTCTGTGCCAGATCTGACGACGGCGACTTTTCCAGACTCTCAAAGTCATCGTCCAGAGTATATTCTTCCTTCACCAGTGCTTGTGGCGTTTCTCCAGCGGCTTCTGGCTTCTCTGTGTCCTCTTCTTCATTCTCCAAATGTTCTCCATCCTCCTCTTTCATCTTCAGCACCTCCTCGGGCCGAGATTTCTCCGTCTTTTTTGTGCTTGACGGCTTTTCCACCTTGGAGCGCGGCTTGACCATGTTCGAGTTGTGTTCACTGTTTGCCACGGAGCCAGGTCGAGGCGCGGTATGATGCATGGAAACCGGAGATGAATTTCGAGGGTGTAATTAGACGGCATGACGAACCTTATTTGGGGTAGATGTGGTGAATTGTCAAAATGTGCTTCTATTGGTGTGTAGGGTGGCAATATAGACACATTGGATATAGCAACAGCTTCATCTTGGTCTACCCAATGACGTCCTTTTTTCTCCGTTCAAATCCACCCACTTTTAACCCCCTTAAAGCCTTCCCCAATTTTAACGGTCACGTGACTTTGAATAAAGTTTGCACTGGCCACCTTTTCCCAAAACGGTATCTTCCGCCTTCGTGGCCAAGTGGTAAGGCGCAGCACTAGTAATGCTGAGATCATCAGTTCAAATCTGGTCGAAGGCAGATATCTTTTTTTGGACCGTTTTTCTGTTTCCGTTACGTGAAACCGGTTACGCTCTCAAAACCTCCTCCACCAGAAACTCCAACGCTTTGGTCCCATATTCAGTCTAATGGTGAGACATCGTTGGACTAATCTTATAGGTGGGAGAGTGGCGACCAATCTGTTTTTTAGTGGTGTTTGTGCGAGTGAGAATGTATCAACAAGTTGCTCGAGCTCTCTAGCTGGCCATATGGGCGGTTGTGGATCGAATACCTCTTGTCACGTGACTACTTGTAGACGCTCGCTCGTCGATTACCCTCGATCCTGCGCAACGCACAAACCTGAGCACTAGTGATCGACGTTAGCGTGTGGAGAGTGAAGAGAGCAAGCTCAGAGTTGAGGCAAGGGACAACGACGTCCCCCAAACCAAGAGAGTTTGTCGAGGGTTGTAAGGTGGAGTTGAGTGAGTGTGAGTGAGTGGAAGTTGAGTGTAACAAGCGGTTGGTTGAGGTTATGGGGGTTACTGTTCAAGTAAAGGAAGCTCTATGGTTGTCCCGATTAAGACAGGCCTAAAGTAGACCTGAAGACGAGAACGGAATATTCTACAAGCAGCTGAAGAGGTACGATCCGGAAGAACATCTCTAGAGCAGTCTATATCCCGTCCCGGACTCTGTTTTTGCCTCCGTCCATCTTCCCCTCTTTCCAAACACTAAGACGGCAGAAGATCGACACGAAGATGTAGATCTCTCTCTCTATCGAGCGCCAACGGTCAGTCTAAAGTTGGGGTCGTCAGAGTTGCCCCGGAGTTTGTCCGAAGTCGGTCCCAAGACGTCTCAGGACTTGGATGGAGGCTCAGAGTTGGTCTGGAGTCTACCTCAACCTCTACCTCAAGGTATAGGCTATAGGGTGTGGTCTAAACAGAGGATACGTGCTTCCGTGTGGTGGAGTTGACGTCCGGGAAATGGGGGTACCAGGTACTGGTAGGTGGTTGGTGATATTTATTCAGTGCAAGGTGAAGTCAGGTACATTAAATCTGACACAGACACACCGAGAAACTGCACTCGTGTTCGCTTGTATTCGCATTCGCGTATTCGTAAATTATCCCTTTGAACGTCCAGTATGTATTGCTGCAGGTACGGAGTACAAGTGATAGGAGGAAGACAACGAGAGTCGATCGTTAGACGAAGTGTCAGAGTCGATCGTTAAATGAAGTGTTACAGGCGATCTGGTGTCACTGTCAGAGTCAATCGTTGGATTAGACAGGCAGCTGAGATATGTACGTGCGCTCTACCTGGTACTTTCTTGTAGTTGAAGCCAAAGCTCCATTGCTGGTCTACAATGTACTTGTTGAACCCGTTGCTCTCCAGAGTTGCCCTTGAGCAACACCGACGATCTCCACACGACCCAAGGAGGCTGGATGGTGGTTGGATGGTTGACGTTGCCGTCTAGAGGTACAGTACGATATCACTGCAACAATACTAATTTCCGCCATCCGCACTACTTCTGAAGAAACCAGCTCCAGTGTCTTCGTGCTGCATCTTCCCGTGTTACATCTCACACTTACGTCAGTATAAAACGACAGGCACTCCACATACCACCCCCATGTTGTCGCCGCCGATCTCTACCCCTGTATGTTTTGTTCGGGACCCCTGATTGTCTTAGCGGGTAGAATCCTGAAAACGACGGTTTCCCGATTGCAACGCTGACATGCCAATGTCGTCGGACTATTGCTATCTTCAACTCACAGTCCCTTCCAGCCGCCACCCTATCTGTCTCCACCATCGGCCCTTATCGACTCAAACTAACATTCCCAAAGTCCCTGAGCTAATAAGGTGGGCATTGTCGATCGTTGGGGGCGACTGGTAGAGATGAGGGACGAGGAGCACCTACTTGTAGCGATACAGTAGGGGTGAGGGATATTGGCTATGTGACACAAATGCTGTTGTCTGACACAAACAGCGAGTGGCAATCATCCTACTTGTACCTGGTGCAGTTTTTTCGCTTCATCACCAGCCTTAGCACCGCCTCTGAAAGGGCACATCATGAACGCACAGTTAGACACCTCTCAAACGCAAGTAGCGATCTAAACATTTGTTGACCGTACTTGATCCATGCTGTTGACCGATGTTTTTGTTGAGCGCTATTTTTGTGTGCTCATGTTCGGTCTCCTACCCACAGTATTACCACAGTATCACCCTGCAAAAACACACATGAGCAGTGCACGTTTTGTTGTACGGCTATGAACGGCGAACGGCCCAATATTACAAAACTGAAACAGCGTCAAAAGCACTGGCAACTGTCGTAGTTCCGCGATTCCGTCGTTGCAGAATAGTTCCTTCTTCCAGCGGAAAGAAACACAAAACCACAGTGCCTTTTTGAACGCTCTTTTTGGCCTCGAAGTCACAGCGCATCGTTAGGCTTTCGAATCGTCTTGTTACGTCATCCACTGGAGTCTGAGACATCACAGTGCAAGCTGTGCAAGCAGTGCAAGTGACGTTTCAAGTGGATGGAGGGGAGTAGAGAATCTCGAGTAATCGTGCAAGAACTCTGTGGCCATAACATATTCGTCGTGACTCACTCTAGTCCTCTACTCGTACAGTGGTACACCCACTCACGCTGGTGTACGTCAATCCTATTACCATCCATTGATATAAATAATGCTGTATAAATACGTTAGTTGCGCTTTCGTGCGCTTGTGTTTGTGTCGTTTTGCTCCAGTCTGGGGAGTCTGGTCCTTTGAGCTTCGCTTTGAGCTCCGTGCTCGGTATTTTGTTTGTGCTTGTTGCACTTGTCCATCAGTGTGCACTGTTCTTTTGTGGGCTTCCTTGTCCGTGTTGCACCTGTGGGCTTCCTCACACCTGATGTGTCGTTCTTTAAAATCCGTAATCACCCTCATTGTCAAAATCGTACTCGTGACCAAGCATGACTGCAAGCATCCGTTTGCCCACGGCAAAGAGCTGCTGAAGCGCCTCGCTAGCCTTGTCAATGTTGTTGACCTCGTCCACGTCACATTCGCGCGACTCGAGCGGGAACTGGCTCTTCATAAAGTCGGCAAACTCCTTGGGGTCGAACGACTCGTCCTTTGTGGTTTTGGCCAGCACGTCGATTCGCCCCAGCTTTTCCTGTAGCACCAGAGTCGAGCTGAATGCAATGGACCCGGGCATGACCTCGTAAAAGTGTTCCTTCATGGCGTCGATGCAGGCCGCGTCGGACTCGAACCGTGAGTACTTGCCCACCAGCCACGACTTGACCTTTTCCCACTCAATGGGGCTGTCGAGGTCAGACGGGTCAGCTGAGAAGGAACCTCGTTGCAGACGTCGGTGCATCTTGCTGATAATGTGGGGCTCCAGAATGCAGGCGACCAGTCCGATCGGGTCGATGGCGTCCTCGTCGTCTTCGCTCATCAGGCTGTCGATGGTATCTTCGTATCTGGCCAGCACGACTCGTGCGTCGTCATAAGGCGAGGTGGAGTAGAATCCGTTCTTGCCCAGAGTGCTGGTGATTTTGTCGGCGGCAGAATCCACGGCGGACATTTCCGATCGCGATGGACGCTCGGACGCCTGCAGATTCAGACACGGCAGGCTTCGGGGCTGGTCTGAGGGTGGCGACGAGTCTCGTTTGATTTTCAGGTCGAGTTTCTGGACCTGGACACGGAGGTCCTGGAGAGTGTCTTCCAGAACAATAGGTCGTGGTGGTTGAAGAATGGTACCCATGGTCTTGTGCGATGCTGTGTGGGTTGTGGCGATGCTGTGTTGGTTCTTGTGACGTTCGTTCGATACGTCGTCTGTGTTGATATGTTCGCGCCCTACCTGACCTATATGGTGTGGAACCGTACGTGCTGGCGGTCCTTACTTATATCTCCGGAATTCGCCAAACTCCACTGGTGCAAGGCAAGGTTCCAATAGACTCTGGGTTTAGTACCAAAGTCTAGTCCCAATAGCATGGGGTGGGGTACCGTTGTCATGCGCAGCCTGGCGCACGAAAATTTTGCGGTAAATAGGGAGCAAGGATGGAGAAGGGAGGAGCGAGCAGGGTAAGGCAGGCGAATACTGAGTATTAAAACCAGTGAGTAAAGATTGGCAGATCTTCAAGGGGAGTTTTTGACGTTCAACAAGTATCGCAGTGGCTAGACGCAGACTATATCTAGACCATCAGGAGACTAACATTTAGACCATGCGGATGGACCAGGAATATAGCGCCTTTCCCAGCACTCTCTACCAAAGTGGCCCGTCTTCAAACACTACAAACAGACACACACACAACGATGTCTTGTTTCCCGTAACAACAAGTTTTCCACACCCATGTCAAATTGCACTACTAAAAAGTGAGACCCGAAATTGCACTTTCGAGGGGGGGGAAGATTAGTTGTGGATATATGGGTGTGGAGTGTTCGATGAGCGCCCAAATTCAGTCACGTGACTGGTTCTATGTCTGGTTATAGTCCACTTTTTACTGTGCTGATACCTTCACCCTCCTCGCCTTACTTCTCCAACAATCTGACTGGGTCACTTCTCTTTGGTTTCCGCAGGTGACGGAAAGACAAACTTTGGACTGGGTTTGGAGCCAAAGTTCGGGCTTCTGCAGACATGCATTGGGACAGGAAGGAAGTGCAGGTAGGGTTTTTCTGAGTCTAACCAGCCAGTATTACGGAACGATGATGAACAGACAGAGCTCTTCGTTAGAGGTGTTCTATTGGACATGAAGTGGTGGTGCAAGTCAGTACTCCATTACAATTCTGGTTGTTTCATTCACGTCACTTCTGACCAATCACAGCTGCTCTTATACAGCCTCACTATCAATCACTCCACTCTGCCACTCTCCACTCACTCCACTCTTCCCACTAAGACGACAAACTCAAACAAGGCGATAAGACCCAAACGCGGCGTCATAAGCGACGTTTGTGGCCGGCCACATATATCCTTGACAAGTCCATCTAGACAAGCACAAGTGGCCTCGTGCGCGACTGCAGCCGTCTTTGTGTAACACTCTGGTTATGAGCAATAATTCGGGGGGGGGGCTAATTATCGTCCCATTTCCCCTCACTGGCCGACTTGTTCCGTTCTATTCATTCTATTCAATACCACGGACAACTCCACCTCAAACACTCCAAACACTGAGCTTACCTTGTCCGTACCCCGCCATCTGACGTAATAATAACGGGTGAGTTCAAGTGGAAGAGTTCGAGGTTCGAGGTTTGAGCTTGGTCGTAACTTTGCGGAAGTCCAAACTCTATGGTAGGCGGGAAGGGCAAAAAAGATGGCGACATCCGCAGGATTCGAACCTACGCGGGGAAACCCCAAGAGATTTCTAATCTCTCGCCTTAACCGCTCGGCCAGGATGCCAGAATATACGGGTGGTAGAAAAGGTGGCCTGTGCATGGTGAAGGTTGGTTTTTTTGAAATTTTTGCCATTCTAGCCATTTTGAGAGGTTCTGGAGGTGATCTGGTGGTGTTAGATTGTGATGTGAGTCTCAAATTTGCGGAATTGCTCTCATTAGGCTCAAGAATCGCATTTTTAGACCAATTCTTGGTACCAAGTTATGTATGCTAATTTGGGATTGTATACTCTGGCGAGCTAAAAGTGGAAAGAATTGGTCGATGTTTTTCATGATCACATCAGAGAGCCCCGAAACACGTTCTGGTCAACTCCCCACCTCCCTCTCATTACTACATCGTCTCAGACACTCGCTTCTCGGACTTTTACAGCTTCATAAAACCTGAACTCCAAGTTCAAATCACCAACTGAAACACCACGGAATACGCTCGCTGAGACACCAGGGAGCAAGATACTCCACACAAAGGATGCATTTACCGAGATTCATGCATCTGACACAGTTTTCAAAAAGTCTGCCTTACACTAGTGAGACATGGTATGAGGTTGTAAGAGGGTATGTATCTCGAGGGAGATCCAATAGAAGAGGTTCTAGAAGGTGTATCCCACGTGCTAGATAGCGGGAGATTTTTGAGACGTGTCTAACCCGGCTAGAGAAGATTTGAATCGTCTTTTGTCCCTTCTCAACACAATACTACGCCTGAGAAGAGCGGTATGGTAAGCAGTACATTCTGACACAGTGGGGTAAACATGTACAGTGTTGGAAGGGCATAGGGTGATGGGAAAGGCAAGGGTGTAAGATGAGGTCATAACCAAGCATTCAAAGTCATCAGATCAAAAGTCCCTGACTCGCTGACATGTCTCTATCCTCGTACAGACTGAAGACCGTATTTTCCAGCGTAACATCTGGTAACGTACCTTGCAGAGCTATAAACGAGACCTATAGAGACTAGACAAACGAGACAAAGACTTGATAGATTGAATGACACATACAATGGTACGAGTGCACCAGCCTCGGGCACGTTCCACTCGGATATCTTCGGTCTTGGCGATTGTGGACCCTGGTCTTCAGACACTTGTCACACGATTTTGGAGGGGAGTATCGATCGATTAGACGGCCCGACAGAGAGATGAGACAGAGACTTGTGACGAGGCTGGTGAGGAGGTGTTCTGGCCACCAATGGTGTAACTCGGTAGCCCAAGAATCCGTACAATAAGTCCGTTAACTACAAGTACCGGTACACAAGGGAGAATCACGAAAAACACCACAAAACATCACCACAACCAAAAGACAACGACGACTAATCCGGAGATTAATGATCCACACACTTCTTGTTCCTGTTCTATGACTCGTATTCTTTTAGCCCAACTTTACTTGTACACTCACACCCGTCTCACATGTGAGCCCACTTGTACATACACCCCTGTTAGGAGGGGTAAAATGATTACGGAAGATCCCGAAAGCGAGACAAGGACGAGTTGTACGAGAAGTATGGTGCCTCGGAGGAAGACGTTATCAATCGGATGTGAAAAATATGACTTCTGAGGAAATTGAGCTTAGAAGGATGTTTTGCTGAACATACAGGATGAGATTTGGACTATAATGACTGGTATATTCACCCACATCAACAGCAGAAGTCCAGAAGTGAGATTGTGTCATGCCGGCCACTATAAGAATCATCTGGGTACTTCTTTCTAACCTGCTAATGTCTCTTGTGAGCTTCTAGCAGCTGTTCTGGTACATCCTACTATATCTACATAGTGTTAAAATAGAAACAGCGACAGTGACAATTTGAGACTACTTGAGATCATTAAAAGTAGATTAATTGAATCAGGAAGATCAAATTATATACCCTATTTACCTCAACTATCTCTGGATTGTCTCCTTTGTGCTTAAAAAGCATTCCAAAATCCGGGGTCACGTGACATGCAGAACACATTATACCTCTCCAAACAAGGTTCGAATAACGCCTCAAATCCGCAATAGTTTAGTGGCTAGAATTTCCGCCTGTCAGGACATCAGTTCAGCACGCGGGGGACCGGAGTTCAATTCTCCGTTGCGGAGGTTTGGTTACGGCCATATCCTGGTGAAAATACGGCTTCCCGTCCGATCAGCCATAGTCAAGCACCAGAGAGCCTAGTTAGTATTGTAGTGGGAGACCATACGAGAATCCTGGGTGCTGTAATCCTTTTTGCACCTCAAGCCAACGATCGTACTGTAGAGAGTTGCTGGTGTTTTTGGACGTCTATGAATCGGTCGCAGCCTTCCTTCTCTTCCACATCGTCCGGTTAGCTTCAGCCGAGACAAAAGTGCATATATACTCGAGATTTTTCTAAGACAGAAGGTATATACGATGTTACCGTTCGAATCAGCGCTGAATTACGAATCGATTGGTATACTCTTTGTCAGTTTGTGTCATAGTAATATTGTCTGATGAGGGTGTTCTCATGTTGTGCCTATAAGTCAGCTTACATCCATTAGCTACTCTCCGGTGTACAGCAACAGGTTTCCTATCAGATCACTACCTACTTCACCTCCTTCACCTCCTTCAAATTCCTAGCCATCCACGAACTGAACGAGTCCCAGATCGTCTTGTCAGTCCCCTGTTTCCATATCAGATTCTTTTCAGTGATGAGAAACTCATACTGATCTCTCCCCTCAATGTTTTCCTTCCTCAGTTTCGCTCTCTTGTATTTCCTGCTCCACACATCCCCCTTTGGAAGAGCCACAATACCTCTGTCTGTCTTCTCAAAGGGGATGTCGTTGTTGACCAAGACTTTCTCCACACCCTCCAGAACGTAAGACCCCGAAACACATTCGTATTTGACGTTGGGGACAAAATTCCACGCAATAAACCATCGCTTGGTCTTCCCTGGACGTCTGGAAACAACAGTATGATAAATCTCTTCCTCCTTGAGCTGCTCACACACTTTCTCCATCGTCTCTTTTTTGCCCACCATGGAAGTGAACCAAAGTATGTCCTTGTGTCGTTTAGAATCACTGATCATTCGTTGAAGAAATCCCAGCTCTCCGTCTTCGGTAATAAGCTCTGTCTGAGCAGCTTTGAGCTCTCCAGCTGGTCTGCTGCTCTTTTTGGACAGACTAGTTTGCATCTCTTCAACCGAAGCATAAAATGGAGGATTGCACATTGTAAAAGAGATGTGAGAGTCCGGAAAGTCGAAGAAATCACTGTCAGAGCTCACAAGCTTGATGGTAATCTTCTCTGCAAGGTCGTGATTCCGGTCAACATTCTTTTGTGCCTTCACAACTGCTTCTTTGTCGATATCACTGCCTATCATATTCCATCCATAAGTTTTGGCTGCCAACAAAGGATAGATACACGACGTACCTGTTCCTATATCGATTCCAATGATATCATTCGTCGTTGTTGTAGATGGCAACAGCTCTTCTATCCAATCAATATAGGCCATCCGAATAGGTACTCGAGGACATAGTCTGGAGGGATCCAGTTCAACATTGAGTTCGTGATCTCTCTTCAAACTGGCTGTTGTGAACGCGCAATTTGCTTCGGCAGTGGAGAAATCAAACGCGCCGTCCTTGATGAACGGTTTTAACGCGGGTATATCGTGTATCCAGTCCATGGTATCGTGTTCAAGAGTGATGTGTAAGAGGTTAAGTTTGGATGGAGCATGAGATTGTACAAGAGGTGCGATTGTGGTAAGTGAGAAGTGGTATCAAAATGACCGCAAGAAGCAGATCTTTTAGGTGGTAGTACTCTCGAGTATGTCGGGCGACCTGGTTTTGAGAACTTGAGCGATTCCAGTGCACCTTCAAATAAGGTGATGATCACACTTCCGAGCCGCACGCCTGGGGGTTGTGTTTTTAACCCTTCAGAAAAGCTGGTGAAGTGAGTAGAATGAGCTGTAACTTGTATGAGAGAATTATGAGACCGTTATCACGTGACGTCTGTAGTTTTAGCTCTAATAGTTGAATATTGACCTAGTTAGTTAGCTACGTTGTCTGGAAGGCTCCATTGTAAGTAGATCACCAACCGCACCAAGCATTCGTGAAGTAAAGTCAAGTAAAGTCTTACGAAGGACTTCTAATACGGCCATGGGAATAAGTGCATCTAACCTCATGAGTTCTGGTCAGAGAAGAACAAGAATAGTATCTCTAGAAAGACCTGGGCTCAAAGAGACAGAAAATACTCTAGTCTACTGTTGTCATAGTGAATTACCGAGTTTGAAGGACTTTTATCGCCAAGATACCGTCTAAGAAATTCGAGCATTACTTAAGTATAAAGCTTGAACTTTTGTTAAGGTCTCGCGGGGCATACAACGAACGCAACAGTCACCCGCACTTGGCTTACGTAACACCCGAAAAGTACGCGGAAAGCATCCGTATGTTTCAGTCATGTTTCACATTCCACTTGCCTACTTTGTTACACACAATAATACACTTTTGTCCTTTCGGTTAAGAAGACGGGGGGGGATTCGAATTTGGGTCATTCGAATAAAGCGAGCGGTTTTGTGCAGATATATGCACGTGATGTTATGTTTCAT